>JAFFSR010000402.1:697500-1297500 GCA_017163975.1 Anastatus disparis | reverse complement strand
AATACTTGCAATATATTTTGTGCGTAATATTTGTTGTAGCAATTCTATTTTGCAAGGTGGGAAAGACGATGCATCACAATTTTTAATGCATTTTAGAAATGAGTCGTTGATATTCTTAAAATTGTAGCATTTCTCGAAGGTGGCGTACCTTCCTTCATCGACGTTACTGATATTTTTGAACGTGTATATTCTGCAATAATAAAAATAAATATATGTATTTTAGCTTTGAAGTTATTGTAAAAAGAACAATTACAGAAGTATTTTGTCAAAAAATTCACCTGCAGACCAATTTTTCCAAATCTTCAAAGATTTCCTCATGATTTTCAATATTTATAAATGATTTCTGATATTTTTCAGATTTTCTTAATATTTGAAAAGGTCTATTTTTACCTTTTCTATAGAAAGCAGCATTTTGATCACAACCAGTAAAAGCATGGAAGGCTGGCAAAGCCTTACTCAATGTTTCTCCCAACTCTTTGTAAATTTTTGTAATTTCTATATACCTTTCGTGATTACCTAAAGAGTTATGAACTTTAAAATTTTTTTTATTTGAAAATTTATATAAGAAATTATAAAACACTATAGGCATTCAACAAATAAAAATTTTAATTTAGTATTTAAAAAGTTAACTTTACATTCGCATTTTAAAAATTTAATGAAATGAAAGATTAGCATTACCTATGCCAAATAGCATCCAAACTTCGGTATCGCTAATCATATGATGTATATTACCCAATATGATAATTAATATATCCGTATCACAAAGCCCGGATTACTATGTTTTTTTTTCACCTATATTGCAGACATGGTAGATAATTTTAGTATCCGCTTCTTCATGGAAACTCATGTCTTCATCTATGATTGTTCGTATAACTTTACCTCGTTGAACTGTGTACTTATAGCACTTATCAAAAGTAAGGTATACAGTTTAATCTTTAATTATTTTTGCAGCACTTTCTGTAGTCCACTCATCAATGAAAAATTTAATTAAGGAGGTTTTGAGTTTTTCATTCCTTAATTCCGCAAGGAAATTGCTTGGCCTTGTTTGTTCAGGACCTGTGATGGTGTATTCAACAAAAAATTGACTCCTTCTCTCACGCTCAATAAATTTTATTGATGGAGTCTTGTATTCGTCAAATACTGCAAAAATTTCTGGTATTTTTTCTGAACATAGTGCAGATAAATATTTCATGGAAATATTCCCAAAAGTAACTGGCAGTTGTTTGAAAGAATGTAGCAGTAACAATACATCATAAATTTTCAAATCAATCGTTGCTGGCTGTACGCTTTCAACTGTTTTTTTCAAGCAACTTGGCTAAAGCAGATTTGTCGGTTTTTATTAATACTGCCATCCGTATGAGACAGTGACAATGGTACTGGTGTTAACGGGTATCGAAGAACCTAGATGAAGAGTTGTATTTCAATTAAAATTGTTTGTACAATCACTGAGAATAATTTTTTTTTTATAATTAATTATAAATAATCATTAAATTATTAATTTTAATTATAATAATTTCTTTTAAATGAATTTTTAATAATTCCTTTTTAATTAACTATTTATAATAAATTTAACATAATTTTTAATATTATAATATTTAGTTATAAATATGAAATTAAAAAGAAAAATCATTCTCACCTTACTCAAGTCCACTTTATACTGTATTGCAATAGCTAAAAGATGACCAAATAAATCTTCATGCATTTTCAATTGGGTTTCTTTATCATTACTTTTGATATTTTTACATTTTTGAATAAATTTGAAACTTTTTATAGGCTGTTTTTTAATAACACCAACCTCAAAGAAAATTTCATCATTCTCGCAACTTTTGATAAACTTTTCCCGCATGGATTTTCCAATATTCTCAACTGTCAATAAAAATTCAGCCACTTCATCTGGAGCTGCTTTACCAGTTTAAATATTAAAAAGCGAATCCATACCTAACTTGCTATCGAATAGATTTATACGTTCATTCAAACTTGCCATGAAGGATTCTCTTTACATTCTTTCAAGTCATTAGTAATATTGGGTTCACTTGTTAATCACAAATGATCCATAACGTATGAACAGATCCCAGAGCAAATTGCGTGATCAACACTCCATCTGAAAACATACATAAACTATTTAGTTAAAAAGTATTCTGTGAATGGCAAATTTACAGAATACTTATATTACTCAAATAAGTTACTCAGTGACCCAAAAGTTTATGTAAAATACTGTAGAAACATATTTGAAAAATAAGTTGATTAAATATGAAAATAAGTATTTATATTTGAACAATGATTAATTAACGAAGTTTACAAACTTTAGTCGTGCTCCAATATTATTTGTGAAATGAGAGATCCCAGTTAAAGTATTTTCTGCATCAGCATTTATAGTTTGCTCTATAACAAGATCAATAGGTTGTTTTGAAAAATTTTTTTCGGTACGCTTAATATCGAAAAAACCATACTTAACAAATTATCGTGGTAACGAAGGAACCATCGAGCATAGTTAACATGACGCATTGAAAAAAATAAATCATTCATTTTTGGTAAAATATATTTGAATAATGAGAAATTTCCTGTGCGAATACTTCTTTCGAGGATCAAATAATTTTGTACGAATGTTGCGTACATAATTTAATACTGAGGGGTTTTTCCATGCTCACCAGCAACAATCTTTTCTCTAAATTCATTGTATTTATCAATTAAATTAATGAATTTTGTATGATCGATTTCATTATTTTCTAAAGTATTATGCAACAAACTTGTTAAAAATTCTTTTACGCCAGTGCTGATGTCCATCTCTTCCTCATTTAAAAACCTTTCGAAGTTTAGTATTACCATGCATAAAGATATTAAAACGTGGAGTCTTTTTGCTCTATTAAAATTTTTAGCAGATGAAAATCCAGAAACTGAGCCTGCAGTAAGAAGCCCGCTGTTTACCATTACATTTGTTAATCCACAATCGTTAATAAAAGAGCCTATGACTTTTAAATAAGACATTTGTAGATGAAACGGTCCTAAATGTATAAATATTCGGTTCATATCTATCAATGATGCATTTGGATTATTTTTTCTGTCATTTATCTCGATCGACTGTATCTGTACAGAATAATTGCATAGAAATTATAATTTTTTTGTTCATTAATAAATATTAATATTATTTTTCAGAAATATTAATTTTAAAATTGAATTACCTTTAGTGCTATTTTTGCAATCGCAAGATCGTACGTAACCTGAATATATTTTTGATTGCATTTATTTGCAAATTATATACTTCTCTTCAAAGTATCATAAACAACAGATATATTAGTAGGCGACATATTCCTTGGTGGCAAATATGAAACAATTTGTCTACAAGTTGATATTTCAGATAGAATTTTTGCATTATAACCGACCCACATAGGAGTTTTCAAATCTATGGCATGAGAGACCATCCAGGCTGTATCAATCAAAATCACTTGCTGTAAGTCCGCTGAAATAACATCTTTTGATTCATAATCAAACGGCAGTAGCGTATCTACATATTTTATTTTTTTGGAGTAAGGCTGTATGTCATCCAGTACTGCGTCAAAAGTACGTCTTCTTTTTTTAGTTTTTTGTGGCGCGATTTCTCTTTCTTCAGTTACGCCTTCTTCTGCTTCCGATGCTTCAGTTGTTATTTCAGAAACGTCATTTTGTGAGATAATTTGGCGAATATCTTGGTATATAATTGCCATCGTATCATGGAGAGTATCTTTTCCATGAAGGGTTTCGACAAATCTGTCATAATTATCGATTTCAACGTCAGTGTGCAGAGGGGCTATTCAAGCAGTGATACATATGTATGTATCACGCTGTATGTATGCGCGCGCATACTTTTTATTCTCTTCCCCATACATATCGTCACTATACATACATATGTATCGCTACTTGAATAGCCCCTCAGATCGCCACGTTTGATAATGTCAGATAATGTAAAGACAGACTCAAGTGCACACTAACCTGTTAATGCTTGCTTAAGCAGCTTTCGTTTGCAATTCTTCGAGAACAGTATAACTTATACTGTGACCAAGCCTATTCAAAATTCTAATCACTAAGTGACTATTTGTAAGACTTTTGACTGCAACTCCCAAAGTAATATGTTTGGAAGGCTTAACTTTTCCTCTAGTCACAATATAAATTATATCGGAAGTCAACGATTCAGTACGAATCGATGTAAGCGGATCAAATGTATTCGTAAGTCCAACCAAAAGCAAATTTAAAAAATGTTGTAATATCTTAGGAATTACACATTCTCCTTTAATTAAATCTTCCGTAGACAAGTCATCCGGTAATTTCGACAAAGGCATAGAAAAAATAGCATCTCTCAATACCGAACATACGATCTAAATGAAAAAATTTAAAAAGTTATTAAAATAATTTTTATATAAATTTTACAAAATCATAATAATTGATACATCGATTCAATATGTCGAAGCGACTCAAATTCTTTAAGGTCCATCTCTTTTTTTTCAAACGGAATAACGTAGCTTGATTCGCCACATTTCAAAATTTTAATTTTGCGAAATAATTTTTTTTCATTGGCTAATTTTTCTTCTATATGCCGAAGATCAAAAATGTTTTTGTTGATACCTGTGTTCCGGTATTGTTCCTCAAGGTAACTTAAAAACTGCTTTTTTACAAGATTCATGGATATGCAGCTTTTCTTTATGACTACATCATCTCTTATGAAAATACATAACTTTTCAAAAGCTATCGCATGATTATTATCTCTTTTATTGTGGCATTCAGTTTTTTTCTGGGTTTTGACTCTTTCACATTTTCTTAAATAACTTGAAAAACATATTTTATGGTAAGAAATTGGCATTTCATTTTCAACTCGATCGTTTAAATTCAATAAAAAATCTACATTATTTCTTTCAGTAGCCAAAAATTTTATCTTAGACATTTTATCGTATTTAAATGTTTGTATGCAATTTATTTTTTTTTCTTTTCTTTTAATAAAAATTTTATTACAAAGCATGGATGCTTTACTATTACAATCGATATTTTCTTCAACATCCTCGTATCTGTGAAATATTTATAATACTTTGTTTTAAAATGTATAATGCAAATTTTAAAAATTGTATCAAAACTTCAAATTTACCCATCGTTTTCATCATTTTCAGCCTTGGTTTCACAGATAAAAGAAGATTGATCCATTACATTACGAGCACTGGCTTCATCCAAAGAATAAAAGAGACTTTCATTACTAAAAATAATAATTACATTTGTTTTCTTAGTTCATTGGAAACAATACAATTTTGAATATATAATTATGTATTATATAATTCGATTTACAATAAAAAATAAAATAATAGAAATAATAATAAATTTATTTTTTGTACTAAAATAATTAATTTACTGAATTATAAAACAATATACGCAATATCGTTAAATAAGCGCGAAATAACATACATATTACATTCTACACAAATGGGGAAAATTTTGAAAACACGGGTTAGAATGACCGATTATTTTTATTTTTAAGTTAATGTCTATCCTTTAATATTTTGCTGTGCGTTAGAGAGAAACAATACAATTTTAAATATATAATTATGCATTATATAATTCGATTTTTAATAAAAAATAAAATAATAGAAATGATAATAAATTTATTTTTTGTACTAAAATAATTAATTTACTGAATTATAAAACAATATAGATATTATAGATATTTATTTATTTTGTAAAAAGAGTACAAAAAGGCGTGTAATACATGAAGTAGTAAGTAATAATTCTAATATACGCAATACCATTAAATAAGCGCGAAATAACATACATATTACATTCTACACAAATGTAGAAAATTTTAAAAACACGGGTAGAATGACCGATTATTTTTATTTTTAAGTTAATGTCTATCCTTTAATATTTTGCTGTGCGTTAGAGAGAAACAATACAATTTTAAATATATAATTATGTATTATATAATTCGATTTTTAATAAAAAATAAAATAATAGAAATAATAATAAATTTATTTTTTGTACTAAAATAATTAATTTACTGAATTATAAAACAATAAACGCAATACCGTTAAATAAGCGCGAAATAAGATAGGTATAACATTGTACACAAATGTAGAAAATTTCAAAAACACGGGTTCAATGACCGATTATTTTTATTTTTAAGTTAATGTCTATCCTTTAATATTTTGCTGTGTTATAGAGAGAAACAGTACAATTTAAAGTATACAGTAATGTATTATATGATTTGATTTTTAATAAAAAATAAAATAATAGAAATAATAATAAATATTATTTAAATTAAGAGAAAAATCATACAGATTGAAAAGAAATCGGTAGAAAAATGCAAAATAGTTATTTCGATCGATTAAAAAATTAAAATAATAAATTTATTATTTGTACTAAAATAATTAATTTACTAAATTGTTAAACAATTAACGCTCCTGGTAGAAATGTGAGCATAAGAAATGGTATATCTCAAAATTTGAGGTTTTTAGTAATAATAATGCCAAACAAATGGCCATAAAATGTTAAAAAAAGCGTTTCCACTGGTCATTAAATGGTAATACACAGCGTTTGAATTTCTACCAGGGGCAATACCGTTAAATAAGCGCGAAATAACATAGATATTACATTGTACACAAATGTAGAAAAATTTGAAAACACGGGTTCAATGACCGATTATTTTTATTTTTAAGTTAATGTATATACTGTTATATTTTGCTATGTGCTATTAGAGAAACAATACAATTTTTAGTGAAAATTAATATATTATTTTATCCGATATTTGATACAAAATAAAAAATATTACTTTTATAAATTATGATAAATATTTAAATTTATCATATCATACAAAATGTACTTACGCTTTTTCAGTTTCTTGTTTTTTGGCGTACAAATCTTTGTACTTTTTCATGACAGCTGTAAAAGTTTTGTAGCATGAGCGATGGTAGCCGTAAGTGTCATTGATTTTCTCCGGAAACTTCACATCTTGGTATTCTAAATCGAAATACTTTCGAATATTTAAGGTGGCTCAAGCGATTTTTTCTAAAAAAGTGAAACTATCCAAAATTTGTAATAAAATATTCTTTATATCGTAATATTTCGATATTTATTTTGAAAAATAGAGGTTGACGAACTATTTTTAAAGAAAAAGATGTTTTAATAATTGTAATTAATACATGTGCTCTTATGGGACTGAATCATAAATTAGGTTTTACGCTAATATAAAAAAGTACAAGTTAAAATAAAAATTATACACTTATAGTTTGTTTCACGGAGATCATTTTTCAAGAAGAAAAAAAGGACTTGACGAAGAAATACAAGAGAAAATAAATCTAAAAGAATGCGAAATAGAATTTGCTACACATAATGGTAGCTTCTGCGCATGTGCGTCAGATACAGATGCCATACGTAAAGCTAACGTGCGTTCAGAGTGCTCGAAACCAACAAAACAGCAGGGACGTACCATAGTAAAACTTGTAATGAGAAACAAAACAAAAAATTTTTTTTCTTTTTTATTACTTTTGATTACTTAAAATTGTTTTCTTATCATAAGAAATAATCAATAATACTATTTAATTAGTTATAATAGCTCTATCAATAAAAACATTTTGATGTCGCAGACAGGGCCCCGCTTGATACGGCACCAAGCGCTTGAGCCACCTTAAATCCTTTTTACACTTTTTAAAATTGTTTTCTTTAAATAAAATAACTTTCTCATTTTTTTGATTAACGCATATCACACACAATTTATTTTCAATAGAACTCTCAGTGTTGACAGACATGCCTGGAGAACTAATGCGTTGCAGCTTTATACAATGACAGATGTATACTGATTTCCCTCGTATTATTGTTAAATCGGGTAAGAGATGAACAGAGTATATACATAAAATAAAGTCTATACTTCAAAATTTTTGACCGTCAATAAAGAGGGGACCTATATTTTACTTGATAGTCCTAGCATAAAACTAAGCGGAAAATTTTAAAAGATAATTTAATACTTTGTAATATATAACTTTTATCTTTTGATTTATTATATTAAGTTTTTATTTTATACAATAAATTAAATGATTTATTATATTAAGTAACTATTTTATTTTAATATTTTTGCTACATTTAAACATTGTTAATAGTTTTGCACCTTTCCCTGCGTTTTCGTATTTGCTACGTATTTTTAGACATTCTTCGAAAATCGAAAACATCATCCTAATAACAAAAGCCCCAATATAGGTGTCTGGCATTTTTATATTTGCAAAAGACAATTAAAATATGATATTTTAGAAAAAAAACAAGTGGTTTCCTATGATCCTTCAAAAGTTGGCAAATGGCTCACTTTGGGCCAGTCTGGCATACACTAGGGCCCATCCTACGCGTCTGGCATAAACGTTTCTATAAAAGATATTAAAAAAAACAAGCTATGCTGAAAAAAACCAGCTGGTTTTCTATAATCCTAAGAAATCGCTTAAATAGTCATGTTGGGGGTGGTCTGGCAACGCGACGGAACCACCCCATGTGTCTGGCATATTTTTTTTATAACTACATACAAGAAAGTAATAACTAAATAAATTTAATCCGGTTTCTTATGATACATCGATACATTCGATTTTCGTCGACTTTCACATAATGCCGCGGCTTAACGCCCCATTTACACGCTGCCAGATATACATTACTCGATTACTGATATTCAAAACAAGCTGTGTTCAAAACGTTTACTGATTTCCTATGACACGTATTTTTAAGCTCGCCTCACGGCCTATAACTAGGAGAGTGTCACATCCCCGGATCACGGATTTTGCTCAAAATTCGGGATAAGTTTTCAGATGACAAAATATGGAAATGCTAAAGTTATAGTCACAAACGCTCAATATTTCCCTAGTTACAGGCAATTAAAAAACACTGCCAAGTACTTTGGCAGAATGCTTTCTCATAGAGCTCTTTGAGTTTCATTAATTTTTTTATATTTATTTGAATGCGATTTTAATATTAAAAAATTGTCTAACATTAATATTTATTTCTGAATTTGTACTTTAAAAGAACGATGACAACGAAATTTCTAATCGGAACCACGCTAAGAAAGAAGATAAATAAAAAATAAAAATTTGTATGAAAATTTTCAAAATTCTCTTAAATTAAAACTGCACTGAGAAAATTAGTTTTCCAAAACTTGTTTTCTTCAGACAGTAGCAAATAACTTGCATACGAATTTTGGAGCAAATCTATCAAATGGTTTTCGTAAAATAGAAAAAAAATGAAAAAAAAAATTTTTTTTTTAAATTCTAAAAATGCTATAAAATTAATAGTATGCCAAGAAAATCAGTTTTCAAATGTTTTTATTATTTTAACAGTAGCAAATAATTAGCATACAAATTTTTAAACAAATTGTTACAGTAGTTTACGTAAGACCCAAAAAAAATGAAAAATTTTTTTTTTTAATTTTCAAAATTTTCTTAAATTAAGACTGCGCTAAGAGAATAAGTTTTCCAAAGCTTGTTTTATTAAGGCAATAAAGAATAATTTGCATAATGATTTTAAAGCAAATTTAACGAATGGTTTTTGTGTAATGTAAAAAAAAATGAAAAATAAACAATTTTCAAAAATTTTCAAAATGCTCTAAAATTAAAACTGCGCTAAAGAAATGAGTTTTCCAAAGCTAATTTTCCTCAGACAATAGCGAATAACTTGCATACAAATTTTGGAGTAATCTTCGGTTTCCATTCCCTAAGGAAAAACCCGAAATTTAATTTTTGAATTTTTCCCAGAGAACTGAAACCCAGTCCACTAGGACGTGAGCCTGCTGTCTTAACAACTGGACTACTGCCGTCCTTTAACGACGAAGCTCGTAAGTGTGTTTTTATGAACAAAGCACATGTATCAGAAGTGCACAGAAAAATTAACAATAAATAAAATTCAAGTACAAAAATTTGACAAAGTTTATATAGATATAAAAATTTGACAAAGTTTATATAGATATAGAAATTTTATGGGTATAAAAATTAACCGAGGAAGAAAAGAATATTTTTTATTTAATAAATAATTAAAAAATAATTAAAAATTATTGATTTAATATATGTATAATATCCACCTGATGTTTTGGCATGATAAATCAGGTGACAAATCAGGTGATAAATCAGGTGATTAATTAGGTGATAAATCAGGTGATTTTTTTCAGTAGGGTGGCCGGTAATCAAAACTGCTCCAGCCTACTCTTAAGTTTACAGAGGTGTGGAAATTAAAAATATTGAAATAGATATAAGAGACGATCACGGATTTCCCATCCCATTTGACTACGGCAATCTGACTGTGACGCTTTACTTTGAGCGCATCCAATAAAATGTCTTAATTTAAAGATTCTTACAATGGTCAAATGGTTGATGTTGGGGATGAGTGCGTTAGAGCGGGTAAACTTACAACGAAGATAAAAGTCTTAAACCGTTCAATTTCAAGAATTTGAATATAAATTTTTTGTGTCTGCACTTTGTGCCATCGAAACCCTTACAGCCAGATTCCAAAAAAACGCTGCCAAGTGCTTTGGCGCAACGCTTTCTCATAGAACTCTTTGAAATAGAGTAATTTGATTTTATTTTTTAAACGTGATTTAAAATACAATTTCTATTCAAGAAAAATTAGTGAATGTGAGAGAGGCAAGGATGTATGAATATATTTTAAAAATGTGGATCAATCTGAGATAGAAGGACAGAGAGTAGGTGAGGAAGTAAGAAAAGAGTTAGTAAAAGCGTTAAATCAGAAATCAAAAGAAGTGATCAAAAAGCTACTCTAAGAAAATTATTTTTTAAAAACTTATTTTATACAGACAGTAGCAAATAACTTGTATACAAATTTTAGAGCAAATCTACACGGGAATGACAGATAACAGCTAGGCTATATTTGTCACATTAGTGATCAACGTGTGTCGAAAATTTTGAGTTTCCACATAGATGGGCGATGTGTGCACGCCGAATTTCTATGTTTGCGCATTGTCTAACTACACTCAACTCATAGGAGGTTGTCACACTGATCATCTTTTATTTTCGCACTGCTTGTCAATGTGTAAACATAGAAATTTTAAATCTGGCATGTATGGAAAAAAATAAATTAAAATAAAACTAAGGTTATGATCCTCGGTATCAATGAATATCTGAATTGGAAGATAATTCTGACTTTAATATATTAATTAGTGCTATTCTAATTATAAAATTTTTAATTTAATCAAAAACATTATTATTAATAATTTTAACATGAGAAATTATTGTTGTTAGCAATTCAATGTTCAAATCATTAAAAATGATGTGGGTGGAGTTCGATATTTCCAAAATCTGTTATTCTTTCGAGCTTAAAAATTTCCAATAGCATATTCTTAATATTTATATAAATTGAATAGAAATTTCGTTTTTAATTTATGTTTGTAATCGAAATGTATTCATTCAAATAAATTATAATTTATATTTAGGACTGTAATAAGTATTCAGACAATAATATAATGATGAGGTACTTTGAAATTTCTAATATAGTATTTCAATGTATTTTTTTTTAATACTTGTTGAAAATTTCATTAAAAAACCCGAAAAGTATTTCATCATTTTACGGTATTCTGTATACTTGTTACAATCCTAAAGCGATTATAATTTATCCGAATAAATGCATGTCGATAACAAACATGAAATAAAAATTGACTTTCTGTACAATTTAAATAAATATTATGAAAAAGCCATTTGAAATTTCAAAATTCTAAAAAAAGATAATGGACTTTCGAAACATTGAACCCTACGTACATTATTTTCAATGATTGTATTGCTAACAGTAAAAATTTCTCATGTTAAAATTATTAATAATAATGTTTTTGATTAAATTAAAAATTTTATCATTAAAATAGCACTAATTAATATATTAAAGTCAGAATTATCTTTTAATTCAGATATTCATTGATACCAAGGATCATAACCTTAGTTTTATTTTAATTTATTTTTTTTCCATACATGTCATATTTAAAATTTCTATGTTTACACATTGACAAGCAGTGCGAAAATAAAAGATGATCAGTGTGACAACCTCCTATGAGTTGAGTGTAGTTAGACAATGCGCAAACATAGAAATTCGGTGTGCACACATCGCCCATCTATGTGGAAACTCAAAATTTTCGACACACGTTGATTACTAATGTGACAAATATAGCCTAGCTGTTATCTGTCATTTCCGTGTATCGAGTAAAATGGAAAAAAAATGAAAAATGAAAAATTTTTTAGAAAATTTCAAAAATTTTCTGAAATTAAAACTACGCTAAGGAAATCGGTTTTTAAAAGTTATCCTTCTTTTGGCAATTGCAAATAATTCCCATGCAAATCTCAAGGCAAATTCATCAAGTAATTTACGTATAATACAATATAAATGAAAAATCGAAAATTTTTTTTAAAATTCTTAAAATGGCTCTATAAAAAAAACTACACTATGAATACTAATTTTCAATAACTTCCCATCTACTTATGAAAAAACATAGTATGCAAAATTTGAAGCCAATCTATCGAGTAATTTTCGAGATCTAATTGGCTAACTAAATAAAATTTTCTTTTCAAAACTTTAAAAATGCTTTAAAATTAAAACTACGCTAGAAAATCAATTTTTGAAAATTTTCCTTCTTTTGGCAGCTGCAAATAATTTTCCTGCAAATTTTAGAACAAATCTATCGAAAAATATACGTAAAATAAAAAAAATAAGAAAAGAAAAATCGAAATATTTTTTTTAATTCTTTAAAATTCTCTAAAATTGTAACCACGCTAAGAAAATTAGTTTTCGAAAGCTTATTTTCTTCAGACAATAGCAAATTAATTGTATAAAAATTTTGAATAAAATTTATAGTATGGTTTACGCAAAATAGAAGATAAATGAAAAATAAAAAGTTTTTTGAAAATTTTCAAAATTCTCTAAAATTAAAACTACTCTGAGAAAATTAGTTTTCCAAAGCTTGTTTTCTTTAGACAGCAGCGAATAACTTACATACGAATTTCGAAGCAAATCTATCGAATGGTTTTAGTAAATTAGTAAAAAAATTAGAAATAAAACTCTCTTAAAAAATTTTTAAAATGCTCTAAAATTGAAAGTGCGTTAAGAAAATTAGTTTTCAAAAGTTTTTCTTCTTTTGGCAGTCGAAAATAAGTTGCATACAAATTTTCAAGCAAATTCTTAGAGTAGTTTACGTAAAATACAAAAAAAATAAAAAATCAAAATTTTTAAAAAATTCTTAATATGACTCTAAAAAAAAACTACGCTAAGAAACCCGATTCTCAATAGCTTCCGCACCAGTTGATCGAAAAATTAAATTTTATAAACATAATATAAACATTTTTTTCAAAAATTTCAAAATGCTCTAAAATTAAAACTCAGCTAAGAAAATCAGTTTTTAGAAATTTATTTTATTTGAACAATCGCTAATAATTTCCATGTAAATTTTGAAGCAAATTCATCGAGTAGTAAACGAAAAAAACCAAAGAAATGAAAAATTGAAATTTTTTTTTTTTTTTAAAGGACTCTAAAATTAAAACTATGCTAGAAGAACCAATTATCAATAGCTTCCCAGTAAGTTAAACAAAAAAATAAATGCCATGCAAAATTAGAAGCAAATCCATCGAGTAGTTTTTCGAGATACAATTTACTAACTGACATCATACACACACACACACACACACGCACGCACGCACCCACCCACCCACACACACACACTCACTAACACACACACACACACACACACACACAGACACACACTAACACACACAAACACACACGCACGCACTCACGCAGACATTCACAAAGACATTTTCTGGAAACCACCTTTTTCGACTCCCTGAGTTCAAATATGTACAAATTAATGAAAAAATAGAAAAAAAATGTTTTTATCTATACAATGCTTTCTCTATGAGAAAGCAAAGAACAAAATGTACGTTGATGCTTATCATACACTTTTTGGGGTACAAGTATCTACTTTATGGATTTAGGCAACTCGATCACCTGTGAAGACTATCCGAACGTTTGCTGCTTATTTAAATATTCAAGAGATGTTTGCAAGCATTGTCGTAAAATTTTCGTGCGAGGTCGAGAAAATGTTATACAACTTTACGGAATGACTACTTGTGAGATTATAGATTTAGAAAAGAACTCGATTATCCAACTTTTGAAAATTTAAATTTTAGCAGTGTCTCGTGCATGCATCATTATATAAAATCATCTCATTTAAATTACGCGTATGCACCGAATAACGTTACTAATCTTAATTATTGGCTACTGAAATTTGACGCCAGTGTAAAATTGTTGATTGTAAAAGAAATTTTCGAAATTTTGTGTGATGAACTAAAAAAAGATTATTCAATATCTGATGAGGATCAAGTTTCACACAGTAGGCAAATATTCAGCAGATCAGATTTCTATGATGTGGGTGATACCTTGTGCATTTGTCCTTAATATGCAAAATTGTAACCAGCATAGTGCGCACTGGGTTGCTATATACGTTGATAAAAATGGCAAAGGTACGTACTTACAGAACGAAGAATCCACCAATTAAAATTTTCTAATGCTTATCTATAATTATTATAAGTCATGAGATAATTTGAATAACAAGGTGCACACATGTTTCTTAAAAACAAACTCTATATGTTAATTTTACAAAGGATTTTCTGTTAATTTTGAAAAGACACAAAAATTTTTAAATAAAAAAAATTTTATGTTAATCTTACGTGTAAAATTTTAATACAAAAGTTTTTGTTAGAAAAAAATTTTGACGAACCACCCAAAATTTCTTTAATTTTTGTATGTACAGCAGAAAGAGTGATTTAAAATACGCTGAAAATATTTTTTAAAAAATCGTAATTATTTCTCAAAAGAATTTAAAACATACTTATATAAATAAGCATTACAAAAATGTTTTATTTTATTCGCTTAATAGTACATTATATACTAAGGATGCAAAATAGGAAATTTATATCCCTTGTGTGAATTTGGCGACTTCGTTTCGCTCACGCGATAAAATCACACTCGGACCACAATCATTTATTTCGTGTTCTTGGAACATAATGTACTATTTTAATCTGAGGGACAAGAAATATGTATTTGCCTCACTCTTGCGAGCACGGAAATTATTTTCGTCCGCAAAAAGTGGGTTGGAATGTACTATTTCGCGCTCGCAAAAGTGAACCGAAAATACGTATTTCGCGCTCGAAGGGTTGAGAAACAAATTAAAAAAAGTTAATTTTTTATTTAATAATACTAATGACAGCTCTTGACAGACTACCACAGATGACAACTCATGACAGACTACCACAGATTAAAAAAATTAAAGACATTATCAGTAACTATTCTGCTGAAATACAGTGATTTCTTCCCATCACAAAAATTTGATTTCAGTGAATTAATTTTCTCTGTAATTAATAAAGATGCCTTTTTCTTCCCTCTTCTTAAAAATTGGACCTTTGTTTTGAACCTGTATTTTTACATAAACTTTTAACGTTATAAAAAACTTCTTTTAGGACCAGAAATGATCTTCTATCAAAGTTCAAGTATTAAAGTATTTGTGACCAAAATTTCATTCCTTGATGTTTATAAATATACAATTGGCAAATTTGATGAAAAAAATTATATTTCATAATTAGGCTAGACTAATAGTCCAATCAATAGAGCAAAAAAAGGCTATTTTAGACATTAATTAAAGGCTTAATGAAACCTATATAGAGTTGTTAAGGGCGATAAAAAAACATACCCTACATAAAATGTAACCAAAAAAAAACGGTAGAAAATGCTCCAGGAGGCTGCAAAGTTGGCTAAAACAGCTTTTTTAATTCTCTGAAGCAACCTATGCATTTTAGCAAAAAAAGTAATTAATAAAAGTATTGGAGAATAAAAAAACCTACAATTTGAGTACTGCCGCGATTATTTTCGTCAATTAGTTATTGCAAAAAAGCCAAAAAACCATCAAAAATGGCCATTTCTTAGATATCAATTATTTATTGCAAAAATAATTTTTTAAATATTTTTAAACTTTTAAAAGGAAGCCTTCATGAATATGAATAGAAAGAGAGGTTGTAAAAGCAAATTGGTTAATTTGTTGCTGAGATATTCCCTATTATTTATCCCAACACGCATCATGTTTATTGCTATAATTTTTTTTTGGCTAAACATATTGAGTTGCATAAGGGCTTAAACTCTTCATGAAGGTTCAAATTTTCATATTTTGTTAAGAGCAAATGAGAAAATTAAATTGCAATATTTTTTATAACGCTTTAAAAAAGAGGGTGTTTTTTTTTATAAATAAATGAAGCTGGGGCTTTATTTATAGCTTTTACGAATTTGCTATTTAAATATTCTTATAGCTGTGTTCGAAACGAAGATTTAAAAAAAAAAAAGAACTCTCTAAGGCCAATAGGAGCCGAGATAAGATTTTTTTTTTTTCAAATCACAGTTACTTTGTTTATAACAATTAAGATACGAGTCAAGCGTCATTTTTTAGTTGAAGACTTATGTTTTAAAAATCTATGATTAGATTTTAAAAAATGCGACTCTTTATTATGAAAACTAAAAAAATAATAACATACAAACAATAACGTCAAGGTCGGTGTCGTGGTGGGGATGCTTATCTTTGCGCGTGAGGAAAGTTAACGAAGGATCCCGTTCCAATAAAATTCGTAAAAATTAACCGTATCTCCGTAAATAATGGACCGATTTTGATGTTTTTTTTTAATCTGGGGTAGCTTGAAAAATTATTAATATTGGTGCAAATAGTTTTTCAAAATAGGGTGTATTTAATTTAAAACAACTGTACCTAATACGGACACCTTAAACGCAAATGATTATTGTGGCTCACTAAATTAATATTTTTAGACGTGTAATGTCTCATTTTAAAGCTAAAAGAAAGAACTTTAAAATAAGATATCATGAGTTTCATTACGATCAATATTTACGAAATGCGCGCGGATTTACGTAAATGTTGTAAATGAATTTACCTTAATATTCCTCGTAATAATTACATTTGGAACCTGGAGATAAATTGAATTATAATTTTTATTATTTCTATATTGTAACTAATTATTATAATTAATTTTTAGTTTTAATAAATAAAAAAATAATTATTAATAATTGCAAAAATTTTAATAGTAATAATAAAAATTGTTATCTCGATTTTTTTTTCTTTTATTTGTTTTTCATGCAAAAAAATTTTTTCATCATTAAATATATTTTTATTTTTTTTCTAAAACTAAACCACAAATAATTGCTAGAAATAATAACTTTAATCTATATATATGAGAAGCTGTTGTTGATATTCAATGTTTATTTAAATACAAATTTAAATTTTCTGATTACCCTTTGTTTATCGATCTTTTCTGCGTTATTTTAAAAATGTTTCTTACATCAAAATCTTAGTGGATTAGTTTTAGAAAATAATTAAAATATATTTCATGATGAAAAAATTTTTTTGCATGAAAAACAAATAAAAGAAAAAAAAATCGAGATAACAATTATTATTATTACTATTACAATTTTTACAATTATTAATAATTATTTTTTTATTTATTAAAACTAAAAATTAATTATAATAATTAGTTACAATATAGAAATAATAAAAATTATAACTAAATTTATCTCCAGGTTCCAAATGTAATTATTACGAGGAATATTAAGGTAAATTCATTTACAACATTTACGTAAATCTGCGCGCATTTCGTAAATATTGATCGTAATGAAACTCATGATATCTTATTTTAAAGTTCTTTCTTTTAGCTTTAAAATGAGACATTACACGTCTAAAAATATTAATTTAGTGAGCCACAATAATCATTTGCGTTTAAGGTGTCCGTATTAGGTACAGTTGTTTTAAATTAAATACACCCTATTTTGAAAAACTGTTTGCACCAATATTAATAATTTTTCAAGCTACCCCAGATTAAAAAAAAAACATCAAAATCGGTCCATTATTTACGGAGATACGGTTAATTTTTACGAATTTTATTGGAACGGGATCCTTCGTTAACTTCCCTCACGCGCAAAGATAAGCATCCCCACCACGACACCGACCTTGACGTTATTGTTTGTATGTTATTATTTTTTTAGTTTTAATAATAAAGAGTCGCATTTTTTAAAATCTAATCATAGATTTTTAAAATATAAGTCTTCAACTAAAAAATGACGCTTGACTCGTATCTTAATTGTTATAAACAAAGTAACTGTGATTTTTAAAAAAAAAAATCTTATCTCGGCTCCTATTGGCCTTAGAGAGTTCTTTTTTTTTTTAAATCTTTGTTTCAAACACAGCTATAAGAATATTTAAATAGCAAATTCGTAAAAGTTATAAATAAAGCCCCAGCTTCATTTATTTATAAAAAAAAACACCCTCTTTTTTAAAGCGTTATAAAAAATATTGCAATTTAATTTTCTCATTTGCTCTTAACAAAATATGAAAATTTGAACCTTCATGAAGAGTTTAAGCCCTTATGCAACTCAATATGTTCAGCCAAAAAAAAATTATAGCAATAAACATGATGCGTGTTGGGATAAATAATAGGGAATATCTCAGCAACAAATTAACCAATTTGCTTTTACAACCTCTCTTTCTATTCATATTCATGAAGGCTTTCTTTTAAAAGTTTAAAAATATTTAAAAAATTATTTTTGCAATAAATAATTGATATCTAAGAAATGGCCATTTTTGATGGTTTTTTGGCTTTTTTGCAATAACTAATTGACGAAAATAATCGCGGCAGTACTCAAATTGTAGGTTTTTTTATTTTCCAATACTTTTATTAATTACTTTTTTTGCTAAAATGCATAGGTTGCTTCAGAGAATTAAAAAAACTGTTTTAGCCAACTTTGCAGCCTCCTGGAGCATTTTCTACCGTTTTTTTTTGGTTACATTTTATATAGGGTATGTTTTTTCATCGCCCTTAACAACTCTATATAGGTTTCATTAAGCCTTTAATTAATGTCCTCAAAATGTCTCTATTGATTGGACTATAACGTATTTTTTCAAAATAAGCGTTAAAATATAAGCTAAAAGAATTTTAAAGTTGCATAAAAATATTTTAATTTTTGCATAGATTAATTTAAAAATCAATTAGTACAAAATTTTGACAAATGATGCCATCTAAAAAGCGATAATAATAGAAAAGTCGTTCATACTTTGGAGTTTTATTCAATATTAGTTTTATAAAGAACAGATATTACCTTTGTATTTTATTCTAAAACTGTGGCAAGGTAAAATTTTAAGGTACATTTGTCACTGTTCAACCTTTAGAGGACTACCTGAGAACACACTATTTAATAAACATTAAAACATTAAAATAAACATTTAAACAATAAATAGTTTGTGTTCCCAGGGTGGTCCCTTTAGGGACCATCCCCGTCCTCTAAAGGTCAATAAACAAATAAAATAACTCATGAATAAATTGATATTTTTAGTTAAAAATTTCACGGTAACTTGAGGGTGATAGAAGGAATTTTCTTAGAAAGTTACTAACACGTAGCTTTTTTTTGAATAAAAAGTATTTGAATATTTAGTTAAATCGGACAGTTCTTTTGCAATTATTTTGATAATTTATTAACTAAATTTGATAAAATCAGTCTTAAACTGTTCGTCTTTAAGGCACTTATACGTAATAGAAATCTGATATACTTTATCAAAAAACGAAAAAAACTAGATACAAAAAACCGAGACTTCCAGTAAGTTTTCATCGATGCACGTTATTTAATTATTATTAAATATTAGGGCTGATTATCTGAGGGTTTTTCTAAACTTAAATATCTTCTTAGTAAATATAGTATATTATGTACTAATGGGGTAAAAGTAAAGAATGTCTGGAATCGTATGTAAATTAGCACCCGAACTGAAGATGAGGGTGATAAACATACGATTTGAGACATTGTTTATTTACTCCTGTGGTGCATATACAATTATTTTGCACAGGCAGCGTACAGTGGATAGTTCACTGTTCGCTGGAAGGAAGTAAAGTACCCACTGTACGTGCTCTGTGTAAAAGAGCTATTTTTTCTTTTAATTTTACAGGGCTATAATACTTAAGATTAGGTCCAACATAGTTAGTAAACCTTGAGATCTTTTTACTATGATTTTGGAATATGAAACGTAAACTATCTCAGGGATTAAAATAGAATAACGAATAACTAAATAATCTCTTTTCAATTAATAAGTTTTAATTGCGTAATAAAATAGAATCGCCGCAGAAAATTTGCTAATAAATGATTCAAATTTTTAATTCTTAACAGGAGGTCACGTATCTCTGTCCTTTTCTAATCAAAGAAATTATTTTTTTACAAAAACTAATAACTTTAGCAAAAAATGAAGAGAAAGCCGCATCTTGTATCAAAAAAAGCAATATTTTCTTTGATAAGAAAAAATTAATTTTATTGCTCTATTCTCAAGAAAATCTTGAAAAACCAAATTGTCCAACCTAACCTCTATGATTTAAGTTTTTCAAGGTTTTCTTGAAAACGAAGCAATAAAATTAATTCTTTCTCATCAAAGAAAATATTGCTTTTTTTGAGACGAGATACGGCTTTCTCTTCATTTTTTGCTAAAGTTATTAGTTTTTGTAAAAAACTTATTTCTTTGATTAGAAAAGGACAGAGATACGTGACCTCCTCTTAAGGAGCCTAGATACGTAATGGTTAAAGTATTTTTTATTTTTCGTAAAGTTATACATTTTTATTAAAATGCATAGCTTTACGAAACATACGCAGCTTTTTTGAATTCATTAGCAAATATCGTTAATGCATCCGCAATTTTGGGTATTTTTTTGACATTAATTTTTAAAAGTTTCTCACCTGGTTCATAGAACTACTCAAGTGGACCAAGGATGTAATGAAATGCTTTCAATTAAAGACTAAAAAAACAATCTATAAAAGAACGCGAATATGATAAATATAGTAAATAGACATTTTGGATGGATTAATTAGACAAAAGTATTCTCTTATAATAAACGATAAAAGTACTCTTCTACAATAATTTTCTATTGTACATAAAGGGTTGTGCATAAACTACATTACCAATTTTTCAGATTTTTCACCCCCTGTTCCCGTACCCCCACGTTAACATCCATAGACTATTGATCTATCTCCCCCCCCCCGTAACGTTTACTATTTTGTTATTTTTCAAAATTTTTTTGTATTTTATCTATAATATTATGATTAATTTTTTAATAATTAATAACTATCAAATTATACGTTAAATCGACTGCAATTCGATGGTCGTGGATAAGAAGGTGTCATTTAATTTTTGATTAAAGAAAAGTGTCATTTCATTTTGGGTTAGTAAAGGCGTCGTTTTTTAATTTATTCATTTAATTTATTTACTTATTTTGTTAAAATTTCCTAATCAATTAATTTTTTTAGGAGTCCGCTACATAATTAAATACAAAAAAAATTTTATAACACAGCGTGACATAAATTCGCACTTATACCATGCTTCTACGTGTTATAAATAGCCTATTATTTAACAGTGAAGAAAAAGAACTATGAAAAATTTTTAACTTTTTTGTACGGTTCAATAAAGAAAGACTAATTTCAGATATGCCTGAACACTTGATCAACAAGGAACGTCAGTATAATAAGCAATAATTTGATATCTTGATTATTTTATAAAGTTTTCATTGATGATTATAAGGTGTAGATTATTACAACTCATTTATATTAACAATTTTAAAATTAAATGACAATTATAAGCAAGTAAAATACGAGTAAAACTAAAATTGATAGTAGCGTAACATGCAAAGCGAAGAGGTATAGTCATTTCGGCGTTGTATTATAAAATGCTTCGGGGAATCCCCTATTACTACGGACGATTGCTATTGCTATACGATACATAAGTTACCTCCTCACCGCTCCTACAACGCTAATACATACGTGAAACAAAATTTAAATTTATGACTTTATAAAAGATAATTTCAACAAACAATTTCACATAATATCAATTATATTGATTAAAATTAATTATTATTACACATTTTAAGTATATTTTTAAAATTATAATTTTTTAAAATCTTTTTCGATTCATCATTCACGGAGTGTTTAGTTTTGGCTCATATATAGTTTTCGCTTTCTTTTTTTTAATTTATCATTCATGGAACACCTAGTACTTGCTTTTTTACAGTTTTCGTTTTTATTTTTTGAATTATCATTCGTGAAGTGCATAGTTTTTGTTTGTTATTGTTTTTTACTAGTACAGATTCAATATGGCGAATTTATATCACTTGAGCTATAAAATAGTATAAGATACTCGTGACTTCAGTGGCCCATTATTTCACGGCGTTTAGCAGCCTTGCTACGCTCGGCTGCTAATCTCACGCCGTCAAATAATGGACCACTTATGGCACTTGTATCTTAATGTACTATTTTAACATAGCACTTTTCTTTTAATTGAAATGAAACAAAACCTCTTAATCCAAAATCAAATAACACTTTCCTTCAACTCCAAATAAAATGGCACCTCTCTTCAACCAAAATTGAAATAGCACTTCTCTACAACCAAAAATAAAATGACACCTTCTTCCTTGCAACTGTCGAATTAATGTTAAATTTGATTTACTTATTTAATTTTTAAAAGTTCATAAAGGTCATCAAAATTGTTGATATCAATATTAATTATTTCAAAACTGACTTTTTTGACTCAACTCCTTATACCGAATAGCCCTCCAATTAAAATAAAAAAAATAAAAATAATTTTTCTTCATTAAGAGCAGGCCGGATTCGCTGTCCTTGTCTAATTGAGATTTTTGTTATTTACTCAAGTATTAATCGGTGTATCTGCAAATCGAAGGTTAAGCGCAATAGATATTATAATTACAAATATGTATGCAAAAGAAAAAAAATCTATTGCTTTGTTTTTGAGAAAAGTAAGGAACGCAAAAATATTATAAAAATAAACTTTTACTTCGGCGTTCCTTACTTTTTCAAAAACAAAGCAGTAGAATTTTTTTTTCTTGTGCATAGATGTTCATAATAATAATATCTATTGCGCTCAACCTTCAATTGTAAGATACACCGATTAATGAGTAAATAACAAAAAACTCAATTTTTACTCGGTCGGTATCAGATTCTACTCCGGCCTGCTCTTAAAGTTTTCAATGTTACTTTAGTTATCCCCCCTCTTCCGCGTTACCACCCGTAGGTTCTGGTACGACCCCTTCCCACTTAAAATTTGTAACGTAGTTTTTGCACAACCCCTAAGGGACATTTGATTTCGGTATGAAATATAATAAATATAAAATATTAATAAATGTCCAAGTTAATTGAGAGTAATTCATTTATATTTTATAAATAAAATATCCTTAATCTTTATAAGAAACCTGATTAATATAAATGTATTAATATTGAAAACTTATCTCCATTTTTTATATTATTACAGTTACGGAGACTCAATAAAAAAATGAGAGCAACAACGTATTACATCCGGCGTTTAACGTTTGCAGCGCTTTTGATTGGACTAATCTTGAGTATGATTCACTTTCTTAGATCTGGGATGGGTTATAATAACGTAGATGACAACAATTTAAACAAACTGTGAGTATATTTTTGATAATAAAATAAAAACTTTGACTGTATGCTTAAGTCATAATTTTAATGAAAATTAAAAAAAAATTTTTTTTCTAATTTTCATTAAAATTGAAAAAAAAGAACCGACTTTAAAAAACGAAATTTATAAATATATTGCTATGAAATAATTTTTTAGAAAAAAAACCGACTTTAAGAATGTTCTATGATTTTATAAAAATGTATAGAAATGTATGAAATTTCTAAATACGATAATTTAACATGTAAGGAACAAACCAGAATTTTTTCAGTATTTTTTATCATAAGTTTTTTATTAAAAGTCGATTTTAAAAATAGTCTAAAATAACATTGCTCTTATGGGATCCTAGAGCAATACCTGCTTCCATGTAAGAAATGGCCAATACTGACTATACGGGGCAGTATAGCTTGAATATTGGTAGTTAGTAACGTTTTATAAACATTTGCCCTTTGTTGGGCAAGAACTGGTTTGATGAGAACGGGCCATGGTTATAATTGTTGTTGTTCCAATAAAGTTTGCTAATATTGGACAAGAAATTTGAAATAAATATTTAAATGCCAGTATTGGTTAAGTGAGGTTTGCCATTACTTGCTCAATACTAGAAGAATAAGAAAATAGTTTAGATTGGTGTCATCTTACAAATATACTCAACCTGAAAGCAATTTATTTTGTCTTTTTTTCCATCATGTTATCAATAAGTGGTTGTTTTTATTTGAAAAAATATAGAGTTTTGAAAAGATTGAAAATTTCATCTGGAAGTAGTTGCAGTAGTTCACTTTGTGAAAAAGATCCTGAATACTTCTAAGCTTCAGAAGAAAAATCGAACAAATTATATGAAGAAGATTTTTCATTGGAGAATGATTTTGAATCTGAGGGAAATAAATTAATTGATAATATAGATAGATAGATAGATAGATAGATAGGTATCAATTTATTTTGTAAAAGAGTACAAAAAGGCATGTAATACATCAAGCAATAAATAATAATTCTGTATAAAGTATTGCACATAATATGATAAGATATCACAGTCAAATATTAAAATTAATATATAATACTGTATCAGTAAGTCACTATGTAAAAGCGATATCACAGACTACTCTAAATACACGCAGAAAGCATGAAAACATAAATTACAATGAAAAACAGTCTTAAATATCTATCAGTCATAAAATTAAAATCAAATTAAAATCAAATAACACAATTTAAAAGATAAAGCATAAAGCATAGTCATGACATCAAATAAAAATAAAATTGGACAAAACAATGCAACAATAAATAATAAAAAATAATATAATAATAAAATTCAAAGAATAAAAACTTGATACCGAAGATGTCATAACTATTAATAAAAAGAAACAGAATCACTCATTCTTTCTGCATTCATTCAACCATCATTCGCGCTAATAAATACATTCACACCTTAAATCTATATATAAGACAAAACAAAATAAATTAACATAAAATTAAAATACTTAAAATTAAGATCACTCGAGGTCGAGTAAGTACCTCCTCAAAGCCGATTTGAACCTGCCGAGCGATGGAAGATTTTTTATATCGGCAGGCAGGGAGTTCCAAAAATGCGCACCTTGAACTTGAAAGGAATTTCTTCCAGTCTCAGTACGCATGAAGGGCACTACGAAGTCCTTAATCTCTCCCCTAGTGGCTACCCTAGGTACATATCTAGTAAAGAGACTCACTAGATACTCTGGAGTATTCATGCGCACGATTTTGTACATGAGTACAGCCATAAAATACTGTCTCCTTGAATCAGTACGCAGCCAACCAAGAGCAGCTCTATAAGGAGAGATATGATCGCCCATTCTCACACCTATTACATATCTCACACATGAATTTTGTAGTCTTTGTAAACGTCTTCTCAACCCCTGCGAAGCATCGAGCAAAACTACTGAGCAGTAGTCGAGGTGCGGAAACAACAAGGCGGCTGCGAGTTGTTTACGCAGGGCCTCAGTGGTGTACCGACGGAAAAACCGCAAACTATACATTACCCTATTAAATTTTTTAGTCACCATATTAATGTGCGGCTCCCATGACAACCTAGCGTCAAGCACAACACCAAGGCTCACAACGGTATCAGAGAAAAATATGTCGACACCACCCCCAAGCTCAATCGTTCTTGACTCACCAGTATAGAAGTCATTAATAAATCGACTACTGCCAAAAACGATTGCTTTAGTTTTGCTTGCATTTAATGTGAGAGAAGCATCGACAGCCCACCCCGACACCGCCCTGGCCGCCCTCCGCAAAATACGAATACCTTCATTCACATGTTCATAAGAGACCTGAGTATAGATTTGGAGGTCATCAGCATATAATATGTGCTCGACGAAACAGAGATCGAGTGTGTCACGTATGTTATTAATGTAAAGGCAAAACAACAGAGGCCCCAGCACTGAACCCTGTGGAACTCCTAGATTGGTTGTTAGCTAATCTGAATCCTCTTTTAAGTGTGTAGAAACCATTTGTTTCCTACCTGATAAATAGGAGCTAATCCATTCAAGTGCAGCCCTGGAAAACCCCATCGATCTATGCCTCGCAAGCAATTTGGAGGGGCAGATCGTGTCGAAAGCCTTACTAAAGTCAAATAGAAGTAGTAACGTGGCAAGTTTCTTGTCAAGACCTGATCTTAATATATCCTGATCATGATCATAATATCCAGTCAATTTGTAACTCATCAAAAAGTTGGTAGAGCATTGAGTTCGTAATCTCGAGGTTTCGAGTTTGAATTCCGCTCTCGGCAGCTGATTGATAGAAGCACCACTGTTCGTTACATGAGCTTTGTTCAAAAACACACTTACGAACTCCGTCGCTGATAATCATCGCAAAAATAGCATAGCATAAATTTAGTAACAAAAAAAAATTTAATTTACAAAGTGTAACTGGTCCAGCATAATAAAAATATCTTTGGCCAACATAGAATGTAGAACATAGGCCCGTTCTTATCAAACCAGTAGCTTAGCAGATTTAGCAACGCACTGGTTGCCAGTGCTGGAAAATATTGACACTTGCATTAGGCCAGTAATGGTCCGTAAATCCATTCCTCCATGGGCTTACATCTCAAATTTTTTATATACATTTAAATATTTCATAAACAGAATTTAAAAAAAAACTGATATAATGAAAGAATAGGTTTTCACGAATAATTTGATATTGTGTTTTTTACACTTTATCGCAAGTTTCGCTAAGAAAAGTGTACTTAAAATTCTCATTTGCATTCATTATCGAAACTCTATTGCAATAGAATGATTAAGTTGGCAGCGTCGTACAAATATATATAGATATGCTTATCTCGTAGCGTTTATAACAGCTGACTTACGAATGTAAGTTTTGAGGTTATGATGCGAAGGAAGACTTCAATGCGTTAATAATTTATATAAAAATTAAATAAATAATTTATATAAAAATTGAAAAATTAAATATCTAATGATATTTTATGGTTTTACATTTATTTTTATGTAATATTTAGACTGATTTTTTTTTCTAAAATTGGTAGCTCTACATCTTTTAATGCTTTTAGCCCATGTATCCCCTGTCCCTGTTTCCCTCCCTTCAGCATCATAGAACGTTCTTGAAACCGAAATTTATAAATATATCGCTATAGAAAGACACAAATAATACATTTTAATTAATTAATTATTTAAATCTAATTTTTAGAAGTCGGTGCCAAAATTAAAATCAATAAAAAAAATTAGATTTGAACAATTAATTTATTAAAAGTTATAATTTTTTTCTTTTGATAGCAACATATTTATGAATTTCCGTTTTAAAATCAGTTTTTTTCTTTCAATATTTGTTATTAATGTATTTTTTTTAAGTTTGTAACGGTTATTTTGTGCCCGTTACAAAAAAAGAATGAGCTTTTAATTAAATATTATTTTCAGCTAAATCTATGAACTTGATTATATGCGGAGTTGCTGAAAACTAAGAAATTTACTAAATATTATACGGCAAACTCCGATAGTGTTAGCTAGTAAGGCTATTGATAAACGACAAAGTCTTATGTGATATACTTGTTGCTTGCTGCACACACTGCGTCTCTCTTCCTCTCTTACCTGATCGAGAGACGCGTGGCCGGTAGCGCAGTTTTCCTTCGTGAGGCAGTTTCCAAAATACGTTATATTAAATTATATGATATTACGTAACTAATCAATTTATAACTGCTTACAAGGACCGCGGAGGCGTCGGAGTAAGCAACGGAAAATATATTTTATGTTATATAGAGTCAGGCAATATAAATTAATTGAAAGCACGATTTAATAGAAAGCAGAATTAATTTATTATAAGGAAAATATAAATATTATAAAGATAAAGTATGAACTAAATTAAAATGGAATTGTATAATATATAAAAAGTAATACACGCGTCTAATGAGAGAGTGAGCAAAGGGAGGGCGCGTTGTGAACTAAATAGAACTCGCTTATGACGCTGGTCAGTTATATAACCGAAGATAAAATTTACCCGAACAAGTATCTCTCGAGGAAGAGACACTAGGATATCGTACTGTATAATTATACTTACAATAACGTACTGTCCAGCTTACACTAATTATCTACGTGCACGTAGATGACGCTCACCCGTTATCGTAGCTTCCCCCTTGTACGTAACCAATACGTAGATGCTCTGAAGTAGGTCGGTGGAATACGTCTCTTCCCGATCGTTGAATCCCGCTGAGCTCTGCCAACGTGGTTGCCTTGTCGTAGATCGGTGGAATCCTATATACGCCGATCAACGTATTTGCTGGCACTTAATGGCTGACCTCTAAGACGCGCGAAAAGCGGTCAAGCAAAACTCTACAGAAAGAATTTCTGAGAGTCGCAACTAGCCAATATAATATAATACACTGGTCGATATAAATTAACGACTTTTATTTAAGACAACGTTTTGCGCTATCAATTGCGAACTTACAAGGAGAGTGTTTCACCTTCGGGTCACCGTTTTTGCTCAAATTTTGGAAATATTTTCTAGATGCTGAAATATGAAGAAAGCCAAAATTTTAGAGGCCAACGCTCAATATTTCCCTAGTTACAGGCCATCGAAGAAAATCACTAAAAAAGTTACTAGATTTTCAAACGCTTATAGTTTCTCAGAATTATTAGCTAGAAGCTTAAACCTTATTTTAAATGAAAGCTGAGCTCCAATCCTTTCGAGATAGTACCTATACCATCTCAAAATATTATTTTTTCCCAAAGTTAGAGCGTAATAAAAATGGGACCTGAATTTTAGCTTTTATTATTAATTAATGTTTTAAACAAAAAATTCAGGTCCAATCTTTATTACGCTCTAGCTTTGGGAAAAAATAATATTTTGAGATGTTATAGGTGCTATTTCGAAAGGATTTGAGCTCAGCTTTCATTTAAAAAAAGGTTTAAGCTTCTAGCTAATAATGCTGAGAAACTATAAGCGTTTGAAAATCTAGTAACTTTTTTAGTGATTTTCTTCAATGGCCTGTAACTAGGGAAATATTGAGCATTGGCCTCTAAAATTTTGGCTTTCTTTATATTTCTGCATCTAGAAAATATTTCTGAAATTTGAGCAAAAACGGTGACCCGAAGGTGAAACACTCTCCTTGTTAGTCTAACGTATTGTAAGACCACGTGGCGAAATCCTCGAATGAGCACAGCGCGGCTGAGGTTTCGTGTTAACGCAACGGAAACTTTCTGAAGCGCCTTGCGGCCGGCGAGCTTCTCTCTCGCGTGCCGGTCGTCAAGATACGCACCTCTTTACTCATCTTAAACGAGATGTATGACCGAGCGTCTATCCTATTTCAATACCTAAGCGCGCAAGATTCAAACACGGTAGGATATCGTTATAAGTTAATTTTTAATACAAATTTTTAATATCCTACTTTTTAGTGAATCTTCTTACTGAAAGAGCATAGTACCCATACAAATTTTTTGATACTTTTTTGGACACATCCTCGTTAATATGAAAAAAGTTTCATCTTAATTGATCAATCCTTTTCAGAGTTATGCACGAATAAATAATTTTTTTTTGCACAAATGAAGTAATTTTTCTCTTGAGTGATTTTTTTCTTAAGAATGTTGGCTCGTATTAACCGAGTATTGCCTTAATATTTATAGGATACTTTCTGGATATATCCTCTATCAGATGGAAAAAAAGTTTTTTGGAATTAGTCAATCCATTCAAGAGTTATGCGTGAACAAACAAAAAAAACATACTGGTTGAATTGAATAACCTCCTTCTTTTTGAAATCGGTTAAAAATATCAGAATTAATAATGCACTCTAATTTTATTATATCTCTTGTACGTTTCTTAAAAATATTTCTTTCATTTCCAGTACTTTTGAAAAATACTGGACCAACTGAATAATTTAAAAATGACTTGAAATATAGAATTCAAAGGCTCTTACACCATTAACATGACTGAAGTAAAATTGCTTAAAAATTTAACTATAGATACTTCAAAGTTTCTTAAAGAGTTTGTTGGACTAGTTGTCCCTGTGCCCGTAAAAAAGTTATGGCTAGTCAATTGAAAACTTGCAAGTTTTAAGCATAGACCCTATTTTTTCACTCTTTGATTAACCATAACTTCTTTTGATGATTATTTAAACCACTAGTCCTCCACCATTTTTTGTTCAGTAAGAAGTTTTAGTTCAAACTTATATTTTAATTAGAGTATGGTTTCTTCTTTTTTTTTATTCTAATAGGAGATTGTTTTAAATTAAACATAATTTCGCTTATAAATACTTTTTGGTTGATTTCATTCATATATTTCAAAATTTCTTTTGAAAAAAACCATGTCGTCATTTATAACCACGTAGTTTTTTTTAAACATATGTGTTGCGTGACAAAATTATTTAATCTTTTATTTTTTGTCTTTTTACTTAATTAAAATTAATTTTAGGAATAGACGTGCTTAAACTTTCTCATAGCACGTTTATTTCCGCTGACATTATAGAAAGATAGAGATTATTTCAAACCGTTAACATCTATTTAGTAATACAATAACTTTGATGGGTGGTCACTACGTCAGACCAACTAGCATAAGAACAGCAATTAAGCAATGCAACTTCATTTCTCTCTCCTCCGTCTCTACTACATGCAGGGTTGAGGCTGAGGTAGGGAATGGGTGAAGGAAGGAGAGCATCTTCAAGGAATGAGTTAGAGAGAGAGTGCATGAATTGACACAACTCTCTCTGCTAATTGTTTGAAGGAGAGCTGTAAAAAGCTCTCTCCCCTTTTTTGCGTTCGAGAAGAACGTAGAGAAGAGAAAGAGTTACGTATGACCATTCCACGCATGACAATGTTTTAGAGCGGTCTAGCGGGTCCACGAAGGACCCCAGCCCCCGCAATTTTCAGTTAAATTAGTAGTAACATTTTTAATTGTTTTTAGACATATTTTTCTGTGTTATTGTTTCAAACATGAGTAACATTTTTTTAATGTTGAATTTTTTTATTGAATCGATAGTTTAAAACGATACTACATGAGACTCAAATTCCAGTGTGTTTTAAATTCAGTTAGTGTTAATCTGGACTATAACTTAATAGATGTCGAAATTCATTTCACTTTTAAAATTTGAATAATTTAATCAAATGCGCGGCTAAGGGTTCCAACAGATGTACTAGAAAGATTCATTTGCAAAGCCGAGTTCATCTACCGAGGAGAGCGACGGAGCAGCGCAAATACAGATAAGTGGAAAAATAATAATAGCTAGAGTAGTAATTGTTTGAATTAGTTTTAATCAAACTAAAAATAATCAGTGTAGTAATTGATTTTGAAATAAGAATGCTTGCTTGCCAACATTGTTAAAACTTTAGTGCATTGGACAAGATTGATAAGTAATTTAGATATATAATTGTGAATCGACTTTCTAAAATCCTTCAAGTTATTATTAATACTAAATAAATTCTACTCTAAATTGTAATAATAGCTCTATTGATATTGGCCTTGATCACTTTTCCGATCCGTTCTTTGAATTTATAAAATGACTAAGCGCGGATAGCTCAGTGAAATCGTTTTAAATTCATTCAGGATTTTCTTATTAGATTTATAAATCTTTTCTTTATTTGAGTTCCTCCACACTTAAATTATTCACACGCGATTGAAGTAGTAACCGCTAAAGTAATGCAACCAGTCAATAAACTTCCTTTTTCTCTCTCTTCATCAATAGTGACGAATCAATTTAGCGTTATTAACTTGAAAATGTAGTAACATAATTTCATAATTCTTAACCGTAAAATGCTTAATCTCACAACTTGAAAATATTAAATCTTAGTTGTAAGAGAAAGTATTACGTGTCCCCGTTTCGGCAACGAGGGGGCACGTTACAAATTGGCGCCCGAACAAGAATGAGTGTAATTTGGTCGGGGTCCCCCCCCCCGCCAAATGTTGTTTTTATTTCGGTGAATTCAACGAGCCGTATGGCTTGACATTCGTCCCAGAAAAACCCTAAAGTCGCGTTGCCACCAGATCATTAGTGATAAATCAAAATAGTTCTAAAAATTTTTTATAATATATTATGTAAAATAATTTTTTTAAAATATAAAACGGGACTCTCAGTGAATATAAAATTTTAATCGACAAATCGGTGATTTTTAGAAAAAAAGAAAAAAATTAAAATTGATTTTATAATAATGATTATTTAAGTAAAGTCATCAACAAACAAATATAGAAATTTTCAAAAAAATCTGATGACATTGCACTTATCTTCACCTTATTCAGTTAATTAGTACACTAAAATATAAAGTAAATAATACTGTGGAGTTAAATAAAGTTCAATTATAAGCATTTTTAAGATGAGATTTTTTATTTCTATTCTTTTTTCTTTTATTCAAATTTTTGCAAATCAAATATTGAGAATCGTATATTGCTCTGATGAGAGAATTTCGTTTCCTTAATAATTGAATAGAAATGCAAAGCCTCGTCCGTATGCCGGTTATCATCATGTCAAAAATGTAGAAATTATGAAAACAAAGTAAATAAGACGATTTGACAGATAAAAAAAAGATAAAAAAATAACGTAATATTTATTCTGTTAGTAGATAAAATGACGGGTATGAACAAGTATGATTATAATTATTGAAAATCTAAAATAGTCTAAAAATTCGTTACGAAAAAAAATATAATTTTAAATTTTATGATACAAAAATTATTATTCAAAAGAAAGAATTTTTTTTGATATTGAAAATGTATTCAGGTTTCATTTCCTAATAAAATTTCAAAACATTATATTAAAGAGTATAGCTGGATAAGTACGTTAAAATGGCCTGTCATTCGATTTTTTTAGAATTTGGCCTATTTATTTATCATGTCAAAAAACTCCGATTCTGAAAGTAAGAGCTCGCTAGACTCAAAATTGGCTTCCTAACCTCAAAAAATGTGATTTTCAGTTTTTTAAGCATATCTCTGCGAATTTTTAACCGATTTGGGTGAATCGAAATCGAGATCAAAGGGAATCATAATGCGCACATAAGCTTATTATTTTTAGAGGTTTTTGAAACCAAAACACAACCTAAAAATGGGTTTGAAAATTTCTAAGTTACGTGGAACAAAAACTATTATTTGGATTTTTTTTTAGTTCACCTTAAAGTCTTTTTTTTATTTGAATTTAATACCATAAATTTATTCAGATTTTTCAAACGGGTGGAATGTAGTTAAAATGATGAAAAACTCAAATTTCCACTAATTTTTGGGATTTTTAGAGTATTTAAACAATTTCAAAGTACAATTTATGATGAAAAATGAGTTCAGCGACCCAAAATACCCTTTAATATGAGTTTTCGGTTACACTTTTCCACAATATATTGCTCAAATGTCGAAAACTAACCTCAAAAAATGCGTTTTGATATTGTATACGACGTAAATACTCAAGTTATCTCGGTAATGATCCAAGGTGTTGACTTAATGTTTATTGAAAACATCATTTTTTCTTCAAAAATGCTATATTATTAATTACATGAAAACTCACATTTTCCATATTTGACACAGTGCTTTTGATGTTAACCTAAACACTAACCTTTAAAATAAGTTATCTATCAACAAATTCGTTTAGATATAATGGTAAGTCACGTTTCTGTTGAATAAGTGAGAGTATATGCACGAAAAAAATAAAATAAAAAACGCTGTCAACTGCCTTAGCGCAGTGCTTTAGAGTTCTTTAAGTTCGAGTAATTAGACTTTATTTTATTAAATGTTATTCTAACATAAAAAATGATTTACCAGTAATATTTCCTAATATTTTTATAAAGCTCATCTCAATGAAGTTTCATAATTAAATTTGGCATTAAAAAATAATAATAATATAATGAAAAAAATATTTGATAAATAAAAAAGCAAATCAATAGATCGTGCAAATTTTGGAACATATGCATCGAGTACTTCACGCAAAATAAAAAAAAAGGAAAAAAAATCAAAATTATTTTAATTCTTCACTTATAAAAATTATTTAATGACAATTAATTAGTTTTGATTGTGGTTAAAAAAATTTGTAATAATAGAACATACAATGATATTACAAATAATATTAAATATTATTTATTACATACAATGATATTACAAATAATATTAAATATTATTTATTACATACAATGATATTTCAAATAATATTTAATATTATTTGTAATATCGTTGTATGTTCTATTAATACTAATTTTTTTGACCACAATCAAAACAGTTAAGGGTCATGACAGCTAAACATGCATAAACCATAACCATAAGGAACAAGAAGGAACAAGGGCGCTATTGTCATTGGGTGTAGTTGAGCATATCGTCGGGTGGGAGGAAAAAAATCGTAATTCAGCCAAGCTCAAAAACGTAACAACTTGGCTTCGGCAACTAAGAAGTTATAATTCAACTTAGCGTATAAAAAAATTGTAACTTGGGTTCGGCCATAAAACCGTTATAACTTTTATGCTTAAACATAGGAGTCATAACGTTGTGATGTATAAAATACATATCAAGTAATAGAATTTAAATAGATTAGTTATTAAGTATAAAAAGCGAAATTATGAAAAGCGAAATTATAACAAGCGAGCGTACTTATTATTTAATTCATAAATCTTATGTTTTAGGTTTTATTTTTTTTAACGTTCTTTAAAATGATTTTTCTTTAAGTGTAATAAATGGAAAGATGTAAAAGGAGAGTCGAGAAAACTATAGAGGAAAACCAAAATTAAAAAAAAAATAAAGTAATTAATAGTTATTTAAATAAAAAAAATATTTATCATAACTAAGAGTGAGAGCAGACGTAAAGACAGAAGCATAGGAGCGAGAAGGATAGATAGCACAAACGCATTCAGGATTAACACACAAGAGGAACAGTCTGTACAGTATATATATATATGTATGTATATACATATACAGAATAGAATAAAACGTACAAGACATGGAACCGCTGAGTTCGAGAAAGAAGAGGGGATATGTACAGATATATAGAGATAATGTGTACATTGAAAAATAAGTGGTAGTCCAGGAGTCCCTCGAAGTACTTCTGCTCCACGAAACCGTAAGAATGCTAATGCTTTCTCTCGTGGGGAACGTGACGCCCCACTGTCGAAGCTAACAGCTCTTTTTGTTGTGCATGTGTATTCCTACTCACGTGGGATTTCGTTTGGCGTCATGCGAAGTACTCCTCTCGTCCCACAGTGGCACCACTGTTTTCCCGCAGTGGCACTCTGTGCGCACGAAACGAAAAGAGTATAGTTTCGTTACCGATGGTAGTGCTTCTTTCCCACTTATTTTTCAGTGTATATATACCTATAGATATATACGCATACTTAGATATTTCAACGCTGCGACATATAGCTGTACATACACATGTGGAATCGACTAATGAGGAATAGCTACGAGTGGAAATCTTCGATAATCGATGTTTCTACTACGTGAAGCAACATAGCAACTTCGAATACAATACAAATTTTACTAGAGTGATAGAGATAGAAGATCCGTGACCAAGAGTCGATTAAGCTGTCGATAGCGACTCATAACTGAAGAGATCAAAGTAGAAACTAAGACGCGACGAGAAAGAAGGATGGAAAATGGAGAGTGACTAGGTGCGACAGAGATGGACAACAGAACGAAGGGGAATGTAATTTCCTTCTTCTTGAAAGAAGATGATTCTTGCATAAGCCGTCAACGAGAGCGCACGTAAACAGATTTCTTGACTGAGCCGGCATTGGAAACACACGTGCAGAGTTTTTTTTTCTAAGACTCTTGATTTAGCAGCCATCGAGTGCACTCGAGAATAGAAAAGAAAGTCTACCTATCTATCTTTAAATTGAATCGAAGAGAGGATTGGAGAGAAAGAAATAAGAAAAGGAGAGATTTGAGCAGCGAAGCCGTGAGACCGTACCATCAAGGAAAGGAAAAGAGAAGTCAAACTACGGCATATACCTCCAGAGGCGACGACCCGGCGACCGATCTTCTACTGGGGCCACCATTGTTTTCGACTATACGGTTTCCTTCTTGTCGACCAGCTCTACGTTCTTCTTCGTTGTATTATTGAGAGGAATCTTCAGCAAGCGACCGTAAGTGGAATTCTGCCAACGGGTTAGCAAGTAAGAATTAGTAAAATTATATTTTCTGTTGGTTTTTCCCGTCATTTCTTTCAATTCTCCTTAAGAGATATAATTCTGCGTTGTTAGTAATATAAGAGTGTTTTATTGATTGCGACCGCGAACAAATTAAAATTAAAATCAGTGCGGGTTAGTGGAAATATAAAGAAAGATATCAAAAACCGAAAATTAAGTGAAAATCATAAGAAAAGAGAACGCCACGTGTAAAGGCGCTTTATTCGGCGACGCGACGCCATTTTGTGTTGTAAATTAAATGAGAAATTCTTAATGTCTGCTTTTATTAAATTTTGATTGTGAATCTGAATATTATTAAAAAAAATAGTGACGCGGCGGCCATTGCGAAATTGTGCGAGCGAGATAGCTATACGTTAGCTATTAAATAAAATCTAAAGTTCTCAATTATTTGATACGGAGTAGTGCGAGCGATATTAATATTGATTCCTTAAAATTTTATTAAATTGTGAATTGTAATTTGTTAGGTTGTGCGACTGCGCGGTAAGGAAATCGAGCGACGCGTAATTTAATTTACAAATAATTATTCTTTGTACGGTGTTAACCTAAAAGGTGATTAAATCGATTGCACGTGTAGTAGAATTATAAATTCTTGATTTTCCGCATACGCGCACAGCCTAATTATAGTAGAGCAATTAGAGCAGCGGTTTTTTTTTGTAATATATAATGAAATTTCTTTTAAGAAGGGGCCGAACTATCTGTCTTTGTCTTATAGCGTTTTTCATCATTTATATAAACACTATCCGGTATAACAAGAAAAAAATAGCAGCCCCCGCTAGATATTAGTATAATATGTAAATTTCGTAATAAAAATCAAATTTTTTACCGCATAGTTTTTGACTAATTAGAGACCTACTAGCAATCTAGAATATAACCTATCTTTTTTTGGTAGGTCTCTAATTATTTAAAAATTACGCAGTAAAAAAATTTGTTTGTTATTACAAAATTTACTAATTATACTAATATCTAGCGGGGGCTGCTATTTTTTTCTTGTTATAAAGGATAGTGTTTATTTAAATTATGAGAAACGCTATTAGACAGAGACAGATAGTTCGGCCCCTTCTTAATTTAATAATATAAGAAGTTTAAAGTCAAAGTTTAAATAGAGAGTCAACTGCTTCTTTTTCCTTTTTCCTCTTTTCAGGGTAAAAATTATAAGTTGAAGAAAATTAATTATAGTATTTATTTTTCTTAAATAATTAGAGTTATTTAATATCAATAGTTTTTTTTTTCTTTATCATACAAATTAAAAATTAAATTGCTTTCATATATTAAAATATTGTTAAGTTTAACTTCCTAATTTTTCTTTTTTTTTAAAAAAAAATCATAAGTTATATTGAGATTTTTGGGACCACTCTGATCGTTATAGAACCAGCCTACAACCCGAGGTAGGCCAGTAAGTATTGACCCTCTCTGCAGTTGCTCTACACAGCTAGCTGAGCAGGGTTTACTGGCGCTCAATTAAAAATAATTATAAAAATTGTGAACCCAGGTAAGTTCGTGGCTTCGGGGATTCACTCGGAGGTCCGGGGAATTTGCCATGTAACAACGTTTATTTATAATTACTACTTTTTTGAGCGCTAAGTTGAATTAGAACCTTTTCGTGAACAAAACCAAGTTGTTACGTTTTTAAGAGTTTAGCTGAGTTATGATGTTTTTCCGCCAACCCGACGATATGTTTAGTGGTTCTAGCCTACTGCATATGACTTAAAATTAAATATTCTCATTATTTTATTTTCAGAACAAAAAAATAACTATATCGACATAAGTGTTTTTGAAATTTTCAAATGATTTTATATTTTATAATAAACTAATTATTTGTCATTAAATAATTTTTATAAGTAAAGAATTAAAATAATTTTAATTTTTTTTCCTTTTTTTATTTTACGTGAAGTACTCGATGGATATGTTCCAAAATTGGCACGATCTATTGATTTGCTTTTTCATTTATCAAATAAGCTTTTTTTCATTATATTATTATTATTTTTTAATGCCAAATTTAATTATAAAACTTTATTAAGATGAACTTTATAAAAATATTAGGGAATATTATTGATAAATCATTTTTTATATTAGAATTACATTTAAAAAAATAAAGTCTAATTACTCGAACTTCAAGAACTCTAAAGCACTGCGCTAAGGCAGTTGACAGCGTTTTTTATTTTATTTTTTTCGCACATATACTTTCACTTATTCAACAGAAACGTGACTTACCATTATATCTAAACGAATTTGTTGGTAGATAACTTATTTTAAAGGTTAGTGTTTAGCTTTACATCAAAAGCACTGCGTCAAATATGGAAAATGCGAGTTTTTATGTCATTTACAGTAATTGGTATTACTTATATAGCATTTTCGGAAAAAAATTGTGTTTTTAATAAACATCAAGTCAATACCTTGGATCGTTATCGAGATAACGTGAGTTCTTATGTCATATGTAGTATCAAAACGCGTTTTTGAGGTTAGTTTTCGACATTTGAGCAATATATTTAGGAAAAATATAACCAGAAACTCATAATAAGGGGTATTTTAAGTCGCTGAACTCATTTTTCATCATAAATTGTACTTTGAAATTGTTTAAATACTCTAAAAATCCCAAAAAATAGTGGAAATTTGAGTTTTTCATCATTTTAACTACTTCTCACCCTTTTAAAAAATCTGAACAAATTTATGGTACTAAATTCAAATAAAAAGAAGACTTTAAGGTAAACTAAAAAAAATCCAAACAATAGTTTTTTTTTCTACGCAACTTAGAAATTTTTAAACCCATTTTTAGGTTGTGTTTTGGTTTCAAAAACCTCTAAAAATAATAAGTTTATGTGCGCATTATGATTCCCTTTAATCTTGATTTCGAATCACCCAAATCAGTTAAAAATTCGCAGAGATATGCTTAAAAAACTGAAAATCACATTTTTTGAGGTTAGGAAGCCAATTTTGAGTCTAGCGAGCTCTTACTTTCAGAATCGGAGTTTTTTGACATGATAAATAAATAGGCCAAATTCTAAAAAAATCGAAGGACAGGCTATTTTAACGTACTTATCCAGCTATACTTTTGAAATGAAAGAAAAATATTTCGGTCCTATTTGGTTAAGCTGGACATGACTACACAGAAAAAAAAAACCCGAAGCAAGCGCTGCAGAGTTAATCTGAGCGGTTGCATGCAAACAACATTCGAAGCGAGTGATTACAGAAAATCTTAATGTATGAATGCGTAACCATGTCGCTGTAAATAATTATGACTTTCTGTGTAAACGATTACGCTAATCCGAGCAAAGCGCCACAACTGTGTTGCGAGCACGCTTCCTCCGATCAATTTTTAAGTTAAGAAACATTTTAAACAAAATTTTATAAAATAAAATTTAATTTTTATAATATTATAGAATTTTACTTAAATAAATTATACTTCACATTAAGTGTTAAAACTTACAAAATAAGAAAAGAAAACGAAATTTTGCTTTTTTAAATGTAAATTTTTAACGTTTAGAGTGCTTGGCCTTGCTTTTGGTACGTCAATGGTCAGAAATTCAAAGTGAGCGAGCCTGTAAGTCTGTCGTTACCCTTGGTCTCGGCTTTCTGCATGAGAAATGCCGCAGAGTCAAAGAGAGCGTGCTCGCAGCTTTGCCGCTGTGCTTGGTCTCGGCTTTCTGCACGCGCGATACCGGAGAGTCGGAGCAAGCGTGCTCGCAACACAGTTGTGGCGCTCTGCTCGGTTTAGCGTAATCATTTACACAGAAAGTCGTAATTATTTACAGCGACATGGTTACGCATTCATATATTACGATTTTCTGTAATCACTCGCTTCGAATGTTGTTCGCATGCAACCGCTCAGATTAACTTCGCAGCGCTGGCTTCGGGTTTTTTTTCAGTGTACATTTTATTACAGCAGACCGTAAGAGATAAGCATCTGATATGTAGTCTGATTTGTAATACTACCGCGTTTTCAACTGTCAAGAACTTGTAATTGGTAATACTTACAAGGCACAAGAGTATATTGAAACAACAATTGTGAAAAAAAAAACAATAATGTTATTAAAACAAAAAAATTGGTAATCAGGAATTAATTTTGGATCGGTTGATTAGAAAATAGGTAAGTTGAAATAAATACTATAAAGCGAATTAGGACTAATTCAACATAAATATATTATCTTAAACAATAAAAAATTAAAGATATAGGTTCCTTCTCAATAAAGAGTAATTTTTGATCAAGTGTTTCTATAATCACTATAAAGAAATTTTATACAATTTTCTGAAAAATTTTGAGGTCAGGTTACTGGTTCCTGTTAGAAAGAGTGGTTTGCATGTACAAAAGACTATACATAGTACACGTAAGTTAAGAATAGAAAAAAAAATGAATGAAATGAAAGTAGAAAACTAAGTATAAATGATTGATCATATCAGATTGTTTAATTCAAGTTTTAATTTTAACTAGTAGATTTCATATTTTAAAAAAAAAATTCATATTTAGGAAAGAGAAGAATCAACCACGTTAATTGATAAATTAGACCCTCAACTATGATATACAAAGTAAATAAGCCGATTCGCTTTTAATCATTTTACCTTAAAAATAATATGTTAAACGGAGAACTTTTAACCGGAAAAATTCTCAAACAAGGTTAAATTGAAAAAAAAAAAATTGTAAACGCGCAAAGATTGATATCGTTATTTACAACAAATTTTAATGTAGGTATAAAAACAATTTTAAAATAAATTTTATTACAATTATTAGAAATAAATCTTAGTCAGAAAACTCGAAGCTAACAAAACGATAAAAATAAAATAGAATGATTATATATATATATATATATATATATATATATATATATATATATGAAATAAAACAAGCAGATTAACATTTTACGCACATAAAAAGAGATAAGAGTAAAGTCGTCAACGGCACCTTAGTGTCTGCGCCGAGTAAGATAAGGTAATAACTACTACATTTTTTCCTGAATTTTGCAACTATTTTAAAAACAGAAAAAAGGTACCTTACAATTTAACGATGCATATAAAATAAAGTAAAATATTTCAAATTTAATTTCAAATTATTGAGTAAATTAATAATAAAATCACTTATTTTTCCTCCTGAAGCAGATATTTTTGAAGAAAAAGTTTAAATCTCTGTTATTTCTCATTTATTGTTGTAACCAATCTAGAACGGTCAAATATTAATGTCAAATTCATAACAACAAAAATTTAAGATGATCCACAGTTGTAACTTTTTTTTTTATAAGAAAATTTAGGTCGAAATTTTATATATTATCAGTTGTTTTAAAAACAAAAATTTTTAAATTAAAGGCATCATCTCGTGATTTCTTAAAAACAAAAAAATTTCGTAAATTATACACTCTAAGTATACAAAACAAAAGAAGAAATGAGAAAGTCATTTAACCATCCAATTGTAAAATTTTCACAAGTTTTAATATGTGATTCAATAAAGTCCAACAAAAATTTAATTTGAAAAATTTTTAATATATAAATATTTAAAATATAAAATTTTATGGCATATTCCACAAAGCTTCGTTGAAATTATAAACCTGGGTACGAATAAAACTTCCTTCACACACAAGATATAAGATAAAAAGATTTTTTTTATATAATGCAAATTTTATTTATTAGCTTCAAAATCCAATAATAATCATAATCATTAATAAATTTAAGAGCAAGGCGCCAAGTACTTTACTACGTTAGTTAATCTGCAGCCACGCGACCTTGTCTTAGTGCATGATACTTGCAGCTGGAAGCAAGCAGTACACGTGTCGCGCTTATCTATACATTTCTTACGTGAAAACAACGCGTAGTATCTCTTTTAAATTCATGAAACAGTTGATACAATAAAATTAACATCACCATAATAAATCTTTAAAACAATTTTTTTTCATAATTACATTCGAGATTAAAACTAATAGACTTTTTAGTTATCTTTATTGCTTGACCCATCAATAAAGTATTACCTTTGAAAAATAAGATAATACATTAAAAAAATGCATTAAAATTTCAATTACTACTACAAAAATTATTATATCAAAGAAAATTATAAAGGCAATCACTTTAAATCAGGAAAAATAAGATTATAACTTTCATTGACAGAAATACAATACAGTAGACTCTCGATACAAGGGTATCGACGGGGCTGTAGGAGAGGAAATTTCTTGGAAATTCTCTTATAGGAAGAGTCCCCAACACGTTCGAGTTAAGAGATATAGCTCCGCCCACAGTCTCGTAGTGTAAGCTTAATTTAACGTGCGTGTATACGAAGTAGACGCAGTAGCCACGCCTACTGATGCGTGTGGAATAGACTAGGGTTTTTTTGTTTAGCCATGTCTTATTCTATTGCTATACTGTGTCTCTCTCACTTACATAGTTGGTGGGGGAACTGACATACTTAGACTCGTTGGAGAAACAGCTCGGATTCCCTTATATCGCGATCCCTTGTATCGAGAGTCCACTGTATAATACCTGATTTAAAAATCAGCAAATTGCAAGTATCTTTCAAATATTTATAAAAATTAATTATATTATTAGTAACGATTCTATTTAAACCAGTTTCTTTTTCTTTTAAATTATTTCAATTAGTTGGATAATGAACCTAAAATCATTACAGATGCCCTGGTAGAATTTGAAACATTTTAAATGGACTCGAAACCAGGAAATAGGAATTAAAAATGGGCAAAAATGTTTATATTTTAAATATCTGAAAACTATCAAAGAATTAACTAATTCTTATGTCAAAAAAATATTGTGACGATTACTCTGTCGGGATGTGAAAAGATCGTGATTAACGTATATTTCTAACCTATAAAAAGTGATAATTTGTTTATTTAAGTCGAAAATTTGCACTTTGACATATTAAAAATAAGTGTTATAAATGTTTTTTTTTATTTAAACAAATTTTAAAAAGTAATAATTAAGTATTACGTAGTATTAGAATTAAATAAAACGAGTGCTAAATAAGTTCATAAGTATCGTTAAAATATCTAAAGATGACATGCAAACATTGTTTCTAAAACTATTTCATTAAATATTCACTTTACAACTGCTTCAAACATACGGAGATAGTTTTTTCTGAACAAATGTGATACTCACCGCACTATGAAAAGTGATGTCTTTGGTTCATAAACACGGAAATTATACATAATGTGTACTGCTTGTCTTCGTACGGTAAGCGTGTGATATACCGAAAAACTTTCTGCATAAACACAATTCGGTATCAACAAATATGATGCGCACTGCACTGTAAAAAGTGATGCCTTCGCTTCATAAACACGGAAACCATACATGTGTACTGCTTTCTTCGTACGGCAAGCATGTGATATACCGAAAGACTTTCTGCACGTCAAAACACAATTCGGTATTTATTGTGCGTTTCAAAAATATCGTATATGCATGTCTCTTTGCGTCTTTTTTGTTGTTACTTGTCTCTTCACCGTATTTAGAGGTTATAATAGAGTACAAGAGATTAATATTATTTCGCAGGTTATTTTAATATTGTCTCAAACTTATTTTATTTCTAGCCAAGTTTAATGGTGAATTAATACCTTTTAACTATCTAAGAATTTGCAATCCAGTAAATGCCGGTAAAGTGGGAAAAAAAGCGTTACATCGATAGCTAAGAACTGGGAATTAAAATAAGTTTGTTTCTAGCATATGCGCAGTTTAAATGACTAAGAAATAGCTTGGAAATGGAATCAGATTCTACCAGGGTGATTATTGTTATTTTACCTACGGTACATTGAACTTAATGATTGCTTAATTTATGTCATGAAGTGTATAAGTATAGATTTCAGTTTTGCAATAATGCCATGTAGTATATGCATATACACATTTCTACCACAAAATTCCTGTAGACTTGCATTATTTATTTATAACCTTCATTTCTAATTATATTATGTTGGTCAAGCCTTAATAAAAAAACAATACAGAATAAATTAAAATAACAGAAACTTTTTGTTTATGAAGATACAAATTTTAAAACTAATATGATATAGACCTACCTATATCATAATCTTAGTATAACTGGTCAAATTTTCCTTACAACTGAAAAGTCACTTTTGTCTAAAATCTTTATATAATTCGCTTACACCTTGCATAGAAATTAAAAATGTTAAACAATAATTTAGATTAAATACGCGTTATTCTTAGAATTAGTTTTATCAGCAAGACAAATAAAACTTTAAAAATATAAAGTTTTTCTAAATTTTATGTTCAATATAGTTAATAATTCTAAACGGATAATCTTTATACTAAAATATTGATAAAAATAAAATTTTAAAGATAAAATTTGCTACAATCTTTTCGAAAAATTAATTTATTATGTTTTATTAAATAACCCAAGATGATAAATATTTTCTTTCTGACATTTTAAATTCTCAACGATATATTGTTTTTAGACTGTAATGATATTCAATGATTAATAAAAATTAACGATGTATACAAGATATTGTTAACAAAACCATTGTAAAATCCAATTATCATAACTAAACCAAATTCGATAAATTAGACTTTTAAGAGGAGGTCACGTATCTCTGTCCTTTTCTAATCAAAGAATTGAGTTTTTTACAGAAACTTTTAACTTTAGCAAAAAATGAAGGGAAAGCTGCATCTCGTAATAAAAAAAGTAATATTTTCTTTGATAAGAAAGAATTAATTTTATTGCTTCATTTTCAAGAAGACCTTGAAAAACTTAAATCATAGAGGTTAGGGTGGACAATTTGGTTTTTCAAGGTTTTCTTGAGAACAAAGCAATAAAATTAATTTTTTCTTATCAAAGAAAATATTGCTTTTTTTGATACAAGATGCGGCTTTCTTTTCATTTTTTGATAAAGTTATTATTTTTGTAAAAAAATCATTTCTTTGATTAGAAAAGGACAGAGATACGTGACCTCCTCTTAAGAAAGAATTAAACTTTTTTAAATTTCATATAAAAATGTAACTAAAATTGAATCAAATTAAGCAGTTTGTATAAACCTTTAGAAACAAATTTTGACTATTTTAATAAATAAAAAAAATTTGTCGAGGAAGCAAAAAAAAAAAATCGTGAAGGAAATTTAATAGTTAAAAGCGGCTACAGTGAATTCTTAATAAATCATCAGAAATAAAATATTGTCATCAACTTGACTTCGTTGAGCGACATATTACACCAGCCACGGGCTTAATTCACTCACTTAAGTCAACGACGAGTGTATAATTACAATTTTAAACAAAATTTTTTCTAAGCTAAATCCTACCTTGTCATATTTTCGCTGAATTTAAGAGTCAGCAGAAAAACAACACTGGAATTTTCATAAAATTTGTGAGCGGTCGCACGATGGTAAAACGATAACAGTTAAAATCAGCGAAAACTAACGACCTGAAATAATATTTTATTCTTACAAAACGACGTAAAATATGATATAAAATATGATTTACTGTAATGATGATACTTAGGCAGAACGAAATCGAGACAATGCAAGAATGTAACAGGATTCTCCAACAGTGCACATAAGCTATTTAAAAAAAAATATTTTAATAAATTAACAATTTATTAGTGGATTAGATGCCTAGTAAGCAAAATAGAAAAAAATTAAACTAAAGAAAAAACATAAAAATATGAATATCATGTCAATTGTGGCTTAATTATGTCAGATTCTGTATTATTTATAATAAAAAAGAAAACGAAAATAACACTAATAAATTGTTAAAGAAAATAAGTAATCATATTATAATATAATAACTACTATAATCGGCTGTTATTTAAGTTACACAGGTTTCCATTTGAAATATAACCCTATCAACTAAAATAAGGACGTCACTATGTTTACAGAAAAGAAAGATATTACAATAATGAATTATGGTAAGAATAAATAAACCTGCGTTAATCCATCCTACGTTAATATTCAATGCTAGCAGTTTGGGTTAGGTGTACCGCATGATAATCTTTTTATTAATTGCAAAAATTATCGAATTAAAAAAAAAATATTTATATAATTAAGAAAACTACTTCAACTTTATTAGAATATTTTCTAAAGAAAAAAATTACAATAAACGACAAACTAACTAAAATGTTAACATAAACGAAAAGATGATAAGAAAAATCTTTCTTTTGAATAACTTAATTATTAATAATAAACAAGCAATATGAGTGTCACTAAATAATTTCTTTAACCACGCGTGCGATGTAAAAAAAAATAAAATTACGTGGAAATAATAATGAACTGAATATGTGAAAAAGAAACAATTAAATAGCGATGGTGAAAAAACAATCGTGAAATACAATGACTAATAGAATGGAATATAAAAAGATTAACGTATTATATGTAAGGGGAGGGACATTCGATTATGTAAGATGTCTTGACAGATGGTTAAGATTTAGATGGGCTTTCGGGTTCTACATAGTGCACGATAATGGACATAGATTAAGCTAGTCTTGCATAAAAGGATGTAGTTTTCGAGGGAAACTGATTAAAAAAAATGAATTACGAGTAAAAAGATTAAAAACAATAAATACTAAAATGACATAAATACGAGTGCTGCACCCCTGGATCTTGTAGTGCGATTTTTGTCATTACGCGTGGTGAAATAAAAATGTTGCACCCCTGGATCTTGTAGTATGATTATTTCATTTTTAATGGGGGGATACAACAGTAATTTTCACGCGGGAGAGAAATAACTTGGAGTGTGCATGCTGTACCCCTGGATCTTTTAACGCGCATTCCTGTTATGTTTCTCCATGGGCAGGTCAAGATAAAAATATGAGTGTTGCACCCCTGGATCTTGTGATACGATTTTTATCTTTTATAGAGGGGTACTGTGTATTTTATTCTTTGATAAAGGGATTGATAAAAAAAAGAAAAATAAAGAAGATAAGATAAATAGATAAAAAAAAATTATTACAAGTGGGAATGATTAATTTAAAAAAAAATTTTTTTAATACAGTGACACTCATGCAATAAACAAAAAAATACCTTTAAAAAAAAATAATGTGTGAAGACATTAATAAAACTATAATTAAAATTTAAGACAAATAAATGTATAAATGTTAAATTTATGAAAAATTTAAAATAATGAAACAACTAGAAAAATAATTACCAAAATTAGCTAATATATTTAAAAAAAAAGAAAAAAAAAACAAAATTTTGCTAATAATCTGGTAAAACATAGAAATAAAAAATTGTGAGTCAGCAAAGAAATGCTGTACGGGACACCTGACCTAACCTCAGAATGAGATCCTAAAAAGAAGGGGGAAAAAAGGGAAACAACCACACCTATTATAAGAAACTCTAGAGTACGAATAGGTATAAGATAATTATAGTAAATTAAGAAAAAAATAATAGTGAAGTAATATTAAGCAGTTATACAGCATTCGTTTATAGCCTCGACCTGAAGCTCGTAACAAAACATAGGTGATGATAAAATAACAAATATTTTATCATTTTTAATTTAAAACTTAGAATTTCTTGATCCTGATGATAATAAATTTATATAACGGTTAACTCGACATGAATTTTTTTAATGGTACTATAAGCTTATAATCAAGAAAACAACTTATCGTGTTCTATGCCATCAAGTTATGGAATAAAAATTAGAAATTTCATTGAAGTAACTCAAACTAATAAATTACTTTGTGATGTATAAAATACATCACAAGTAATAAAATTTAAATAGATTAGTCATTAAGTATAAATATGAATTAAAACAAGCGAGCGTGCTTATTTTTAAATTCGAAATCTTATGTTTTATTTTTTTTTTGTAACGTTCTTTAAAATGATTTTTTTTATAAGTGTAATAAAAAGACAGATGTAAAAGGAGAGTCGAGAAAACTATAGAGGAAAACCAAAAATAAAAATAAAGTAATTAATAGTTATTTAAATAGAAAAAATATTCATCATAATTAAGAGTGAGAGCAGACGTAAAGACAGAAGCATAGGAGCGAGAAGGATAGATAGCACAAATGCATTCAGGATCAAACACAAGAGGAGCAGTCTGTACATTAGATATATATACAGAATAGAATAAAACGTTCAAGACATGGAACCGCTGAGTTCGAGAAAGAAGAGGGGATATGTACAGATATATAGAGATAATATGTATATATACCTATAGATATATACGCATACTTAGATATTTCAACGTCGCGCCATACACATGTGGAATCGACCAAAGAGGAATAGCTACGAGTAGAAATCTTCGATAATCGATGTTTCTACTGCGTGAAGCAACATAGCAACTTCGAATACAGTACAAATTTTACTAGAGCGATAGAGATAGAAGATCCGCGACCAAGAGTCGATTAAGCTGTCGATAGCAACTCGTAACTGAAGAGATCAAAAGAGAGACTAAGACGCAGCGAGAAAGAAGGATGGAAAATGGAGAGTAGCTAGGTGCGAGAGAGATGGACAACAGAGCGAAGGGGAATGTAATTTCCTTCTTCTTGAAAGAAGAAGCTTCTTGCATAAGCCGTCAATGAGAGCGCACGTAAACAGATTTCTTGACTGAGCCGGCATTGGAAACACACGTGCAGAGTTTTTTTTCTAAGACTCTTGATTTAGCAGCCATCGAGTGCACTCGAGAATAGCAGAGAAAAATATATCTTAAGAATGGAATTGAAGAGAGGATTGGAGAGAAAGAAATAAGAAAAGGAGAGATTTGAGCAGCGAAGCCGTGAGACCGTACCATCAAGGAAAGGAAAAGAGAAGTCAAACTACGGCGTATACCTCCAGAGGCGACGACCCGGCGACCGATCTTCTACTGGGGCCACCATTGTTTTCGACTATACGGTTTCCTTCTTGTCAACCAGCTCTACGTTCTTCTTCGTTGTATTATTGAGAGGAATCTTCAGCAAGCGACCGTAAGTGGAATTCTGCCAACGGGTTAGCAAGTAAGAATTAGTAAAATTATATTTTCTGTTGGTTTTTCCCGTCATTTCTTTCAATTCTCCTTAAGAGATATAATTTTGCGTTATTAGTTATATAGTAGTGTTTTATTGATTGCGACCGCGAACAAATTAAAATTAAAATCAGTGCGGGTTAGTGGAAATATAAAGAAAGATATAAAAAGCGAAAATTAAGTGAAAATCATAAGAAAAGAGAAAGCCACGTGTAAAGGCGCTTTATTCGGTGACGCGACGCCATTTTGTGTTGTAAATTAAATGAGAAATTCTTAATATTTCAAGTTAATTAAATCTGCTTTTATTAAATTTTGATTGTGAATTTGAATATTATTGAAAATTAGTGACGCGGCGGCCATTGCGAAATTGTGCGAGCGAGATAGCTATACGTTAGCTATTAAATAAAATCTAAAGTTCTCAATTATTTGATACGGAGTAGTGCGAACAATATTAATATTGATTCCTTAAAATTTTATTGAATTGTGAATTGTAATCTGTTAGGTTGTGCGACTGCGCGGTAAGGAAATCGAACGACGCGTAATTTAATTTACAGACAATTATTCTTTGTACGGTGTTAACCTAAAAGGTGATTAAATTGATTGCACGTACAGTAGAATTATAAATTCTTGATTTTCCGCACACGCGCACAGCCTAATTATAGTAGAGCAATTAGAGCAGCGATTCCTTTTTTGTGTAATCTATAATGAAGTTTCCTTAATTAATAATATAAGAAGTTTAAAATCAAAGTTTAAATAGAGAGTCAACCGCTTATTTTTCCTTTTTCCTCTTTTCAGGATAAAAATTAAGATAAAGAAAATTAATTATATTATTCATTTTCTTTTATCATTAGAGTCATTCAATATCAATAGTTTTCTTAAGTTTAAAATTTATTTACTCCTTATTAAAGATTGTTAATTTTAACTTCCTAAGTTTTCTTTTTAAATTCATAAAATTATATTGAAATTCTTTTGGACCACTCCGATCGTTATAGAACCAGCCTACAACCCGAGGTAGGCCAGTAAGTATTGACCCCCTCTGCAGTTGCTCTACCCAGCTAGCTGAGCCAGGTTCACTGGCGCTCAATTAAAAATAATCATAAATTTTGTGAACCCAGGTAAGTTCGTGGCTTCGGGGATTCACTCGGAGGTCCGGGGAATTTGCCACGTAACAAACTGGCGCCCAACGTGGGGCCATTAAATACGAAATTACGTGGTTCGACGCGACGCGATTTTGAGGTTAGGTCCGAAAAATTTTCAAATTTTGTGATTTTTGCGTAAAGAAAACCAACAGAAGACCTGTGCTCAGTGTTTGATAAAGATTTAGTTTCGTGTATAAATTCATATTTATAATTGTTGCGTAAACTCATAGAAAAACATAAAATTAAAGTTTTAAGAGAGAGTGCAATTAATTAAAGTGGTGAGAGAAATTGCGCATTGAGGACAGGTGTTAGCGCGTGCGTTATTTATAATTGCGATCATATTTATTGAATATTTTTAACATATATAAAAATAAAATAGATAGTATTTATCTCTTTTCTGCTCATATATCTAAAGACTCAGATTGTTAAGAGATATTAGATATAGGTGCAAGTTGTAAAATTGTAAATCACAAGTGTGAGCACCCATTTTGTCCCCAAAGTGAGCAAATTACAGGATAATTAGTAAAAAAATTCTGATTTATATTAGATATAATTATTGCAAAAATCCTGTAATTTGCATAAATAGTAATTTTTTTTCTCTCTTTCTTTCTTTTGAAAGTTTAAAAGAGGTGGTTTAAAAGTCCTGGTATTACCCTTAGCTACATTGCATCGTTGCTACCAGTGTTATAGTATATAATTTCTCTGAAAAGTCGAATTTTTTTTTGCGTTATTTCTTTCAGGAAGATATTTCAAGATAGTATTATAACTCAAGAGTGAAGAGTATTTAACATATTGTAATATAAGAAAAATTTTTATATTTAAAACCTTATCCCAAAATTCCTACCTACAATTGTTTTATTTATTATATCATATTTTTATATATATATACACATTATTTTTTTTATCACTGGTAGCACGGTTATCCCTATTCGACCCTTAAGGCGACCAAAATTAAGATCATTGTGTGCTTTTGCTCGTGTCGTTTTCGTCTCTATTCGAAGTATCTAGAGACACAAATTAGCTCGTTAGTAACCCGTTTTTGTTCTTCTTATAATTCGGTTTTATCGTCAAGAAATTTAGAATAAAATGAAACGTTGTGCTGCTATCGACGCGACCACGAGCAAACAGGGCCAAGGTTGGAAAGGTCTCCTTAAAGAAAATAGGGATCTGAGGAAATTAGCCAGGTGTATAAGAGCGCTGCAGCCGAAGGAATTAATAGAACAGCTGGACCAAAGGGACCTTAGTACCCATGGAGACATAGATGTATTGAAAGAAAGAATGATAAGGTACAACATTAGTAAGTGCCAACCAGAAATTGATGTTGGGTGGAATTCATTTATTGATGAAAGGGGATTGGAAATGCCAGCGACCACTGCAGCGTTGAATATAATGGAAGAAGTTCCAGACGTAGACGTTAGGAAAAAGAGAGGCCGACCACCCAAGAAAGTATCAAAAGAAAAAGCTACGGAATCGGAGGCGTGGGAAACCAGTTCACAAAGTGAGCTTGATTTTTCGGAGAAAAGAGTTATTAATATTCATAGCCCAAGCACTAGCGCAACAGGACAAATGATACCTCTGCCAATGAATGCGACACCTTCAGCGAACTTGGGACGAACAACGGTTACCCTTAAAGCATCTCTGGCTAAGTTAGCTATGATACCTGGGTTACAAGAATTTCTGAAGAGAGCAGACTTTGAAGTGGCAATGATGTCACAATATACGACTACTCCACCAAGCAGTATGAGATCGCCGGATTCGAGTAACCCAGAGATACAGGCTCAAAACGAAACAACGGGAAATAATGAGCAAATAGAGATAATAGAAGAGCAAAACGAGAACCAAGGAACGGAAAACCTTAATAGAAGAACAACACCATCAAGACAGACAGCGCACGCTAGTAGACAGCAGAGACCTCCGCCGCGACCTCAACAAGAACCAATGGATTCCGATAATGCGATGAAAGAAACGTACGAGCACTTACTGAAAATGATGCAGAGAAGTAGATTAAATAGCGAAACACCTAAGAGATGTAAGCAAGCGAAGTCAAATATAGATAAGGGTTTACAACAGAAAATAAGAAGAGTGACAGAACGATTAACGAGAGAGACAACACGTAGCAAATCAGGGACAGAAACATCTACAAATTCAACGAACAGTCGTCATAAAAGACCAGATTATCAAGATTATAGAGAAGAAGATAAAACTTCAAGTGAGAGCTCAAGCTACGAATCTAGCGATAGTGATGAGGACCCTACGCCGCCAAAAGTTAAATATACAAGTAAGAAAAAGAAGTGTCATTGTAAGAAACGGCCGTCAGACTCGGACACATACAGCAGTGATAGCGACGCGCCGACCAGAAGACACAAAAAGAAGAGTAAACGTAAGAAGAGCTCACATAAACGTAGTGGAGAGAGATGCGTTAGAATTCTAAAAGACTGGAACCTAAAGTTCTCAGGTGAAGGCAAAGAAGGGCCAGAAGACTTTCTAAGACGATTAGGTAAGTGCAAAAAGAATTCAGAACTAAAAACTGAAGAAATTCTAAATGCACTACCTTCAGTTCTGTCAGAATCAGCAAGTAGATGGTTTGATGGCACAGAAAAAGAGATTCATACTTGGAAAGAGTTTAAGAAAGCTTTTAGACATAGATTCGTTGGTGAGTTACATAAAGTAGATATCTGGGAGGAATTAAGAGCAAGAATACAAGCGAGAGGAGAATTAATTACCAATTACCTCGATTGTATAAAAATAATAATTGGACATTTCAAGCGACCACCGTCGCTCAGAAGTATATTGGATGTAGTTTATTGTAATTTGCTGCCAGAATACAGAAAACATATGGCAGATAAAACAATAGATTCCTTTAGCGCAATCGAGAGGTACGGACACCGATTAGAGCGACAGAAAGACTTCGATAAGCGCTACACACCACCACCACCGAAAGAGTCTTCTAAAATACCTGGAGCTGCGTATAAAAGCGCAATAAAACAAAATAAAGTGGCTGCCATGAAACAAGAGAGCGAAAGCGAAGAAGAGATAGAAAATAAGAGTATAAAGAAAGGCGGAGAGCAAAAGAAAACGAGAAACAGAACGAAGAAAACAAGCGTAAAAGAGGAGCCAATAGCAGCAGTACAAGCGACAGAGATTAATGCGAACATTCCTACCGAACAACCAAGAGCAGACCAACAATTCACCGGACCTCAAGCGACGTATGCGGCAGTACCAACAAAGAACGTAGCACTGAACGCAATGGAGAATGCTTATAGGCAAAATTATTATCCAATGACTCAGACATCACAAGCTTGGTCGAATCAAAGACAGTATCGACCAAACACACCTCCAATGCAAAGAAGGTGGGATAATAATCCAGCAAATAGGAATTATTCACCACGACCATGGGGCAATAATAGACCAGCGAGAAGCCCACAAGGAGAAAGGCGCATACCACCAGCAAGTGGTTCACCATTCTATGGACCGTGTTATACATGTCAAAGAGTAGGACATAGAGCGTCAGAGTGTCCACAACGAACATGCTACTCGTGTGGTGTCATAGGTCATAGTGCAAATCAATGTCCAAATAAAATGGCCAAGATAAGTTGTCAGGTGTGTGGACAACAAGGCACAGTATTCAAAAACTGCAACAACTGTGCACAGCTAAGAGCAAGTTTGGGAAACGGACAAGCGGGGGAGCAGAATCAAGAGCTGTTCCCCCAGACATACAGCGCCGCGACCCAGAGCCAATAAAAGAAAGCGAGCAAACTAAGATAAGAGAGAGCAATAGAGGAGCAAGACCTAAGAGTAAAGAGCAAATAAAGAAGAGTGAAGAGCAAATAAACAGAAATAGAAATTCAATAGAAAAGCGTAAAGAAACAAGAGAGCAAATAGATAAGAGAGATAAAATAGTAGAAAAAGAGTATGAGAATATAGAAATCAAGAGCAAAATAAAAAGAAAAAGAGTGAGTACAGAGGCTAGGGAGGGGGTAACTAGTTCTAAATTGCCAAATATTGAAGGAGCAAATGCTCAAACAATCGCATCGCAAGCAAAGAGTGACGCTCCATCAATGTATGCATGGCCAAGCTTAGAGCAATTACCAATACGCGCAGGAGACCAGTGGAAAGACATCGAAGAACCAGCGACAGCTCAGTTTGATCAAACGTCGATTAATACAAAAGCTTTGAAAAACGTAAGACTTGCGACGCCAGATGAAGTGAGAAAAATAGTTAACAAATTAATAGTTGACAAGTTTCCAATATCTGACGAAGAAGCAGATAATCAAAGCAACCGTATAGTAAATCAGACAAAAGAAGACAATGAGCAAGTCAACGGGACTATAAGATTGGAATTCCATGAAAATTCTGCACATGGCGATTTACTCCTTAACGGCCAAGATAAAGAGAGAACAAATATACAGAGAAATAAAATAACGAATACACCAAGAGAAAAAGAGAGTAAGAATCAAATAGAGACAAACCGAAAAGAGCAAATAAAAATAGAGCACAACCAAGAGAGAGTGAAAACAAATCAAAATATAGGAAATTATGATTTTATTGGAAGCCCAGTCGCTGCAATCGGAAGTGGAAATAAACATATGCTCAATGTTGTCATCGGAGGACGTTGCAGAAAAGCTTTATTCGACTCAGGTGCGACCGTATCGATAGTAGGAGTAGAAATAGCAGAACAGTTCAAAGATAGGTTAGAACCTGCTCAAACCAGAATCAATGGTGCTATAGGAGGACATGTGCGACCACTAGGAACCCTAAAACTAAAATTAGATGTTGATGGTCATGTACATACTCTACCAGTTAGAGCACTAAAAGAACTGGATCAAGAGATGGTTTTAGGGATGGATTTCTGCAATCTATGGGACGTTGATACACGACTGGCAAGAGGATTATGGAGAGTGCATGAAGGAGAGTGGCATAAATTCCATGATGAAAATGGAAATGAAGAAGTGCAGTTATTTGGAGAATGTGCAGAAATTAGTGAAATTAATAATACCCAGAGAAAGAAGATTAAGAAACTAGTATTACAAGATGCTCATCATGCACCCTCTATGGGAGATTTAGCGGTGGGGAAGTCTTACGATAAAATCGTAAGTATTATTGACCAGGTGGAAATGAAAGCGACCAAACCGATAGGAAAAATAGATCCAGAAAGATGGAAAGATAGAATGAGGAGGCTAGATGCATCAAAAGATTTAGTGGCCAAATTTATAGATCATACTCAAGAGAAAGAAGAAAATAGATATAATAAATGGAAACGCGACGTTAGGTTTTTCGTGGGAGATTTAGTGACGCGACGCGCATACGTGTTATCAAATGCAGTGCAACGTTTTTCCGCGAAACTAGCACCTAAATACGAAGGGCCATATTAAATCTTAGAGGTGAAATCACCTACGGTTTATATAGTAGAGACGGAAACGAATAAAAAAATAGCAAAAGCGCACGTAAACGATCTAAAGCGATATATATACCACCGCGAAACCCTAAATAATGTAAAATGTAAAATGAGCTAAAATTTTAACAAACAAGCGACCACCAGGCACCACAGTAGAATGAAAATTATAAATATAAAATGTGTTAAAATTGGAAGTTCTTTTTAGTGTGATAAAATGGGTGATAGGATAAAACTGTACAAATTTTTTTTTTGGCGTAGATAAGGCGATATAGGATAGATTAGCGAGCGAACTATATTTAAGTTAAAATTAGAAATAGCGATATAATTAAAAACAAATTCAGCGATAGAAGCGAGTTAAACGGTCCACTGCGTGTCCCGCTTAAGGGAGGGGGAATTTGTGATGTATAAAATACATCACAAGAAATAAAATTTAAATAGATTAGTCATTAAGTATAAATATGAATTAAAACAAGCGAGCGTGCTTATTTTTAAATTCGAAATCTTATGTTTTATTTTTTTTTTTGTAACGTTCTTTAAAATGATTTTTTTTATAAGTGTAATAAAAAGACAGATGTAAAAGGAGAGTCGAGAAAACTATAGAGGAAAACCAAAAATAAAAATAAAGTAATTAATAGTTATTTAAATAGAAAAAATATTCATCATAACTAAGAGTGAGAGCAGACGTAAAGACAGGAGCATAGGAGCGAGAAGGATAGATAGCACAAATGCATTCAGGATCAAACACAAGAGGAGCAGTCTGTACATTAGATATATATACAGAATAGAATAAAACATTCAAGACATGGAACCGCTGAGTTCGAGAAAGAAGAGGGGATATGTACAGATATATAGAGATAATATGTATATATACCTATAGATATATACGCATACTTAGATATTTCAACGTCGCGCCATACACGTGTGGAATCGACCAAAGAGGAATAGCTACGAGTAGAAATCTTCGATAATCGATGTTTCTACTGCGTGAAGCAACATAGCAACTTCGAATACAGTACAAATTTTACTAGAGCGATAGAGATAGAAGATCCGCGACCAAGAGTCGATTAAGCTGTCGATAGCGACTCGTAACTGAAGAGATCAAAAGAGAGACTAAGACGCGGCGAGAAAGAAGGATAGAAAATGGAGAGTAGCTAGGTGCGAGAGAGATGGACAACAGAGCGGAGGGGAATGTAATTTCCTTCTTCTTGAAAGAAGAAGCTTCTTGCATAAGCCGTCAACGAGAGCGCACGTAAACAGATTTCTTGACTGAGCCGGCATTGGAAACACACGTGCAGAGTTTTTTTTCTAAGACTCTTGATTTAGCAGCCATCGAGTGCACTCGAGAATAGCAGAGAAAAATATATCTTAAGAATCGAATTGAAGAGAGGATTGGAGAGAAAGAAATAAGAAAAGGAGAGATTTGAGCAGCGAAGCCGTGAGACCGTACCATCAAGGAAAGGAAAAGAGATGTCAAACTACGGCGTATACCTCCAGAGGCGACGACCCGGCGACCGATCTTCTACTGGGGCCACCATTGTTTTCGACTATACGGTTTCCTTCTTGTCAACCAGCTCTACATTCTTCTTCGTTGTATTATTGAGAGGAATCTTCAGCAAGCGACCGTAAGTGGAATTCTGCCAACGGGTTAGCAAGTAAGAATTAGTAAAATTATATTTTCTGTTGGTTTTTCCCGTCATTTCTTTCAATTCTCCTTAAGAGATATAATTTTGCGTTATTAGTAATATAGTAGTGTTTTATTGATTGCGACCGCGAACAAATTAAAATTAAAATCAGTGCGGGTTAGTGGAAATATAAAGAAAGATATAAAAAGCGAAAATTAAGTGAAAATCATAAGAAAAGAGAAAGCCACGTGTAAAGGCGCTTTATTCGGTGACGCGACGCCATTTTGTGTTGTAAATTAAATGAGAAATTCTTAATATTTCAAGTTAATTAAATCTGCTTTTATTAAATTTTGATTGTGAATCTGAATATTATTGAATATTAGTGACGCGGCGGCCATTGCGAAATTGTGCGAGCGAGATAGCTATACGTTAGCTATTAAATAAAATCTAAAGTTCTCAATTATTTGATACGGAGTAGTGCGAACGATATTAATATTGATTCCTTAAAATTTTATTGAATTGTGAATTGTAATCTGTTAGGTTGTGCGACTGCGCGGTAAGGAAATCGAACGACGCGTAATTTAATTTACAGATAATTATTCTTTGTACGGTGTTAACCTAAAAGGTGATTAAATTGATTGCACGTACAGTAGAATTATAAATTCTTGATTTTCCGCACACGCGCACAGCCTAATTATAGTAGAGCAATTAGAGCAGCGATTCCTTTTTTGTGTAATCTATAATGAAGTTTCCTTAATTAATAATATAAGAAGTTTAAAATCAAAGTTTAAATAGAGAGTCAACCGCTTATTTTTCCTTTTTCCTCTTTTCAGGATAAAAATTAAGATAAAGAAAATTAATTATATTATTCATTTTCTTTTATCATTAGAGTCATTCAATATCAATAGTTTTCTTAAGTTTAAAATTTATTTACTCCTTATTAAAGATTGTTAATTTTAACTTCCTAAGTTTTCTTTTTAAATTCATAAAATTATATTGAAATTCTTTTGGACCACTCCGATCGTTATAGAACCAGCCTACAACCCGAGGTAGGCCAGTAAGTATTGACCCCCTCTGCAGTTGCTCTACCCAGCTAGCTGAGCCAGGTTCACTGGCGCTCAATTAAAAATAATCATAAATTTTGTGAACCCAGGTAAGTTCGTGGCTTCGGGGATTCACTCAGAGGTCCGGGGAATTTGCCACGTAACAACTTTTAAAAAATTAATCGATTTAATTAGTGAATTAAATTTACAATTCATAAGAAAACCAACAAAAACCAGTATGAGAATGTAATTATACAACTTTATTTCATATTTTTCCAGTCAATACAATAATATTAAAAAAATATTTTAAATTATTAAAGAAAAAAAATTTTCTTTCTTTTTGATTTTTTCAGAATTTTTGGAATCATAAAAATAATTTATGACCATATTCTAAACTGCTATAAAACCCAAATCGTCTATACTTTCATGATACTTTCACTAATCATTTTGTTTATCAATTTTCATTATTAAAAAAATCGTTAGAGCCATCTTAATAAAATTTTAAATTCTTTACATTTTAACCGCAATTTACAAATAAAATAACATCTGTTTCATCTAAGTGTAAATAAAAATTTAAATTGCAAATTAAAATATCACTCAAATACTTCAGCTAATTTTTTTTTCTTTAAGATTAAACTTAACATCAAATGAAAATTCCGTATAAATTAATATTTATATTCTTAAACAAGTTAACATCATTATTTAAAAATAAAATTACAAGTTTGTGCATAAAAGTTTTCCTATCTCATTTCTTTTCTTATATCGTAATAAAGAACATTCAAAATTTTTGTGGAAGTTAAATGTTAATTTAAATCTACTTAAGTACCATGTTTAATTAAATTTAAGCAAAGCAATTGAAATAAAATTTCAGCAAAAAGGTATTATATTTTATAAAACTCTACGATGAAAATGGTATCTAAAAATTATAATCAATAAAAATGCATATTTTCAATCATATAAAAATATATCGTATATTTCTCAAAATTTTTTGATAAGTCTCAACCCAATTACTAGCAATTATTATTAAAATCTATTTAACTATTTACATGCAATCAACATTAATGAACCTTAATATTTTATAAATTTTTGTCTATAGATTTGACAAATTCAAATGTCAGAATTTCTAAACAATGATTTTAGTTTTTTTTTATTTTTCTTAAGGAAATTCTAATTATTAAGAAATTTTGGTGTTAGAAATAAATTAAGCTGGATTATTTTTACCGAAAATCTTACAAGCCCAATTATTTCTGCTATTTTTGTTTAGTAAAATTAAATAAATTGAAGGCTCGTAAACATTATCTTACAATGTCTATATCATATACCCTTATTATTCATAATTATTTAATATTAATTGTTAATTTCACAATACTTCGAAATTATTTATAAATTTTGGCAGAATATTAATATTTCCAAAAATTTTATAAGTTAATGTTAATGATGACCAAAACTAGCCACTCGAATATAATCACAATTTTTATTACATATTGTTTCTTTATTTTTAACAAATATTTTCTACTTTTTATTATATGAATATTTTTAGTTTTATTAAAACAATATTTATTTAAATTTATGAAATATTTACTTGATCTTCAAAACTGATTACTCTATTCAAAATTTTTCGATTTGAATCAACAAAATATTATTTTGGTTCAAAAGAATATTTTCTACATTTTAATAATTTATTATTCTTATTTATTTTTGGGAAACTGAAATTGTTCGAATAAAATAAATATTTATTTGATATTACAAATTAAAAATTTCATTGATATTATATAATTTTGAGTAAGGAAGTATTACTTTGGATTTAACAAATATTTTATATTTTCAAATAAATGTTTTTAACTTCTAGTGAATATTCTTTTGAATCAGGAGAAAATATTAATATGAATTGAGTGAATATTTACTTGCCATTATTCAAGTTAGTGGTAAATTTTTTCAGAGTATCTACATAATTATTTCAATAGAACCATTCTAAATTATTTTTTTTTTTTTCAATAAATAACATAATAAATCTTTATACTTAATAACTTATACATTGTTTTCAATTCACCAGCTATTTTTCTTATTTATAGTTTTTCTCATTGTATTTTTATTAATAAAATATTTTACTATAAATCGAAAAGAAATGAAAAATAAACAAAAAAACCGTCAAATAATTTCAAAACACGTAATTTCCTATTTAATAACCATTCATAACTGAATTTCTAAGAATTATTTTAAAAATTTTCAAATTATTTTAAACTATAACCAACACAACAATAATATCTCTTTTTGCATTTTCATATAATCCAGATAGTTACACGTTATTTTCTTTGTCGAGGACGACAAATTTCTAAATAAGGGAAGGAGCGGAATTCAATTTAATAATGAGATTCAGACAATAATTTATCTAGTTTTGCAATATTATGTGATTTATGATCAATAATCGATTGGCAGATTCATTTTATTTGACTCTTTTTGTGCATTAATATAAAAATATATATGTATTACAATTCTTATTATAAAACTATAATTTGTGAAATTATATTAAAAAAGGGAAACGTCTTAAAAGATAGAAGTGTGTGACTATATGGTGATGTAAGTACATTTTAAGTCATGAATTCTGCAAGCTATTATTTTTATTAATGATGATATAGCCATATTTAATTGGTCACATTTGCTTTAAATTCAAATAGTGAAAATAGTGTAGATTTTGAAACAATATCTTGGATATTGTTTGCTTCTGTTAATTTTATTAAAAAAAAAAAATTTCTCTTATTATCAATGAAAGAGTTAAGAAAGCCAACCTTCTTCAATTTATGATTTTTCTAAAATTCGTACAGCTCATTATAGCTTGTTAAAATAATTGATGGAACCCACAAACTCTTAAATTTTTAATAATTTAAAAAATAAGCAAGCTGTCAAAACTTTGTATGGTATCATTGAATTGGATTATTTTTCATAAACAATTTGAAATATTTCGGTTCATATAAAAAAATCAAAGAATTTAAATCAAACGTGAAATCAGCAGCATTGTCATCAGGATTAGATTAAGTTGTACAACTGGTTGATGTCAGATTTTATTATATCAGTTATGTATAATAATAAATAATAAAAAAGAAAATAAAAGAAAATAAAGGGTATATAGCATATATCTGTAGGTTTAGATAAATCAAAAAGATAACAGTGAAAGAAAGGCTAACTGGAATTGTAAGCAATCATCTTCTGGAGAAAAATAGTGGGGAGAAAAGGTATTGTGTAGCGCAATATTACAAGTAAGATAAAATAAAAGCACGAAATTGTAAATTAACCAGTTAGTAAGAAAGGAAATAGTTACAAATATTAGTTTGCAATCCCTAGGGAAGTTAATAAGGGGATAGTTTTTTATATCAGCACAACTAGTAATAAGATTAAGTTAAAACATCATGATGAGCCCTCCGGAAGGTAATAATACCACTGCGGCTGACGAATCATTGAGGATGTTGAGCGCTATGGCTAAAAGCTTCGCTCTCAATAGCGCCTTGACAGGACTATGAAACTTCAACGGTAGTAACATGCCTTTGAAGGACTTCATACAGGACGTGAGCAACGGAAAGGTGTATGTGCCTGCGAACTGTGAGGACCAGTATGTACAAGCAGTACTAAGTAAATTACAAGGGAGTGTCCGTGATTGTACTTATGGGTACACTTTTGACACGGTGAATGAATTAATAACCCATCTGAAGGCTCGTTTCGCTCCAGGAAAAAACTACACCTACTATACGACCAAAATAAATGATTTCCGCATGAAACAAGGAGAAACGGTAGAAAGGTTCTATGACAGGCTTACCATTCTGTTAAGTGGAGCGAGAACAGCACTCGCAGAGGAAACACTGGACTTGACCCCAGCGAACCTCACTAATATGATTAAGCCTTTGGAAATGATGGCTAAAGACATTTTCATTCGAGGTCGACCTGCTGATATAGCCGTTCAAGCGGACAGACAAAACCCCGCTACTTTACAAGAAGCTTACAAGGATGCAGTAAGAGTAGAAACTCGAATGTAAGCACAAATGATTCCAGATACTAGGTATAAATTTCGTGGAAAGTCTCAAATACAGAACTGAGAAAAGACTGAGTTCTCAGCAGCAAATCCTTCGAATGAACGGTTTAACAATTGGCACGCAAGGCCCATGACACGATCATTTGACGTGGGCTTTGCACAGCAATCTCTGCCTAGAAGATTAGACAATCTAACTCAAATGAACCCAAATAGTTTGAGAAGAACCAACTACAATGTTTAAACTAACGGATCATTCAGAAGCATGCAAGACAATAGACCGCTTCCTCGTTTTAACCATGATTATGCTAGGAGAGATTACGCAAGACATAATGAACAACCGTTAAATTACCAAGTTAATCGACCTTACATGGCACAGCAGAATTGAACATTTGCACTGAACCCGAGGTTATTTAATCCATATAGTCAACCACAACAGTATGGAACCGGATTGAGTAACAACCAGTATCGTGAATATCAACGACCTTTCAATCAAGGCAATGGTAATACCAATTTTCAACAAACAAAAGCGTCGGCCATCGAAAACCAAACACCTTTAAGCCAAGACTCTGCTGAACAGAGTGCTTATAATAATTAATATGATCCTTTAAACTCGCATGTGGCTCGTCGCAATTACGAGACGACGAGCCAAAACAGACTCGCTACTGTCTCATCACCGAGACAAAAAACGAAGAATCAGGAGAACCATTCACGGATGGGGCAATTCCCAAGACTCAAAATCCAATCATGATAATGAAAAATCGGCAGCAAGAATTGCTACGTATAAAGGAATTGTCAGCAGCGATTCCGAACCCGATGAACCCACCGCAATAAGACTACATGTACCGGAAGGGAAAAATCCTTGGCTGATCTTTATGATTGACAACGGTGCTACTGTAAATTTAATAAAATATAGTGCAGTAGATGGAGAGGTACTATATGACCCCAACGAGGCTACCAAACTCACAAGGAGAGCACCCCACCTCCGGGAAACGGATTCGGCTGAAACTGCAGGATATGATTTTTTGATAAAAAAAAATGCACCCGTGTTTTTTTTTCGTCGAATAGGCCCCCTAGACAAGGATGTAGACATTTTTTCAAAAATATAGTGAATAAATCCTTTATAAGAACTTAAATAACCAAAGAACTAAGACTCTTACAAAAAAATGCATACAAGATAAAATGAAGCACGAATTGAATGCTTTAATTTAAGCTCTGTTGCATTAAAAAAGCTTTTGTTATTCGAAACTTATTCTTAATTAAATATTACCACGTATTTACTTAATATTTTTAATATATAAAATATAATCAATTTTTCACGTTATTTCATTAACATATTTTAATTGCCTGTAACTTTTGAACCACTAAAGATTTTTTAATGCATTAAAGCTTAAATTAAAGCATTCAATTCGTGCTTCATTTTATCTTACACTGAGAGAAAAGCGGAGTCGTACGAACTTGCCGCCGGGGTTGGAATGACGGTACAAAAGGAGTAAGTAGAATCGGAGTTATCTCAACTAAACAAGCGGAGTAGCAACTACTCCGCTCGCGGAGTCAATATACCGCCTCATGGGCCAAGTGTATATAAAGGTTATGTTAAGCGGGAATAAAGCTATTTATGATTTTTTTCAAGTTTCATTTTTGTAAAGATTAGGTTAAAGACGATTGTAGAATGTATTATTGAAGGTAAATATTTATTTATAAATAAATTTATTCAAAGAATATTAGTTAAAAATGAATTTTTCGATTACGTTACAGTATAATATCATAAGATAGAAGTATATTATTCGAAGTAAAATTATTCTTGCGAAGCAATCAAAAACAAATAGATCCAGTTCGTCCGTCGTCTATAGACCGTAGCGAGGAGTGGAGATGACTCGCCTCGCGGAGTAAATACAACTCCTTTAGCGCGAGTCAAGACAACGTACGTTTGTTTCATTGGTATGACACCGCTTTTCTCTCACTGTATATGCATTTTTTTGTAAGAGTCTTAGTTCTTTAATTATTTAAGTTCTTATAAAGGCTTTTATTCACCATATTTTTGAAAAAATATCTGCATCCTTGTCTAGGGGGCCTATTCGACGAAAAGAAAAAACACAGGTGCATTTTTTTTCATCAAAAAATCATATCCTGCAGTTTCAGCCGAATCCGTTTTCCGGAGGTGGGGTGCTCTCCTTGTCAGTGTATCACAGACGAATGCATTAAGACTTATGGAACCACTTGGCTCACGTTAAGGGAACGACCCGTGAAATTTCACATCGTAAATTTAATTTCCGAATAGAACAGGATGGGCTAATAGGACGAAGATACCTGAAGATAGAGGAAGCTGTGATATCTTATTATAACCACGCCCTTATGATTTCAGGAGATGTGATGCATGCTATACCTTTTATAGGAAAGTAAATGAGTGATCACGCAGATACGGATCAAGCAACACAAGGAAGCTCATGTATAGACTCTTTAATAACTACAAAGAAGACGAGTAGCATAAACGATGACTCTTTTCCAATAGATTCTGATGAAAACAAAACAGATCCACAAAAATATCATCTTAAGAGGAAAACTAGACAGATTTTAGAGATAAGATTCGATTACTCAAATTTAAAAGAAGTATATTTGCCACGAATTGATGTCAGCAATGAAAAGGTTTTGATAGGAGAAGGAATCGTTGCTAACAACAATGGGGTATGCAGGGAAGAGGATGCATTTACAACTATAAATCCCCGGGACTTGTTACCGTTTGAATACGTAAATTCTGATTTTTATTCGGAGTCTTCCATCAAAGAAGAAACTACTCAAATAACCAATAAATATCAAAGGTTTAGAATATTACTAGACATAATAAGTATGGACCATTTGAACCAAGAAGAAAGAAACACGTCGAAGACCTATTAATGGTTTACAATAATGTGGTTTTATTACTAGGAGACCCGTTGACAGTCACATATCTAATCGAACATCAAATACCTACAACGGATGATATTCTCATGAATACCAAACAATACAGACATCCGCCAATCCATAAACAAGTAATCAAGGATGAGGTAGAGAAGAAGCTTAAGGATGGAATCATTGAACCTTTCTTCTCACCAGCCAACAACCATGCAATAATAGTACCAAAGAAACTAGATAAACATGGGAATCCTTGTTGGCGCATGGTCATTGACTTCGGAACCTGAACAACAAGACGATTGGGAACGTTTACCCATTGCCAAATATAATGGACATCTTGGACCAGTTAGGAGGTTCCGTGTACTTTTCAGTGTTCGATCTCGTGCATGGGTATCAGCAGCTATCCTTACATGAGGCAGATCGATGAAAGAGTGCTTTCACAACACCCAACGAACACTATCAGTACACCAGACTCCCGGAGGGCCTCAAGAGGGCGCCTTCTACGTTTCAGCGTTTAAGAGGAGGTCACGTATCTCTGTCCTTTTCTAATGAAAGAATTGAGTCTTTTACAAAAACTAATAGAAAATGAAGAGAAAGCCGCATCTCGTAATAAAAAAGAAATATTTTCTTTGATAAGAAAGAATTAATTTTATTGCTTCGTTTTCAAGAAAACCTTGAAAAACTTAAATCATAGTGGTTAGGGTGGACAATTTGGTTTTTCAAGGTTTTCTTGAGAACGAAGCAATAAACTTAATTTTTTCTCATCAAAGAAAATATTGCTTTTTTTGATACAAGATGCGGCTTTCTCTTCATTTTTTGATAAAGTTATTAGTTTTTGTAAAAAAATCATTTCTTTGATTAGAAAAGGACAGAGATACGTGACCTCCTCTTAATTGATAAAATTTTTTTTGGACTACAAAACATTGAAATGCTAGTATACTTGGATGACACCATAATTTATTCACGGAACCTATACGATCCTGACCGAAAGACCAGAAAGTTTTTTAATTGACTTCAAGAAGCGCATCTTGTATTGCAGCCTGAAAAGGTTAAATTCTTAAGAAAAGAAGTAACTTTCCTAGGACATATCATCAGCGAACGAGGTGAAGAACCAGACCCAGGAAAGATTAAAGCAATGCTGAACTTTCCTACCCCTAAAACACCAAAGAATGTTTGATAGTTTTTAGGGTTGGATGGCTACCACAGACGTTTTATAAAAGATTTTTCAAAACTGGCTAGACCTTTGTCTAATCTACTAAAGAAGAAACAATCTTTTGATTGGGGAGCAGACCAAGAGAATAGTTTCCAGACTTTAAAAGATTGTCTGATATAATCACCGATACTGATTTTCACCTTTACTCTAACTACCAATGCATCAGATTATGCAATAGGGGCGGTGCTATATATGTATCACGATTGCTTAACGCCGCCGAGCGGAATTATTGCACCACTGATAAGGAGTGTTTAGTTGCTTTGTACGCCATACATCATTTACGACCTTATTAATTAGGCAAGGAATTTATATTGCAAGCTAACCATGAACCACTGAACTAGATGCAAAACCGGAAAGACCCTGGACAACGACTCATGCGATAGATGTTGAAATTTATCGACTACACTTATAAGTTATGTTATGAACCGAGGAAATTAAATACTAACGCGGATGCATTGTCACGAAATTCTATAGATGCACTCACTGAAAAGGAAATAAATGACAACTTACCTAAATTACGAGTCTTGATGATGAGTAGAAGAACAAAATCCACGTTAGAAGGACTAACCATAGACGAATCTCCAAGAGCAAATGACCCAGATAATGCTCCAAGAACTAGTGCAATTGCTCCTTCGAATCAACCACCTGTAGCGTCTAAACGAAAAGGCAGGCCGCCAGGACCCACTACTAAGAAACCCTCACTTAAATTGGACCACAGTGTTGTTGCACAAAGGACATGGTCTAAGCAATCCGCAATTCCCCCTAGAGATAGTGGTGGTATCCAGTAAGGGGAGTAACTAAACCCAACACAGTGAAACCAAAATTAGTATATAAAGATACTCTAGCGTGTCAAGATAGAAAAGCAGCCCTAACCAATAGAAAAAGACGTTGAACGAGACCAGGCACACCCAGTGGTAATAGCAGTGATCAATCACGTATGAGTGAGGTGAGCATCAGTCAACCAAAGAAGAAAGTACTTACTAAAAGAGTGATGCCAACTACTATCCTCGATTCTGATACTGAAAGTGACGTAGTAAACATCTCCCAGTGAGACACACGCCCTCCGTTGATAGATCCTAGACGAAGCGGATTGAGAGGTAATTATATTACTGATCCTAAATCAGACACTGCTACCAACGCTGAAATACTAGCACCAGTTACGACTGAGCCAGAAGATACTTAGATAATCCATTTGCATGCAGTGCCTCTGAGTGATACCCGAGAAGGCACCGATGGTGAAGATTTCTCCATTGAACAAACTCAAACACAAGGAAGAGACTAACCGACTTTAGCAGCACCTACCTTATCTGCTACAAAAGATGAATCTGACACAATTACTTCTAAAAACATTTCAAACAAAATAACCCGATGTTTTAAAGACGACGATGGTGCAGTACCCAAATCATTAATGTCATCTACGGGAATAGAAGATGACTCTGCTGCAATAAATGACAGTTTAAAGCAGTAACTGAGACCCCGGTCCCTAAGAAGCGAGGGTTAACAACTGCTGACAAACAAAGGATAAAAATAGATACTGAACGTAAATGTGATAAATTGGAACAAAGTCTAAGAGAACATTGGTATAATACTGGCGACTGGGTATTCTTGGAAAAACTCGCTGATCCTTCAACCAAACCCATGCCGGAATATTTTTCAGGCGAGAATGAACCCACGCCTTTTCAAAGAGATAAAATAGAAGCAAAGGCGAAGAGACTAGGTATTCCCGAAATAATCAGTACAATGCCTAATATACTACCTATACCAGAGAAGCCAATGGATAAACAACTACTTGAAGAAGCTAGTGACTTAATAAATACAGTTCAATGTATTGTAGACAAAATCATCACCGATGACGAACGAGATGGTAGAGAAAACAGCGAGAACACTGATGTGGAAGCCAATGTCAGCAGTTCTTTCATACACTTGCTGGTTAAAAGGGCTATCTCCGTCACACCTAGCATTAAGGTTAATGAACCACAGAAGAGCAGTACGCCGCGGGCTAGAAAAAAAAGGTTCTAATTCCTAACCTTGATGTAATACCGGAAACAAATCCTGTAGAAGAGACTGTAAACATAAACTACACTAAAGAGGCAAACGATACTTTTACTATATTACCGCCAATACCCCCTTGTGTATTAGCCAATAATGCTTTGACACCTGACATAAGCACGGGTAAGTCAACTAGCTCTACAAAAGAATAAGAGAGAGAAATGAATAATGTAGTTCAAACAAGGAATTGTTTAACATATAAAAAAAACCACTATTTACACTTTATGTTTGGAGATTGTAATCGACATGCCTCGGTGACGAGATCATTAAATGACATTGGTGCCATAGATATCCAAGATATAAAATGACATAAACCTATAAGAGGTCAGATAACGGTTACTCCTTACAAGGGGAAAAATGTATTCTCTTTGATCTTAAAGGATAAGGAACAATATTTATTAGACGTCGATGTTTTAAATAACACTCTTGATAGGATAGTCAGACTACTAAATGAAATGAAAATCCTGACGTTACATGTACCTAGACGAAGCCAGGTGACCGACCATTTAGGCCCAGGAATGCCCAACGAAATACTCAGGAAGCATTTTAATTACACCAATATAACTGTCACACTGTGTTACGGTAGGTCTGAATATCCTAGCGAGGATGAAAGAAAAGATATCATTTCTAACCTGCATGACAGTTCAATTGGAGGACATAAAGGTATTAACCAGACTTATGCCAAAATTAGAGAACGATATTATTGGCCCGGAATAAGAAATGATGTACTTGACTTCATACAGACCTGCGCAACTTGTCAGGAAAGGAAAATAGACCGCATCAACAAACGAGCTCCCATGATTATCACCGCCACGCCAATAGAGAGTTTCGCCAAAGTCTCTATCCACACAGTAGACAAATTGCGACTAACGTCTTCTAATAACTGCCATATATTAACCATGCAATGTCATTTAACTAAATATGTTATTGCTATACCTCTTCCGAATATAAAAGCTACGACGATTACAGATGCATTAGCTAGACATTTAATCTGTCAGTTCGGAGCACCTCGAGCCATATTATCTGACCGTGGAACCAGTTTCATGTCTGAAGTAACAGCTGCTTTACTTTAATTGCTAAAGGTAACACAGTTTCATTTCTCTGGTTATCGACCTCAAACCACGGGAGCTTTAGAAAGAAGCTATGCACCTTTAGTGGATTTTATCCGCACCTATGCCGACCAATATGAGGATTGAGACAAGTCGACACCGTTTGTGGCATTCACATACTACACAAGTTTGCACGCTGCTACTGGATACACACCCTTTGAGTTAGTATATGGAAAAGTTGCCCGATTTCCTTTGCGCTTACCAAAGGAAGAGAAGTCAGCCACATATAATCAGTATCTACGTGACCTTATCACAAGACTAAGTGAAATGAAGGTTATGGCTGCAAAGAGACAAATAATCAGAAAAATAGGTTCCAAGGAATACTATGACAAAAAAGTTAAGGCTTTTAGACCGGAAGTTGGTGACTACGTATATATAAAGAATGAACCTCGTACAGCCAAGTTTGACAAGTATTATTTAACGCCATTGAAGGTGATAGAGATTTTAACTAAAAATAATGTCTTGTTAGAAAACCCTAATGGCAAGACTATACTAAAACACATTGATAAATTAAAACCAGCGTTAATCCGAGAATGACTGATATTTTTAACTATTACGGGAAAATGCCTAGGACAACTATGGTCATGCTAATACTATTACCACTATTGGCACATGGATACTTAACCTATAGGAATACGCTAATAAACCCGAATCCAGGCATTTATTACGAGAAAATCGGCTCTTTAAGATTAAAATACACTAAATGGAAGCTAATCATTCATGTAAATCTCGATAAAGTTCTAGACAAATGTGACGTTGCAGAATTAATAAACCAAACCCACAACAACTGTGTAAAGCAATTAACGAATCTAAAATGCCAGCCAAAAACGAAAGACAACCGAAAGACAGCCAAGGAAATATATCATGAATGTGTCAATGAATTCAGGGACATTGAGTGCATTTATGCTATCAATCCACAAATCATTCTTCTCAAGCAAAAGATATTGCAGACCCAGCAACATCAACTACAAGCCTGTCTGGTTCGACTAACCTCTAAAGATAAGAAGTTGATGACCAATGGATCCTCCAAGCGAGAATTGGTACCGTTAGGCTTCATCAGCAGCCTTAGCAGCAGTCTATTCGGATTAGTAAGTCACGATGAAGTCGATGATATAAATCAGGAATTAGATAAATTACACCAAGATAACAAGGAAATACTCTAGTTAACCGAGAAGCGTGCTCATCTGATGAGTAGTACCATTAGTCAAATGCAGGATGTAGCTAATAATCATGCTAAGGCCCTAGACCATCTAGAGACCGTAATCAATACTGTGGTTGAGGAGCAGCAAAAGGAATCATATTTACGAAGTTTAAAGATTCAAATTAGACAAATAGAAATCACACTGAACCAAAGCATAGATGCCGTGAAAGGTCTCGTAGACATAGCTACTTATGTATCTAGCTAAGTATGTGTCTATTACTCACTGTACAGAATTGGAAAGACCACCATTTGGAATACGCTAAAATCAAACTAACACACTCCTTCATTGCACTAAATGAAAAGAATAAATACTACCTCAAATTCGATCATGACTACCTACATAAGTGTATAGACCAACCGCATGGTAGGTATGAGCACGCGAATCAGCAGCGAAAAATACATTTATCAACCCCAGCTACAGTTGAAGGTTGAAGAACTACTGCCAATATTTAAAGCTGAGAGTAGTGTTTAAGTACAAACTCTATCAGAAATACTACAACCCAGTTCAAATAATGAGTGGAACGAAAAAGCTTGAGGCACATATCAGACCGACTCAAGGACATAGCACAGCACAGTAGAGAGCATCACTCCATCAGAGGCTCTTTGTATGGAAGTTATGGATTAGGAATCATACTGTATATAGACGTAGTCGCAGTCATTGGATGGCTATTTATTAAATTCAAGAACTCAGTAGACGTATATAAAACTGATCAAAATGTACATTATTATCATCATAAGTTAAATCCGGTTGACAAGGACACCAACAATACAGACCAATTTATAAGTACCCCAACTCCTGACATTAATCAATCTAATTCCAAAACCACAACATTAACCATGGATGATAAGGCTACAGTTACTAACTTAAAGCAAACGGCACTTGTTGACTCCTAATTAGACCTCTATCATATATAACGACTAACCATCTCTGATACTAACCAATGCTTCAAGTCGTCTTTCTATCTGTATATTACCATAAAAATAATCACTAACTCTTGACTTAATGATTATTTTTCTTCCAGTTTCTTGTTGAACCGAATCATAATTAACTATGGCAACTGAGGGCGTTTTTAGCAGTGACTTGGCCCAAAGCGAGACCCCAATACTAGAAAACCGTAATGGGCGTCAATTATGGGAAACAATAAAAGAATTAGAAACTATTATAAAATGGGACGCGGATAAATATATCAAAATCATAGTTAAGCCTTTCCTGGTTAAAACTCTAAAGACTCAACTAGGCATGGGAAAATCTCTGCAAAAATTTCATTCGACTAAGGATAAGTGAGTCCTTAATACACCGCTCGAAACGAATTTAGACAATCCTTTCACAGAACCTAAATCCAATACCTTAATCACAGAAGATCCATGTCGATTATATTGCATAGTGCCTAGATTAGAGAATGAAAACCATCTATTTAGAGCTTTCCGAGACTTCGATCTAATCGACTACCTGAATATTACCAAAGAGAAACCTAACAAACTACGTTACGGATATATTTGATTTATAAATGAGACAGATGCTAGTAAGGCCTTTCGAAGCGCTGACAAAAAATATCGAGTGCGTTTTGCGGATCCACGAAAATTCCTCAACTGCCCTAGCAACAAAATGGAACGATGCACCATTTGCGAACACGATATCACTTAGCAATATAAGGATATCCATTCATTAATTAGCAAAGCCCAGCGAACCCAATACATGCAACTAAGCGAGCCCCAAGGCTTTGTAAATCCAGAGGAAACAAAAAATGTAACTTGTGCAAAAGGTCCATTAAGTTCATGCAGTATTCCCAACATGTCAAAAACTGTATACATAATTTCGATCTGGTGATGCCTTCTACCTACGACCGACCCAACCCCTCCAATCAGACCAAGAACAAAATCATTAAGAAGATCAAGTTGAATCACTCTAGGTGTGTTACTACCAAACCGACACTACTGCAAAACGGAAGTTTTAAGCAACATCAAGATCATATAGATCAAGTGACCAACGAATTGTCTCATAAGGTAATGACCAACACCCTGAAATAAGGGTCGACTAAACTATGATCGCTATTATAGCAGACCCACTTTGATGCGCAATAAATTATCTAATGCAAATGAAGTGTAAGATAACCAAACCACTTGACCCGACCAATAACTCTAGTCAGAGTCGACCCGACAACCTAATCTTAAGTTAGACTAACTTTAATTAAAAGTTAGATCAACGCCAGGCTAAGTTAGGTGACCCAACTTTTCTATCTACGCTACCTACTATTGCATGCAATATTAACCATTTCTGGCTTATTACAAATAACGACCTTATATGCCTAATGAGCCTTAGCAAAATCCTTGCATGAAAATAGTGATTAATCAAATTTTTGAATCTCCAATTAATGAACACTTTATGTTTTAGACAACAAAGGACTTAAGATAAAGCTGATTTATAACTACATCGTAGCAACCATGTTAAAACCACTAAACAAACTCTTTCACCAGACGATCAACCAAAAAGGACACCTTTCAACCTAATGGGGCAACAAAACAAAGAAATCATCAGTGTGCAGGAGGAGCAAACGGATAAAGACCCCGCTCCTCCTGTAAAGAGTGTGATTTTCAGCGCACCAACAACAATCAAGATTACCAAAACAATAAAGTTTACCTTAAAAATAAAAATAAAACCAATTTTTCTCACTATCACTTAAATTTTTGTTTGCATAAGTGACATTTGCTTATACTGTAAAACAATTATATTGGAATTTCTAGATCATTGTTCTGAAGGGTTTTTCTTAAATATTTGACCTTAGTAAAAATTGTCAAATAAACTTGAAATTCATTCGACCCAATATAATTGTTGATGAGTTAACTTATGGGTGAAATTCAAAAAATTGAAAATAGGTGTTTATACATAATAAATTTTTATGTAAATAATCTGTACGTGTCTAAACCCAACAGTTAGCTAGTAACAATCCTAATCGACTTGTTTAACCATTAAAACTTTGATTAAATGACCAATCCAAAGGAATAAATAAGAAAAATAAACAAAAATGTCCTCGTGTCACGCGTCCAGAGCGTACAAGTATTTTGTTTTCAAAATAAAAAGTATCTAAATACATAGTTATTTAAATTTTACTGTAATGATTTTTGAAGATTTTTAAATAAAGAATCTAATGGTGGGGTGTAGAAATACAATAACTTAATAAAATGTATTCAAAACTGACGTCAAAGTTACGACAATTTTTTTGTCCTCGTGTCACACTTTTAATAGTTTATCGTGAAAATCATTTAAGAAGTCAAATAATTAGAGCTAAATATCGTCAAATATAAAAATAAACATGTATTTTAGTAATTAAAAGAGTTATTAATGTATAAAGTTTCATATATGGTGAGAAAATATATTTAAATCAAACCATAAAAAAACGTACCTTTTCTAGTGTCTTCGTGTAACGCTAATTTTCTTAACGAAAAAAAAATCGAATCAGGATTTGGACTACGGGAAAAGAAAGTAGGCTTTAAGAGCTTTAAATTGACTGTGAAATATATTTGTTATTATATAAATTACTCGCCAAGTGATCACTTTTAATGTATACAAAAGAAAAAATAATGTTCTTGTGTCACACTTTATAAGTTTATTTACATTTACACATGTTATTTTTCCAAAATTGAAATAAAGCTCGCCCATTATTGTTTTCTTCTTATTTCATAGCACGTTTATTTTCACTGACATTATAGAAAGATAGAGATCATTCCAAACCGTTAACATTCATTTCGTAATACAATAACTTTGATGGGTGGTCACTATGTCAGACCAACTAGCGTGAGAACAGCAATTAACCAAATCGATTTCATTTCTCTCTCCTCCGTCTCTACTATCTGCAGCGTTGAGGCTGAGGTAGGGAATGGGTGAAGGAAGGAGAGCATCTTCAAGCAATGAGTTAAAGAGAGAGAGTGTATAAATTGACACAACTCTCTCTGCTAATTGTTTGAAGGAGAGCTGTAAAAAGCTCTCTCCCCTTTTTTGCGCTCAAACGTAGAGGAGAGAGAGAGAGTTACGTATGCTCATTCCGCGCCGGGCAATGTTTTAGAGCGGGCTGGTGGGTCCACGAAGGACCCCAGCTCCTGCGATATTCAGTTATAGTCCAATCAATAGAGACATTTTGAGGACATTAATTACAGGCTTAATGAAACCTATATAGAGTTGTTAAGGGCGATGAAAAAACATACCCTATATAAAATGTAACCAAAAAAAACGGTAGAAAATGCTCCAGGAGGCTGCAAAGTTGGCTAAAATAACTTTTTTAATTCTCTGAAGCAACCTATGCATTTTAGCAAAAAAAGTAATTAATAAAAGTATTGGAGAATAAAAAACCTACAATTTGAATACTGCCGCGATTATTTTCGTCAATTAGTTATTGCAAAAAAGCCAAAAAACCATCAAAAATAGCCATTTCTTAGATATCAATTATTTATTGCAAAAATAATTTTTTAAATATTTTTAAACTTTTAAAAGGAAGCCTTCATGAATATGAATAGAAAGAGAGGTTGTAAAAGCAAATTGGTTAATTTGTTGCTGAGATATTCCCTATTATTTATCCCAACACGCATCATGTTTATTGCTATATTTTTTTTTTGGCTGAACATATTGAGTTGCATAAGAGCTTAAACTCTTCATGAAGGTTCAAATTTTCATATTTTGTTAAGAGCAAATGAGAAAATTAAATTGCAATATTTTTTATAACGCTTTAAAAAAGAGGGTGTTTTTTTTTATAAATAAATGAAGCTGGGGCTTTATTTATAACTTTTACGAATTTGCTATTTAAATATTCTTATAGCTGTGTTCGAAACGAAGATTTAAAAAAAAAAAAGAACTCTCTAAGGCCAATAGGAGCCGAGATAAGATTTTTTTTTTTTAAATCACAGTTACTTTGTTTATAACAATTAAGATACGAGTCAAGCGTCATTTTTTAGTTGAAGACTTATATTTTAAAAATCTATGATTAGATTTTAAAAAATGCGACTCTTTATTATTAAAACTAAAAAAATAATAACATACAAACAATAACGTCAAGATCGGTGTCGTGGTGGGGATGCTTATCTTTGCGCGTGAGGGAAGTTAACGAAGGATCCCGTTCCAATAAATTTCGTAAAAATTAACCGTATCTCCGTAAATAATGGACCGATTTTGATGTTTCTTTTTTTAATCTGGGGTAGCTTGAAAAATTATTAATATTGGTGCAAATAGTTTTTCAAAATAGGGTGTATTTAATTTAAAACAACTGTACCTAATACGGACACCTTAAACGCAAATGATTATTGAGGCTCACTAAATCAATATTTTTAGACGTGTAATGTCTCATTTTGAAGCTAAAAGAAAGAACTTTAAAATGAGATATCATGAGTTTCATTACGATCAATATTTACGAAATGCACGTGGATTTACGTAAATGTTGTAAATGAATTTACCTTATTATTCCTCGTAATAATTGCATTTGGAATCTGGAGATAAATTTAATTATAATTTTTATTATCTCTATATTGTAACTAATTATTATAATTAATTTTTAGTTTTAATAAATAAAAGAATAATTATTAATAATTGTAAAAATTTTAATAGTAATAATAAAAATTGTTATCTCGATTTTTTTTTCTATTTGTTTTTCATGCAAAAAAATTTTATCATCATTAAATATATTTTAATTTTTTTTCTAAAACTAAACCACTAAGATTTTAATGTAAGAAACATTTTTAAAATAACGCAGAAAAGATCGATAAACAAAGGGTAATCAGAAAATTTAAATTTGTATTTAAATAAACATTGAATATCAACAACAGCTTCTCATATATATAGATTAAAGTTATTATTTCTAGCAATTATTTGTGGTTTAGTTCTAGAAAAAAAATAAAAATATATTTAATGATGAAAAAATTTTTTTGCATGAAAAACAAATAAAAGAAAAAAAAATCGAGATAACAATTTTTATTATTACTATTAAAATTTTTGCAATTATTAATAATTATTTTTTTATTTATTAAAACTAAAAATTAATTATAATAATTAGTTACAATATAGAAATAATAAAAATTATAATTCAATTTATTTCCAGGTTCCAAATGTAATTATTACGAGGAATATTAAGGTAAATTCATTTACAACATTTACGTAAATCCGCGCGCATTTCGTAAATATTGATCGTAATAAAACTCATGATATCTCATTTTAAAGTTCTTTCTTTTAGCTTTAAAATGAGACATTACACGTCTAAAAATATTAATTTAGTGAGCCACAATAATCATTTGCGTTTAAGGTGTCCGTATTAGGTACAGTTGTTTTAAATTAAATACACCCTATTTTGAAAAACTATTTGCACCAATATTAATAATTTTTCAAGCTTTCCCAGATTAAAAAAAGAAACATCAAAATCGGTCCATTATTTACGGAGATACGGTTAATTTTTACGAAATTTATTGGAACGGGATCCTTCGTTAACTTCCCTCACGCGCAAAGATAAGCATCCCCACCACGACACCGACCTTGACGTTATTGTTTGTATGTTATTATTTTTTTAGTTTTAATAATAAAGAGTCGCATTTTTTAAAATCTAATCATAGATTTTTAAAATATAAGTCTTCAACTAAAAAATGACGCTTGACTCGTATCTTAATTGTTATAAACAAAGTAACTGTGATTTTTAAAAAAAAAAATCTTATCTCGGCTCCTATTGGCCTTAGAGAGTTCTTTTTTTTTTTTAAATCTTCGTTTCGAACACAGCTATAAGAATATTTAAATAGCAAATTCGTAAAAGTTATAAATAAAGCCCCAGCTTCATTTATTTATAAAAAAAAACACCCTCTTTTTTAAAGCGTTATAAAAAATATTGCAATTTAATTCTCTCATTTGCTCTTAACAAAATATGAAAATTTGAACCTTCATGAAGAGTTTAAGCCCTTATGCAACTCAATATGTTCAGCCAAAAAAAAATTATAGCAATAAACATGATGCGTGTTGGGATAAATAATAGGGAGTATCTCAGCAACAAATTAACCAATTTGCTTTTACAACCTCTCTTTCTATTCATATTCATGAAGGCTTCCTTTTAAAAGTTTAAAAATATTTAAAAAATTATTTTTGCAATAAATAATTGATATCTAAGAAATGGCCATTTTTTATGGTTTTTTGGTTTTTTTGCAATAACTAATTGACGAAAATAATCGCGGCAGTACTCAAATTGTAGGTTTTTTTATTCTCCAATACTTTTATTAATTACTTTTTCCGCTAAAATGCATAGGTTGCTTCAGAGAATTAAAAAAGCTGTTTTAGCCAACTTTGCAGCCTCCTGGAGCATTTTCTACCGTTTTTTTTGGTTACATTTTATATAGGGTATGTTTTTTCATCGCCCTTAACAACTCTATATAGGTTTCATTAAGCCTTTAATTAATGTCTAAAATAGCCTTTTTTTTGCTCTACTGATTGGACTATTAAATTAGGAGTAACATTTTAAATCGTTTTTAGACATATTTCTCTGTGTTATTATTTCAAACATGAGTAATATTTTTCTAATGTTGAATTATTTTATTGAATCGATAGTTTAAAACGATACTACATAAGACTCAAAGTCTAGTGCGTTTTAAATTCAGTTAGTGTTAATCTGGACTATTACTTTATAAATGTCGAAATTCATTTCGCTTTTAAAATTTGAATAATTTAATCAAATGCGCGGCTAAGGGTTCCAATAGATGTACTAGAAAGATTCTTCTGCAAAGCCGAGTTCATCTCGATGGTCCTTACGAAAACTATCACTCCTATTAAATTCCAGCGAAAAGAATTACTTTTTGATGAATGCCAACGAAAACTATCATTTCTTGTTGTATGCCAGGCAAAACTAATACTTTTAAAATGTTTCCAACGAAAAAAAATCACATCTTGATAATTGCCGGTGAAAACAATCACATTTCGAAAAATTCCAACGAAAACTATCATTTCTTGCTATGTGCCAGGAAAAAATAATACTTTTAAAAAGATTCCAACGAAAAAAATCACACTTTGATAATTGCCAGCGAAAAGAATCACGTATCGAAAAATGGCAACAAAAACTATCATTTCTTGTTGTGTGCCAGGCAAAACTAATACTTTTAAAAAGTTTCCAACGAAAAAAATCACATCTTGATAATTGCCAGTGAAAACAATCACATTTCGACAAATGCCAACGATTTTTTTCGTTGAAATCTTTTTAAAAGTATTAGTTTTGCCTGGCTCATAGCAAAAAATAATAGTTTTCATTGGCATTTTTCGAAATGTGATTGTTTTTGCTGGCAATCATCAAGATATGATTTTTTTCGTTGGAAACTTTTTAAAAGTATTAGTTTTGCCTGGCACACAACAAGAAAAGATAGTTTTCGTTAGCATTTGTCGAAATGTGATTGTTTTCGCTGGCAATTATTAAGATGAGTTTTTTTTCGTTGGTAACTTTTTAAAAGTATTAGTTTTGCCTGGCACACAACAAGAAATGATAGTTTTCGTTGGCATTTATTGAAATGTGATTGTTTTCGCGGGAAATTTTTTACAAGGTATAGTTTTGTCTGGCATACAACAAAGAATGATAGTTTTGCCTGGCATGCAATAGAAAATGATAGTTTTCGCCGCATATTTTGATAGTGATAGTTTTCGCCGCGTTTTTCGAAGTGATAGTTTTCGTAGGCACCGTCAATCTGTCGAGGAGAGCGATGGAGCAGTGTAAACACAGATAAGTGGAAAAATAATAATAACTAGAGTAGTAATTGTTTTAATTAATTTTAATCAAACTAAAAATAATCAGTGTAGTAATTGATTTTGAAATAAGAATGCTTGTTTGCCAACAATGTTAAAACTTTAGTGCATTGGACAAGATTGATAAGTAATTTAGATTTATTATTGTGAATCGACTTTCTAAAATCCTTCACGTCATTATTAATACTACATAAATTCTACTTGAAATTGCAATAATATCTCTATTGATTATTGGCCTTGATCACTTTCCCGATCCGTCCTTTGAATTTATAAAATGACTAAGCGTGGATAGCTCAGTGAAATCGTTTTAAATTTATTTAGGATTTTCTTATTAGATTTATAAATCTTTTCTTTATTCGAGTTCCTCCACACTTAAATTATTCACATGCGATTGAAGTAGAAACTGCTAAAGTAATGCAACCAGTCGATAAACTTCCTTTTCCTCTCTCTTTATGAATAGTAACAAATCAATTTAACGTTATTAACTTGAAAATATAGTAAGAGTATAAGAGTAATTTCATAATTCTTAACCGTAAAATGCCTAATCTCACAACTTTAAAATATTTAATTTTAGTTATAAGACAAAGTATTACGTGCCTCCGTTTTGGCAACGAGGGGGCACGTTACAATATGACTTTTTTGAAATCGTTAATATTATAAAATTAAAAATATTAAAAATAGATTGGAAATAGAATTTTGTTTGAGTATACAATTTAGAAATTATGTACTTCATATGAATAAAATTAATTGTATAATTTATCATGGCCATTTCCATTGAGATCCGAATAAATATATTTTATATGTATATACATATATTCATGATAAATTATACAATTAATTTTATTCATATAAAGTACATAATTTCAGAATCATATACTCAAATAGAATTCTAATTCTAATTTATTTTTATTCATACAATATAAAGAATTTCAGAAGAAGAACCACATGTTAAAAACTATGTAGTTATAAATGACCTCATGGTAAGACTATGTGGTTTAACCATGTGATAAAGCCATGTAATTTTTTTCAACAGGGAATGTTACTAAAAAGATTTTGTTTACTAATTAAGAGCAGGCCGGATTCGCTGTCCTTGTCTAATTGAGATTTTTGTTATTTACTTAAGTATTAATCGGTGTATCTGCAAATTGAAGGTTAAGCGCAATAAATATTATTATTACAAATATTTATGCACAAGAAGAAAAAAATCTATTGCTTTGTTTTTGAGAAAAGTAAGTAACGCGAAAATATTATAAACGTAAACTTTTACTTTGGCGTTACTTATTTTTCTCAAAAACAAAGCGGTAGATTTTTTTTTTCTTGTACATAGATGTTCATAATAATATCTATTACGCTCAACCATTAATTTGAAGATACACCGATTAATACTTGAGTGAATAACAAACAACTCAATTGTTACTCGGTCGGTATCAGGTTCTACGCTGGCCTGCCGTTCCTCGATTCACGAGGTGAAATACAAGGGGAAGGAAAAGTTGTGGCAATAAACGTCAGATTTTCGAATTTATAGGCCGCTTATAAAGATACATTGAAAGCGCAGTGCAGGTAGTTTGTTGAAAATTTTGTTCGTGCTTAAAAATTCATCAATGGAATGTAAGTCCATTAAAATTAAATTTTTTAAAAACATTTTTTTATTACATACGGTGATTCTCTGTATTAAATAGTTATTGTTAAATACAAAAAAATCAATATGAAATATTCAATTCTGTAAAAAGTTCTCAGTAAAAATATAACGAAAATAGACAGTGTATAACTAAGTAAGGAAGGTGCTACATTTTTAGAAGGAAACAAAAATAAGATATTTATTTACATATTTTTTTACATTTTATATCCTATATTATATTAAAGTGAAACCACTTTTTTCTGATTCTGCAGTACTCCGGATTAGCACATTTTTTAAATGTGTATAGTTTTATTCTAATGAGAGCAGAAATTTTTTATTGGGTCCTATGTAATTAGTACAAATCATTATTCATAAGCTTATTTTTGGGCCTTATTTTTTTTGCCTCATTTGGGCCTCAATATCCGTATTTCTCTCTTTATCTATTTTTTACTATATTTCGCATTATTATTTTTCCCTCTCATTCCTCCTTTTCTCTTTCTCTTACTCCCTCCATATTACCTCACCTTTTCTCACTTTCTCTCTTTCCTTAAGTATAGACTTCAATTATCATACATTATTAAAATCTACACTCGACTAGCTTCTGGAAAGAAGAAAAAATTTCTTTGTTAACAAACATCCTATATTACATTAAAGTGAAACCACTTTTTTCCGGTTCAAAATGTGCATAATTTTTTTTTAATATGGGTAGCAATTTTTTCTTGGGTGCTATATAATTAGTACTCATTATTATTCATAAGCTTTTTTTTGGATAAATATAATAAGCTATAATAGCTAAAAAGAGAAATACAAAAAAGGAATAAGTTTTTTATTCCTGTTACTCCTCGCACATAAAGATATACCGTCAATGTATTTGCTTATTTCTTATGTGCTATGTCGACTTATGTTTTTAGCCTGCAAAGACTCATACAATATTATTAGTTCCTAACCCTGTTTTGCACTTCTATGAAAGTCTATACAAATTTAAAACCAATATCTGTATTCGAGTATAACGCGCTAATAATCAATCAAAATAACGTTTTAGTCTTGTGTAATACAGTGTAATAATATATATCAAGGTAGTATAAATTTATGAATACTTCAATAAAATTAGTTGATAAAATTATAATTTATTCCTTTATTGAAATTCCTATGATCTTTTAAACTTTTAATTTTCATACACATTTTAAAAATTAAGATAAATGAAAAGTTTTGCAGATTTTGTTTCATAACAATATAAAAAATTTCAAGATTGATAAATGATAATTAAAATTATTGATTCAAATTAATTTTCTTAAGCACTATGGGAAAGAATTTGAATTAAAAAAAAAATATTTTTTATTATTTCATTTTTATTTTTCAATTTGCATTCATTTAAATGATTATAAACATTTTAATAATATTTTATTATTATTTTACTATATACATCATATTTTTTTTAGCTCTTGAAAGTAAATGAATTGAGTAATTATCATCATCATCAAATTTATACTTTTTATTTGATTTATCTCTAATTTTTTATCAAAAAAGTTTTGTAATCAATCAAGCAATCGTCGAATACTTCCCCTGTTAAAAAAAAATCAGGTGGTAAATCACCTGATTTCTCAAATTACACAGGCCCACAAAATGAAAAAAAATGTCTGAACTTTTGACCGGACATACATATTCCCATGTATTTTTCGACGCTGAATCCGAATCTGTAATAAAAATATAGGGTTTTCCTACCTTTTCTCAGAGTTTTATTGAAAAAACCTCATTTTTTACGGTTTTTTTGCGGTTTTTCGAGTCTAGAAAAAACAAATCATGAGATACGGTTAATTGGACTTCAAAATCGAATTCTACGGGAAAAAATACACGGGAAACCATACCTTCAAATTTTTTTAACGCGATTCTAGTCCTCTGTATGGGGCTGAAAAGATGAGGAAATCGGTAAAAGTCGAAATTTTGCCTAAAATGGATTTAAACAATATTAAAATTTAATCATGCGTCTTTTGAAGAGTCGATAAACATTGGAAATACTATCCTGGGGTTTTTCAGATTGCTGATCATGAATTTGAAGTCAGATTGTGTAAAAACTACTTCTAGAGGGCGTTGACAAGAACTGTATATGGTAAATTTATCGATTTTTTAAAAATTTTACGTCTGAAATACTAATTTTAGAGTCTTTCACAGCATTGACTGTAAATTCAAGATATTAACTTAGCCTATTGTGTACGTTAAACTTAACATTTTGTCTATGTTTGTCTCTCTCTCTCTCTCTCTCTCTCTTTTCCGATGTTTTTTTTAAATTGGCTTACGCTTACGTACACGTTTCTCTTCGAATGACCGATGTAGTGGATTTCTGACACGTTTTTGTCCTTTTTTCGCAGCTGTTTCTCTTTTTATCATCCAGCAGTAATCTGCTAACATGTTGATACCCCAGTTTCCTTGAAATCTACGTTCGTAATGCCAAAGACACGAATTATAAAGCTATTGTGAAAAGAATGGTACGTAATTTTGAAAAATTGGGTTGTCTAATGAACTTAAAACTTCATTTTCTTGATTCACACGTTGATCAGTTTCCTGAAAATAACGGAGACTTTAGTGAAGAGCATGGTGAACGATTTCACCAAGATTTAAAGGAGTTTGAACGTAGATTTCAAGGAAACTGGGGTATCAACATGTTAGCAGATTACTGCTGGATGATAAAAAGAGAAACAGCTGCGAAAAAAGGACAAAAACGTGTCAGAAATCCACTACAACGGTCATTCGAAGAGAAACGTGTACGTAAGCGTAAGCCAATTTAAAAAAAACATCGGAAGAGAGAGAGAGAGAGAGAGAGAGACAAACATAGACAAAATGTTAAGTTTAACGTACACAATAGGCTAAGTTAATATCTTGAATTTACAGTCAATGCTGTGAAAGACTCTAAAATTAGTATTTCAGACGTAAAATTTTTAAAAAATCGATAAATTTACCATATACAGTTCTTGTCAACGCCCTCTAGAAGTAGTTTTTACACAATCTGACTTCAAATTCATGATCAGCAATCTGAAAAACCCCCAGGATAGTATTTCCAATGTTTATCGACTCTTCAAAAGACGCATGATTAAATTTTAATATTGTTTAAATCCATTTTAGGCAAAATTTCGACTTTTACCGATTTCCTCATCTTTTCAGCCCCATACAGAGGACTAGAATCGCGTTAAAAAAATTTGAAGGTATGGTTTCCCGTGTATTTTTTCCCGTAGAATTCGATTTTGAAGTCCAATTAACCGTATCTCATGATTTGTTTTTTCTAGACTCGAAAAACCGCAAAAAAACCGTAAAAAATGAGGTTTTTTCAATAAAACTCTGAGAAAAGGTAGGGAAAACCCTATATTTTTATTACAGATTCGGATTCAGCGTCGAAAAATACATGGGAATATGTATGTCCGGTCAAAAGTTCAGACATTTTTTTTCATTTTGTGGGCCTGTGTTATTTATCATGCCAAAACGTCATATAACGATTTTTTTTGTTTTTACACGTTTCGAACCCTGCTTAGTCAATTCAGTACAGTTTTTAAAAATTTTGAAAAATTTTAAACTTAGCAAATTTTTTAAATAATTTGGTCTTAGAAATTTTTTTGTAAAATTAGTCAAAATTTTTTCAAACTATATTTAGTCGTTTCAGAACAATTTTTGAAATTACTAAATATAGTTTGAAATGTTCAAATTAAAAAAAATTGTTACATGATGTTTTGGCATAATAAATCACCTAAAAAATCAGGTGCTTTGTCACCTAATTTTTTTCACCAGGGTCTACATTCAATTCATTCTTTTTAATATAATATTCAATTCATAAAAATATCATTACACTATCTTTTTATTTCTGAATGTAATAAAATTTCTTTAAAGCTTTTAAATATTATATCTGTTATTTTTTGGTTTAAGTCATTATTCAAGCTGATGAATACTATTTTATTATTATATTATTACTTTTAAGAACGCTGCCAAGTGCTTTGGCGCAATGCTTTCTTATAGAGCTCATTGAGTTAGAGTAATTTGATTTGATTTTTTAAAATATGAATTCAATGTAAAAAACATAATTTCTATTTAAAAAAAAATTAAAGAGAGATAGGGATTTACGAAAATAGGATAAAAATGATGATTAATTTAAGATAGAAAGACTGAGAGGAAGTGAAGAAGTAAGAAATGAGTTAGCGAAATGAAACAAAACGGCCAACCGTAACTTTAATAAATCTTAATTAGTTGAATTGAAGTGTAACGAGAAATTAACTTCATTTTCCTTTATTATTTATTAAAAATATCTTGAATAAAATTTATATTTAGAAAATGGAGAGATATAAGTTGCGTAACAAAAAGAGGTTAAATGTGAAAAATATGATAGGGATCAAAGTAGTTGTATCAATAGAGATAGCTAACTTAAATAACGTATTCTCTAGCCTAACTTAGGATTTTTTAAGTATGTCAAACTTTACTTGAAAAAAAGTAACAAAATAAATTGGTCCTCATTAGAGAAAATATTCATTTTTATTAAAAAAGTAGCGGACAAGTCTTAATTTCTATCAATAATCACTAGATTTTCAAAAAACTTAAATTTTTCAATTAGAAAAGGACAGAGAGATACAGCGTTCTCTTAACAGCTACTAAAAATGCATAGCAATCTATTCCGACTGAATTTTATTCATACATAACTTTTATTTTATATCTTTGAGTAAAAACCTATATTAAAACCAAATGTGAACCTTATCCGCACCGGATTTGCACCACATCCGGATCGGATTTGTACTTCTTTGTACTTCAGACTGTCCTACTCCAGTCCTGTTATAGTCCTGAATAGCAAAACTAAAATCAGGTATCCTGACAGAGCAGCAACTTTCCCCGGTGACACACCCAAATAAGGTAATAATTTGATTCCGGATCGGGACCGGAGTATTATCTTCAGAATACGGATCCGGGACGGATGTTTCCCGTATTTACATTTCTAATCGGAAACCTAGATTATTTACGTTCAGTATATGTTTTTTTAAGGCTCTAAAATTAAAACTACACTAAGAAAACTAATTATCAATAGCTTCCAATAAATACAAAAATTTTTTTCAAAAATTCAAAATGTTCTAAAATTAAAACTGCGCTAAGGACATCAGTTTTCAAAAGTTTATTTTAATTTGGCGATCGAAAATAATTTTTATGAAAATTTTAAGAAAACTCATAGAGTTGTTTGCGTAAAATATAAAAAAAATTGAAAATATAAAATTAAAAAAATTTTTATAATGGCTATTTCAATAAAACTATTTCTAGTAGACTAATTTTCAATAGCTTTCGCAAAAGTTAATCAAAAAAATAAATTGTAGGGGAAATTTGAAGCAGATTCATCGATTGCTTTTCGAGATCTAATTTACTAAATAAATACAAGCATTTTTTTGAAAAATTTCAAATGCTCCAAAAATAAAACTATGCAAAGGAAATCAATTTTCAGAAGTCTATTTTTTTCGGAGATCAAAAATTATTTCCATGCAAATTTTTAAGCAGATTCATTGGATAGTTTACAAAGGATACCAAAAAAATAAAAAGTCGAAATTTTTTTTTTAAATGACTTAAAAATTGATATTGCGCTAAGAAAACCAATTGTCAATAGCTTCCTATCAAATAAGACAAAAAGATAAATTCTATGCAAAATTTAAAGCAGATCTATCAAGTAGTTTTCGAGATCAAATTAAAACATTTTTTTCACAAATTCAACATATTCTAAAATAAAAACTGCGCTAAGAAAATCAGTTTTCAAAAGTTCTTTTTATTTCAGAAATTGAAAATAATTTCTATGAAAATTTTTAAACAAATTCATCGAGTAGCTTACATAAAATATCAAAAAAATGAAAAAACTAAAATTTTAAAAAATGTTTTAAGAGGATATCGTAGTTATCCCCCCCTAATAATATTTTTATTCAAAGTTCATGAGTAAACGGTGCGTCAAATCATATTCTTTCACTACAGAAAGAAAATGTATAAGATTAATCCTGAGTGCGGACAACTCAAGAAATTTATTAAAATATTACACGTAAAAAGTTATGAACAAACTTTCAATATACAGTATTTTGAGGTTAGGTTTATCGAGCTTGATATCTAATTTTCATTCAAAGTTCATGAAAAAATAACAAGTCTAAATGATTTTTTTTGTAACAAGAATGATTAAATTAATGTAGCTTTAGCGCGGACAAGTCATTATATTTGTCTAAATAGTCAATTTAAAAAGATATGAATCAGATAAAAAAAGCAAAAATCGATTCTAACAACTACGAAATCCCGTTAAATAGCTATTTCATTGAAACTATTTTAAGTAGACCAATTTCCAATAGCTTCCGCAAAAGTTAATAAAAAAATAAATTTAATGGAAAATTTAAAGTAAATCCATCGATTACTTTTCGAGATCTAATTGACTAAATAAATACAAACATTTTTTTCAAAAATTTCAAAATGCTCTAAAAATACAACTACGTCAAGGAAATCAATTTTCAGAAGTTTATTTTATTTCGGGGATCAAAAATTATTTGCATGCAAATTTTTAAGCAGATTCATTGGATGGTTTACAAAAAATACTAAAAAAATGAAAAATCGAAATTTTTTTTTCTTCTTTTAAATAACTCTGAAATTAAAACTACACAAAAAAACTAATTCTTAATAACTTCCCGCCAAGTTGAACAAAAAAATAATTTCTATGAAAAATATGAAGCAAATCCATCGAGTAGTTTTCGAAATCCAATTGGCTTACTGAATATACACACACACACACACACACACACAGACATTTTCTAAAAATCACTTTTTTCGAATTCCTGAGACCAAATATGTACAAATAAATGAAAAAATAGAAAATAATTTTATTTGCCGATACGATGTCTTCTCTATGAGAAAGCAAAAAGTATATTTAAGGCGAGTTTAGGTATTAAATAGTATAGTATTCTTTAAAACATTTTTTCTAAATATTTTTGACGTCAATACTTCTTTTGGGGCGCCTCGAAAATTAGCTGGGCATAAAAATCTGAGTTGCCGTGACGTCACATTTCAATATGTGTTGTGTACGTGTGACCTCATATGTGCGCGCATACTGAACTAAGTTATAAGAATAAGAGAGAGAGGGAACACTATTTAACGTAGATAGTAAAGAAAAGTAAGATCTGATTATGCGCCAAGATTAAATAATTTTTTGTTTTTTTTTTTAAAGAGTAAAAGTGTTTTATTTTGTTTTATCTCATGTATTATTATCGAGTAACAATTTTTAAATTCAAATTGCCGCCTAGCGAAACGACAGCAGAGTTGAGAAAAGAAGAAGAAAATGGTAGTGGCGCCCTCAGAAGAAAGAGAAAGATATTTTAAAGAAGAAATGTTTTCTTTCTTATTTTTTTTTTTATTTATTCTAAAAGTTTAAACATTAAGAGGAGGCCGTATAGTTCTGTCCTTGTCTAATCTAAATTTTCGTTATTATGGCTAAATTAAATATTTTTATACAAAAATAAGGGCAGAACCCAATAGATTTAAGGATGAGCAGACGATTCTATTCTATGAAAAAATATAAAATTTTCATTAGTTTTCGAGTGAAGTCTGAAACGGAAAAAGAGTTAAATTTGATTGAAGTGTTCAACTCTCTTTCCATTTCAGACTTCACTCGAAAACTAATGAAAATTTTATATTTTTTCATAGAATAGAATCGTCTATTCATCCTTAAATCTATTGGGCTCTGCCCTTACTTTTGTATAAAAATATTTAGTTTACTAATTATAACGAAAATTCAGATTAGACAAGGACAGAACTATACGGCCGCCTCTTAACATTAATGCGAATAATTATTCAGTGTGATAAGAGCGATTTATTTATTATTGTAAATGTGTGTAATAGAATGTGTGATCCGAAAAGTTTGTAAACGTGTAGTATGGAAAAGAGAGAGAAAGCTAGAAACAGAAAACAAGCGTGTGCAAGTATAAGCCGGTAGTTTGAACAGAAGCGCGCAGAGAAAAATTAAATTAGAGGTGTTCAACTCCATTTTAATAAATTTAAATAACGAGATTAATTAATTATAATTATTGCGAATTAATAAGAGTATTATTATAACAAAAGAATAGTAATTATCCAAAATAATAATATTTTGCACCCGAGAAAGTTAATGTAAAATATTAGTCCAGTAGAATTAGCTCGAAAAACCTTAAAATTTGAATTAATTAGTAACAGGCAACTGAAGTGAAAAATGGGTTCATTAGGTCAAAAAATATTAAAATTTAGAAAGACCCTCAAAATTTGGGCTGTTATATTTTTTTAAACAACGTTTTTATGTAAAAAATTGTGAAAAATCGATGTTTTTTGGATCTAGCTCTTTTCATTTTTTAATAGGATATATGAAATTTATAATACTTATAAGGGTCTTCAAGACGAATAGTTTAAGAGGAGGTCACGTATCTCTGTCCTTTTCTAATCAAAGAAATGATGTTTTTACAAAAACTAATAACTTTAGCAAAAAATGAAGAGAAAGCCGCATCTTGTATCAAAAAAAGCAATATTTTCTTTAATAAGAAAGAATTAATTTTATTGCTTCGTTCTTAAGAAAACCTTGAAAAACCAAATTGCCCACCCTAACCTCTATGATTTAAGTTTTTCAAGGTTTTCTTGAAAACGAAGCAATAAAATTAATTCTTTCTTATCAAAGAAAATATTGCTTTTTTTGATACAAGATGCGGCTCTCTCTTCATTTTTTGCTAAAGTTATTAGTTTCTGTAAGAAACTCAATTCTTTGATTAGAAAAGGACAGAGATACGTGACCTCCTCTTAAGCCCTATTACATTAAATTTCGTTAATAAATTATTTAAATAATCGCAAAAATATAGTCAAAAATCGTTAAATTTTCAATAATTTTTTATTCTATAAAAAAAGAGCTACATGCTTGTAACTTTGTAAAAAGTTGCCTTCTATCACCCTTAAGTTCCCATAATTTTTTAAGCAAAAAATATTAATTTGTTTATGAGATATTCAATTTGTTCACTAGAAAGAGGTAAAATGTAAGCCTCAAATGAACCCTTTTGCGGTCATTTCAGAAAGAAATGACCATTGTCATCTATGCTCTTTGACACTTATATTTAGTGAAAATAAAAAGTTTGATTGACATTTTTATTATTTTTGCTGTTTAATCGAAAAAAAAAATTTTTTTCTTAATTGTTTTTTAAATTTATATATGAAAAAATGAAAATATTTAAATGCAACTTTTTTATTCTTGTTGCTTAAATTTTAACGCTTATTTGAAAAAAAAAAAACGTTATTCTATGATAATTAAGAACTGAGATAATTTTTTTTTTTTTAAATTCGCCATTTGTTTATTTACAAAGATTAAGGAATGAAATTTTAATGACAGATCCTTTCATATTTGAACTTTGATATAAGATCATTTTTGATATTAAAATCAGCTTTTTAAAACCTTAAAAGATTGTTTTTAAGTATGTATAGTTTCAATTCTTTTTGAAGAGGGAAGGAACGCAAGTACAGAAAAAATTTTTTCGATTACTTCAAATTTGTCTTATGTGAAAAAATTTTCTATATCTCAGTGAAATATTAACCGATTTTGATGTTTCTTTTTTTAATCTGGAGTAGCGCGAGATAATATTAACAGTCGTTATACTTGTTTAATGATATAAATAAATTAATTTGTTATAAACAATAACAAAAAATATATGCATATTTTTTTTTCATTTTTTATATACTTGTAATGTTTATTTTTATAATCTAATAAATAAGTTTCATTTCTTGTATGGAAAAATTAGATTATTATCTTTTTTACACGCTAATAATTAATACAAACATTGCTTTTATCATTAAAATCCTGACATTATTGAAAAAGAGCTTCTGACCTTGAATATTCAACGAATTCAACGTTTCTTTTTTTTATCTGGGGTTGTGCGAGATAATACTAAGAACCGTCATTTTTGTTTTATGCAATAAACAAATTAATTTATTATAAACAATATATATGAAAAAAATAATTTATTTCATATTTTACATTAATAGAACGTTTGTATTAATAATTTTATGAAACATAATATCTTTTTCTCTAAAAAATTTAATTATTTTCTTTTTTCAACAATATAATTAATAAAAACATATCTCTTATCATGAAAGCCTTCACATTATTTTTAAATGCTTTTCAGCATTTTTACTTTTAAAATAGTTTTATTTTTATTATTATTATTTTAATAGTCATTTATACCTAATATAAATATTTATTTTATAAAGAATTAAAAAGTATTTCTATTTCGTTGTAAAGTATTTCTATGTTATGTTCGTTAAAAGAAGAGAAGTATAATTAAAGTACGTGTGTTATTGTATGAGTTCGGTGAACCCTGCTTTACGCTCAAACTTTCAATTCGTAAGTATTTCATATATATTGTTTATAATAAATTAATTTGTTTATTGCATAAAACAAAAATGACAGTTCTTAATATTATCTCGCACAACCCCAGATAAAAAAAGAAACGTTGAATTCGTTGAATATTCAAGGTCAGAAGCTCTTTTTCAATAATGTCAGGATTTTAATGATAAGAGCAATGTTTGTATTAATTATTAGCGTGTAAAAAGATAATAATCTAATTTTCCCATAAAAGAAATGAAACTTATTTATTAGATTATAAAAATAAACATTACAAGTATATAAAAAATGAAAAAAAAAATATGCATATATTTTTTGTTATTGTTTATAACAAATTAATTTATTTATATCATTAAACAAGTATAACGACTGTTAATATTATCTCGCGCTACTCCAGATTAAAAAAAGAAACATCAAAATCGGTTAATATTTCACTGAGATATAGAAAATTTTTTCACATAAGACAAATTTGAAGTAATCGAAAAAATTTTTTCTGTACTTGCGTTCCTTCCCTCTTCAAAAAGAATTGAAACTATACATACTTAAAAACAATCTTTTAAGGTTTTAAAAAGCTGATTTTAATATAAAAAATGATCTTATATTAAAGTTCAAATATGAAAGGATCTGTCATTAAAATTTAATTTCTTAATCTTTGTAAATAAACAAATGGCGAATTAAAAAAAAAAAAATTATCTCAGCTCTTAATTATCGTAGAATAACGTTTTTTTTTCAAATAAGCGTTAAAATTTAAGCAACAAGAATAAAAAAGTTGCATTTAAATATTTTCATTTTTTCATATATAAATTTAAAAAACAATTAAGAAAAAAAATTTTTTTTTTTTATTAAACAGCGAAAATAATAAAAATGTCAATCAAACTTTTTATTTTCACTAAATATAAGTGTCAAAGAGCATAGATGACAATGGTCATTTCTTTCTGAAATGATTGTGAGCCGTGTAAAAGAGCAGTTGCGTGCTAATAGAAAGAGCCTAATTGAGTACAAAGAGAGCATTGTCTTAAGCATTTGTGTTAGAGTCAATCACTAAAATATTTTCTTTTGAAGTGTAAAATATAGTAGAGCCATCCGTAAATTCTAGCGTGAGTAAATTTCAAGAAAGAAAGTTATAAAGAGTAAATTTAATTTAGTAAAATTTCAAAATCTGTGTGTTAATTTATTTTTCTTATTTTCTTTACGAAAACTTCAATAGAGCCACGGGAAATCGTTCTCTTTGTTACCATAGTAAATTTAAACAAGTAAATAAATTATTTTCTTTTAGTGTTTTTAGTAGCGTCTTATTTTTGTGAAGTTTCTTCTTTTATTTGCGCCGCTTTTAGAAATTTCTAACATTTCTCTTACTGATTTTCATCCAAGCTCAGCCGATCACGCCCTCTCTCACAACGAGTAACGCCGATCACCAGGACATCAGAGAAAATCAAGTAAAGCTAATTAAAGAAAAAAGACAGAGCGAGATGAAGAGAGAGAGCACGAAAAAAAGGTATAAATTAAAAGAAATATTTGTTTTTATGCGTGTGCTTGCGCGTTATTGTGTAAACGTAGAATCAACGTATTTGCGCGTAGTTAAATTTTTAGAGTTCTCGTGTAAAATATTAATTGTTCTTTTGAAAAAAAAATCAGTGAGAAACGGACTAATAATTATTTTGAGCGTGCTTGTAAAATTCGTGGATTTTGATTTCTTATTTCGTAGCGAGAAAAAGAAAAATTTTCATTAGTATATATATACATTTACGAAAGTGTGGGATTGTGAAAAGAAAATCAAAATTTCGATGTTTAATTATTTTTGTGAATTTCATTTGTTTGCGGAATTGAGCGAGTCTTTACGCCGATCAGCCGATTCCACGAAGAGAGCTACTGTTGTCATGAAAAGAGGAGAGGTAACTCGCCGGCTTTTAGATAGAATAAGCTTGCACCCGCGTGTTAACAGAGAACGAGAATTAGCCGTGCGACGCTCTATACAGAGAGTATATTATAGTGGTGCCATAGCTAACGTAAAGAGTGAGTGAGACAGATAGATAGATAGATAGATAATTAATTTATTAATGTACAGTATGTTGTACAACAAAAATATAGTTTACAAAAGATTATAACAATAGACAATAAAAATAAAATACAAATAAAAATAGTAATAATAAACTACAAAAATAAAAAATACTAGCAAAATAAAAATTAAAACAAAAAGCAAAGAAAATTTTAAGCTGGGAGCAGAGGTCCAAACTCTTGGGAGAGGAAGTGCGCATGAGAGGTCGACTTGAAAGATGAGAGTGAAGATGAAGTCCTAAGCGACGATGGAAGTTCATTCCATAGTCGCGAGGATGAAACAGTGAATGAGCGTTGATGGTATTTGGTGGAAGAATGAGGAATGGTCAATGGCCTCACATCCCCCCTCAGAGCCCTAACAGGCCGGTTCCACTGATATCTAGAAAATAGATATGAAGGTGAGGATGATAAAAACATTTTGAAAAGAAAAGTAGAGGCAAAGTAGTTTCTTCTACCTGCAGTAGATAACCAACCCAGAGAGAGCCTATAAGGAGAGATGTGCTCGCGCCTACCTACACCATAGATGTAACAAATACCAGCGTTGATAACCCTCTAAAGCCTAAGGTCGAGTTCAGTAGAAAGGTCAGTAAACACAAGACAACAATAGTCAAGAATCGGAAACAGCAGTGTACGAATAAGGTGCTTACGTAGAGCAAAAGTAGTGCTCCGTCTAAAGAAATTGAGTCGATAGAGGAGAGAAAACGACCTATTACACACATGTGTGATATGCTCCTTCCAGTTCAGCTTGCTGTCAAGATACACACCCAGATTACGAACAGATCACTCAAACCCGATTGTCTCACCATTGATGCAGATACCAGTAGACGGCATGGAGGTTAGAATATTGATATAATAATAAGAGCCGATTATGATAGCCTTTGTCTTGTTAATATTCAACTTAAGCTGATTGCTGGATGCCCAATCTGCGACCAATGAAGCATGTTCACTCATTAGTGAAGTATAATGATCAAGCTCAGCAATCGGAAAGTGCACATATAGCTTCAAATCATCAGCATATAAGAGGTGCTGAACATTCTGATGGAAAGCAGAAGAGATGTCATTGATATAGATAGAGAACAGCAGAGGACCCAGAACAGAGCCCTGAGGAACACCAGTGTTAAGACAGACAAAATCTGATGACCTACCAACAGTATCAATGACAGGTTGACGACGATCAGAAAGATAAGAGCCGATCCACCTGATAACGGTGTGCGAAATATCGAGCGAATGTAGTTTCCGAAGTAAGGTGACATGGCACACCGTATCGAATGCCTTGCTGAAGTCGAATAACAGGAGCATCGTAACATACCGTCTGTCCATATTAAGTCTAATGTTCTCTGTCAATTTAAGTAGAGCAGTCTGAGTGCTGTGGCCAGCTCTAAAACCAGTCTGATAAGCGTCTAATAACCGTCTAGTTGTCAATTAATTATACAACTGATCATAAACAAGGCGCTCAAGAACCTTGGACATAAAAGACAACAAAAAGATGGGTCGTATATCACCCATGGTGCGTGGGGAAGAGACCTTGTTGATCGTAGTGACCAGCGAAGTCTTCCAACAAGAAGGAAAAACGCACTCACGCAGCGAATCATTATAAATGCGACAGAGCTGAGGGCCAATGACAGGAAAAGCAGATTTTATGATAGATTGGGGGATAGCGTCAAATCCTCTAGCCTGAGAGTTAGAACGTCTAATAGCCATTCCAACCTCATCCAAAGTAACAGCATTGAATTTGAACAAGGGCATGAAAGTATGACCGGATCTATCACCACTAGAGCATATACCAAGGTTCCTGAGCTCTTTCCAGATCAGTCGAGAGTCAGTGATATCAGATAGTCTGTCATGATAGTAGAGCAGTTTAGCCGATTCAATGCGCTCATGAGCCTGATCACGAGCAACCCTGTAGCAAAGTGAATCAGCATGTAGTCTTGAGCGTTTATAGCGTCTGTACAGCCGATCCCTCTCTCGTATCAGATGATGATGCTCAGCAGTAAACCACGGTCGACGACGGCCCCCCCGACGGACCCTCCTGAGAGGCACAAATAGTGCAACTGCCTCATTCAGATGGTGATAGAGACATTCAAGGCGATCTGACAGGGAGGAATCACCGACACACACGGAACAATTCAGTGAACGAAAGTAATCAAGGAGAACAGCATCATCAACGGAACTGTAATCACGAAAGCTAAAGTCATTGAGCAAAGGTTTAGAGAGAGATGACTAAACAGTAGCTGCAATGAAGTCATGTCCGTCGATGAATGGAACATCAGTCAAGCAGCAAGTCATTCGCATCAACAAGGCACAGGTCAAGCCATGTGGTGAGTTGGTCCATATGGCACAGAAAAGAGAGCATTTTCAGCAATCAAACTCCTGAGAAACACAGAATCATCAGAATCAGTACATAAATTAGTGTTGAAGTCACCCAGAATAACCTTAGTACTGTAATTATGAATAAAAGAAGTTAAGTCGGGAATAAAATCTGTGTTTAACAGAAACGGAGCATGTGGGGGCCTATAGACGACACCAACAAAAACAGGCGAGGCCCAGTCATTAAAATTGACTTCACAGAATAAATATTCTGTGCAAACCAGGCTTACCACACTATCCTCCCTTGGAGGAACATAAGCGCTCTGAAGAAAGAGAGTTATGAATAAATAAGGCAACGCCACCACCCCTGGTATTGCGGTCCTGCCTATGAAGAGCATAGTCATCCAAAGCAATCAAAGAGTCACCAACAATCTGGCCCAATTTGGTTTCGGTCACAGCTATTACGTGGGAGTAAGGGCGAGAAGCCAGAAAGAGCCTAATCATCTCAATGTGTGCTCTAATGGAGTTAGCATTGAAATGACAAGCCCTTAGACCATCCTTAGCAGTATAGTGGTGATTATTGGCAGATGAAGCTATGTTGTTAGTAGAGAGTAGAGTGTTAGGCGCGATTGGAAAAGAGAATGGACTCACCTCAGCATCACAAGCTAAGACGTTGTCAGATTGCTGGTAGGAGCCTGAGAAATCTTCGCTAAAAAGCATCCAGATCCGGATCAGTGGTAATGCGGATAGGAACACCACTCTTCTTCTTGCGGACAAACAGCTTACCATCTCTCACAAAAGTAATGAAATCAGAATGCTCATCCTTGGACTTGATTAGCGCCCGGAGTTTCAATTGGTACAGAGCAGAGGGCAGAAACTCATTTATATTGATGAATCCAGAGGTAAGAGTATCGACGAGTTTAACCCCATGGAGAAGGTGCTCCTTGATTTTAGTAGTGTGCAGATTACCCATCCTGATTTTAGCAGCGATGATAGACCTGGCGAGCGAAGGTGACTTTAAGGAGACCATGAGAGGAACCTTAGACGTTAAGACACGTTGTTGTTCAGATACAATCTCCACAGAAACATCATCAACAGCAGCATCAGTTGTGACCCTGGATCGCCGAAGCGGACGGACAGAAGTAATATCTGTTAGAGAGAGACCAGGATCCAGAGTGGCCAGTACAGCGAAAGCTCCAGACTTGAGGTCTTTGAGTTCTTCGGGCACCAGCCCCCTGAGTACCAGATCAGAAGCACGCTCAAGGCGTGATTGCTGCGCCAACAATGCCTCGCATCGCTGCAAAAGAGACATATTCAAGGTCTCTAACTCTTGAAGCTTACCAGACACAGGCTCAAGGACAGATGAATTAGGTGTCTCCACAGGTGCGCTCTCCAGCCTCTTCAAAAGGTCATGATGATCGGCAGAGACTCGATCAACTCTAGCATCACAGGCAGCGAAGCGCTCCTCAATAGAGGAAGACAGTGTATCTACACGATCCTCAAGTGCAACAAGCCTGGTATCAAAAGCAGAAAACTTCGCGCCGATGGCAGTAATCTTCTCATCCATGGCATCCAGCTTGTTCACCTTCACCTCCAGGACATCAAGTTTATCAAGTTTCTCCATCTTAGAAAGAATTAACGCCAAAGTGTCAGGAGCAGCAGGAGCAGGTGACTGAGCAGCAGGAGCAGGTGGCTTAGCAGCAGAAGAGGAAGTGGAAGGTGAAAAAGAAAGTCCAGAAACAGAGCTTACAGAACTGGAGCGAGCGCGCGAGCAATCCAGATTAGAAGCAGCAATACAACCTTTACACACCTTCACAGTTTGGTCAAGGTGACGGACATGATTAAGCTTATCACATGTACTGTGGAAGGAATTTTTACATCGCGCACAGACTTGAGGTTTGGATGTGTGAGTGAAAGCTTTGCTACAAAGAAAGCACTGATTAGGCATTATGAACTGTGGTGCAGAAGCAAGTAAAGAACAACCTTTACTTCAGTAGAGCAATTACAAGAGAAAGTATTAAGAGTAGAGTAAAGAGAAAAGAGTAAAGTGGAAACCAACCTTAATATCGGATTTCACAAAGAACAAGCGTTAATAATGTATAAGCAGCAGAGAAGTGAAAAAGCAGTGGAGAAAAACCTTAATACTGGATTACACAGTGATATAAATGTAGATAAGATAGAGAGATAAAAATGTATGTAGTACGTTGAGCAAACAAGAGATGGCGGCTAAGGTACTAAACAGAGAGCAATATAACAGCTGACGACGCTCAGAGGCAAATAGAAGGAAATTAGACAAGGTGCGATGGCAGCACCAAAGCGTGCGTGAGAGAAGGATAGATAATAAAAATGACACGACGACAATGCGTGGAAAAGAGATGGAAGTATTTTGGCGCCATAACTGAGATAGCAGGCAGGAGAAAAAAAGATGCACAATGCGATGCACTCAATAAGGAACGCCCCCACTTACTAACACAAAAAGCACTACACTACTAATGCACTTCACCAAGTCTGCACCACAGATGAAATAAAGAGCAAAAAATAGAGCAAAGCAGCAGGACAGGCAGTCAGCGCAGCAGCAGAGACAAAAATGGCCGTGGAATGATGCGAAAAAAGAAAGTCGTTCTGAGTCCCAAAATGCGGCAGAAATGCAGCAAAATTGCAGCCAGAGCTTGCAGGACTCGTTCCTGGAAGGCTTCCTGCAAAAAAATGCACTCTCAAGAGTGCAAAAAATGGTTAAAAGAGCGTATATAGCAGGAGCGGAAAATCGTGCGTGGCGCTACTTACGCTGATAGAAAGAGAGCCAACAGAGAGTGAGTGAGATAGCTATAGCACCGTAACAGAAAACTAGTCAATGTTACTAATGTGATTTATTTAAATAAAAGTATTGTTAATAGTAAAAGTGATTGAATTCAAGAGAATAATTAGATAGTAGTCTAAATTTTTATTAGTGATAATTTGTTTTAAGAAAAAATAATCAAAGCCAATTGTTTTCAAAAAATAATTTTGCATTTTTTTTGTGAGTCCAACTAATTATATTTATTAAAAAAAGTAGAGTCTTTTGCTCTTTTCCTTTTCGTTTGATATTTTGGCCTTCGCCCCAAACGAAGGATATAATTCTCCAGTGAATTCCCTTTGCAGGTTTTTATAGTTTTGCAAGTAAATAAATAAATAATTTTGGCGTTTTCGAAAGTAGTCGGACGTCTAGCTATTTACAACGTCACAAATTTAATGGCGCCCTTTCGTGGGACAAAGCTGAAAGAATTTAAGATTGCAGACGATTAAAAATTTTAAAATTCTGAATTGAATATCAATAGAGCGCGGCTAGTATAGCTAAAGTGTGAGTGAGAGAGCACGAGTAAGAAAAGAATCGTACATCGCCGTGAAAGCAAGCACACGCGTATCAGTGGTGCCTTTATTCCTTTACAGTGTATACATAATTGGTGATAAGTATATATCCATAATACATATATATATCTATCTATATATAGTCGTAGGACAAGATTCAACCGACCCCCCCCCTCAGCCTCCCCTCAAATGTCTGTCCGTACAGCCCCGCCTCAAATTACGTTGTAATTCCTCTTATGAATGGCCTTTTCAAAATTAACGTAACTGAGCTCCCCCTCAGCCCCCCTCAATTTTCATAGCCCCTCCTCAATATGCCCCCCTTACTATGATATTATGTTTTAGTAATTAGTAATGAAAAAATATTCTTATTATTAATAATATTCTATTATTATAATAACAATTATAAGTAATTGAATATTATTATAATTAGTAATATTTTATTATTATAATCGTAACTAATTAATAATATAAAGTTTTTTCGCTGCATTTCATTTATGGCTGATTCCATTCAGATTCATGCAGGCCGTCACTGATCGAATTTTTTTTTTTGTTCTAAGTAATAAAAATACCTTCTATTATGTATATGAAGATAAAATTTACCTCATAGAACGCTCAAAATTTTTTTTTTTTTTTTCACTACAGCAATTTTAGTGTTGGATGTAAAAACGAAAATTCAAAAATTGAAAATGAACCTCTACTTTTAAATGACTATAGCTCCGTCAATTTTTAACCTTTTTGGACGTTCTTTTAACGAAAGTGTGCGAAATTTGGTCTAGTTTTAAATGCGATCGCTGAGTTATTTACGAAAAAACGAAAAAAAGCGATTTTTTTCAAATACGATTTTCTCAAAAACTATATTTTTTTTTTTGAAATTTTTATATGATTTTATACATAAAAAATACTAACTTTTAGGGCAGGTGAGAATATGCGATTTTGCCTTATTTTTTTTAAACAGATTTTTAAACGTTTTTTTTATATTTTCGATTTTAAAACATTGATACCATGGCGCATCGTACTATTTTTCCAACTTTACGTGTTCTTACAACTATTTTTATGCTTTTATTTATTAATATATCAAAAATATCAACAATAATCTTTAAAATAAACCCCAGATCGAATATTTTGATCAATTAGAACAAAAGTTATGATGATTAAAAGTTTAAAAAAAATGCTGAAACTTTAAATAAATATGATATTTACAGATGCTTTGAATAATTATAAAAAAGAGAATAAACAAGACATTGCAGATTTTATTCAGAAAAATCAAATTTACTGAATAAAACTAGCACAATTGAAAATTTCTTAATAGAGTTAAGAGAGCGTGCTCTCACTGTAAGAGCTCATAAATTGGTCAAAGAAATTCAACGTATAGCAATTAAAGAGGTTAAACTTTTAGCGAAAAATAATGACTTCCAATAAGTTATTCATGTCGATTTTGCAGAAAATTGGACAGTTCTGCTTCAAAATGAAATTCAAAGCTATCATTAGAGTAAAAACCAAATATTAATATTTACGTCAGTATGCTATTTTGGAAATGATAAGACAGTCAGTTATGTCACCGTCTCTGACGATATTAAACATGATTCGTCTCATGCCCTAATGACTATAAATTTAATTATCGACAACTTAAAACAAAAACATATTGCGCAAGATCTTGATGAAATCATAACCATTTCTGATGGAGCTGCCAGTCATTTTAAAAATAGATATCAATTCTATGAGTTTCAAAACTCAAAAGTAAACAGAAAATGGCTTTTTTCTGCAACAGGTCATGGCAAAGGCGCTTGTGATGGTATTGGTGGTTTAGTTATACATTATGCTACCACGCATAATCTGTCCAAGAAGAATGCAGATTTTATTAGAAACGCTAAAAATTTCGCCACTCACGTATCAAAATATACTCCGTCGATTAACATTCTTGTTATCCGCAAGGATGAGTTAGAAGTTTTTCGACAGACAAAAAAAATGGAATAGTTAGGAAATGCAAAAGAAATTAAAGGTATTCAAAAGATTCACTGTAGAAAAAGTAAACGAAACCAAATCTACACTGCCAAAACTTCGAGACATGAGTGGCAAGAAGTAAATTGAAAGGTTTTATTCAAATTCAGATTTTTTTATTCACATTAGTTCTCAATTCATTAGTGTTCATTTCTTAATTGTATCGCATATTATTTGTTCATTGGGAATGACCAAATAATATATTTTAGTATTTAAAAAATTCACCTTTTCAAAATTTGAAATTCAAATTCAAAATTCAAAATTCAAAATTCAAAGTAAATATATTTATTTAAAGTTTCAGCATTTTTTTTTTTAAACTTTAAATCGTCATAACTTTTGTTCTAATTGATCAAAATATTCGATCCGGGGTTTATTTTAAAGATTATTGTTGATATTTTTGATATATTAATAAATAAAAGCATAAAAATAGTTGTAAGAACACGTAAAGTTGGAAAAATAGTAAGATGCGCCATGGTATCAATGTTTTAAAATCGAAAATATAAAAAAAACGTTTAAAAATCTGTTTAAAAAAAATAAGGCAAAATCGCATATTCTCACCTACCCTAAAAGTTAGTATTTTTTATGTATAAAATCATATAAAAATTTCAAAAAAAAGAAAAAAAATATAGTTTTTGAGAAAATCGTGTTTGAAAAAAATCGCTTTTTTTCGTTTTTTCGTAAATAACTCAGCGAGATCAAATTGTATTACAAAAATCGAGATTGCATTTAAAACTAGACCAAATTTCGCACACTTTCGTTAAAAGAACGTCCAAAAAGGTTAAAAATTGACGGAGCTATAGTCATTTAAAAGTAGAGGTTCATTTTCAATTTTTGAATTTTCGTTTTTACATCCAACACTAAAATTGCTGTAGTGAAAAAAAAAAAAAAATTTTGAGCGTTCTATGAGGTAAATTTTATCTTTATATACATAATAGAAGGTATTTTTATTACTTAGAACAAAAAAAAAAAATTCGATCAGTGACGGCCTGCATGAATCTGAATGGAATCAGCCTTATATTCTAATATTGAATTTTAGTAATGAAAAAAAAATTATTATTAATATTTCATTAATATAATTGCAAGCATAACTAATTAATAATACAAAGCTTCCTCTCTGCATTTCCTTTATTCAGATGAATATACAATATTTTTTTTTATATATATTGTATCTTTATTTTTATTATTGAAAAAATTTACTAATTACAAAAGTAAAATATAAATTACAAAATGAATTTAGCTTAATATCCATAGGTAATTTATTAACACTTGTATTCAAATGAAACATGTTTTTTTTAAACTAAAAATAAGATATTTACATATTTATCTTAATAAAAGATTTCTGGCCTTGAGACCAGCATAAAAATATATAGCTGCATTAAAAACTTTAAGAGCTTACAAATTCATTTCTTATTGTCGCTGAAGCGTACAGATCTATTATTTGTTGTCGCTAGAAAAAAAGCTTATAAAAGCGTACAAATTTATTATTTGTTGTCGCTAAAAAAAGCTTTTAAAAAGCATACAGATTTATTGTTTGTTGTCGCTAAAAAAACTTCATATAAGCATACAAATATATTGTTTGTTGTTGCTAAAAAAAAGCTAACAAATTTATTTTTCATAATCGCTAAAAAAAACTTTTTTTTCCAAATCATAATGAAATATTTTCACAATTTTTGGATTAAGAATGATAAATGTAGAAACCTGTAATTTCTGTATTTTATAATCAAAACGAGAACAATATACTTGACTTTTTTTAAATTTTATGTAATGTCGCTGTATTTAAGCTATCATTGCGATGCTTATAAGCGACGGAGATCGTCAGTGCATTCGTGAACAAAGCACATGCAACGTACAGTGGTGCTTGTATCAGCCTTGGAATTTGTGATCCTGAGATTACGAATCCATAGCTCTACAGTTAATAATATTATTTTTAAAATAAAATTTTTGCAATAGGAAATATTAAGGAATAGGTGTAATATTATTTAAATTAAAATATAATATACCCTATGTAATCTATGTCAACGTATATAAATATACACACTTATAAAAGAAGCCACCAATCACTGTATGAAGTAAGTTACATTTAAACACAATGAATATATAGTTATAAATGTTTATTCTAACCAATTCATTTTGTTGACTTTTTTCAAGTTTTGAAAAAGAATTGTAAAAAACATATACTTTTTTCAAATAAATTCAAAATAAAAACTAAAAGTTAGTTATTTATAATTTAAATTTTTATATTTGAATTTCAAATATTTCAAATAAAAAAAAAATATATATATATATATATATATATATATATATATATATATATATATATACATACATATATATTTATTTCTATTACAAGGTTAGTATATTAAAAATAATATTTTATAAAAATTAATATAAAAATTTGAATCAAATTATATTATATGCTTTATTACATTAAAAACTACATCACATCTTATATATTTTCATTTTTTTTTTAATATTAGCAGTTAATTAGTTTACATTGTTTAATATTTCAATTGATTTTATTTTTTTAAATGTGATTTAAACGTAACTATTATTACCCAATGCATCAAAGGCTGTCTTAAGATCTAAGGAAACTATATGAATTTTATTTTCAAATAATTATATTCCTTAAAAATTTGAAATATATTTTTATGCATCTTACATCTGTAATTTAATTCCAATCTCCTGGTAATTTTACTTTAAGTCTTATTAAAATATTTATCATTCTTTTAAAATATATATTTTCTTTGATCTCATCTAACAATATCAATACTTTGTACTTAATTTTTAATTTAAAAAAAAAACACTATCATTCAATTATTAGAGATTAATTGTAAAACTTTTATATCATTCATATTGCCTGTTGACATATATTTTTATAAAAACAGAAAACCTCCTATTCAATTACGTTTTTGAAGTATTTTTATCGATGAAATTAATTAAAAATTATATATTTGAGATTCCTATTTCTGTTAAAACTTGATCAATACAAATTATTACAGATTATATTCCAGGAAGACATTTTGTTCAATCATCTTAACTTTTACAAATAAAAAAGAAATATGAAAAACTAAGTAAAAAAAAATATTTGTATAGAAATCTTCTATAAAAATATATTTCAAATTTACATTGTTACCATCAATTTTATGCAATTCATTTTTCGTGAACTGACAATGTTTTAACAGAATTGGATACAAGAAACTTATTTAATTCTACTTTTTTCGGTATTTAAACACAATATAATTATTTTAATTTTTGTGCAGTCTTCAAATATTCCTGCAATTTTATAAAAAAAATTAATAAACTTAGCTCAAACTTCTTAAATCATCTTCTAATATTGAATAATTTTTTTGCAAAAATTATATTACTAGGTTTGGTATTTACATTGACAAGTAATTCTCAAAAACTTTACTGAAAGATATATTAAAATTGTTAAATCTTTTATTTGTTTCCTAATTACAATAATGATTTACAATTTTAAAATTATAAAATTAAATAAATAAATTTTAAAATGTATAAAATTTATTTGTAATATAATTTAGGTTAAGCATGAAATTTGAGAAAGATGGATGCTTACTGCAGTAATTGAACATAAAATTCAATACATATCATCATTTATACGATTTACCCTAAAGAAAAGAAATATGTAAGGGTGCAGTCAGATGAGTAGAAAAGAGACTGCCGAATAGAGGATGCATAATAGAAACAACCAATCAGCGCTATTCGGCAAGTTTCATGCGATGAATAAAATTCTATTCTCTATTCCAATGTAAAATGGAAAAGCGAGTTGCGATACGAAGTAAATAAACAAAAATAATTAAATTATAAATACAAATCTACTTCATTTATTTTAAAACAAATTGTAGAAAATCGCTTTGTATGAGCTATAATTTTAAAGAGGTTATGTTTATGTTTACGCGACCAAATACACAAGCATCTTCTTTCCATTCCACGGATTTTTCCCCCCTATGGTCACATGGAGAGAAAAAACAGCAGAATAGGCGGTAGAATAGAAAAGTGAATATATAGCTAAATGTTTGTTTTAATCAATTCATTTTATTGTATTTTTTAAGTTTTTAAAAAGAATTGTAAAAATCATGTCCTTTTTTCAAATATATAATTTCCTTAGATCTTAAGTCAGTCTTTGATATAGTTGGTAAGAATATTTACATTAAAATCACATTGTAAAAAAACATAGCCTTTTTTTAAACATATAATTTCCTTAAATATTAAGTCATTCTTTTATGCAGTTAGTTAAAATATTTACATTAATATCACATTTTAAAAAATAAAATCAAATTTCTTAAACTTAATATGCTCTATGAGAAAGCATTGCACTAAAGCACTTGGCAACGTTTTTTTAACATACATATTATCAATAAAAAAACGCTTATAAAAAAGTATTTTTAACTTTGATAGATGTTTATAACATTTTATGTTTATCTTTATATACAGATGAAAACATTAATAAATGTAAATATAGAAATACATAGCATATTAGTAATGCTACTATATAGCAAAAAAACATGTTTTAAATATTTTTCCTTGCTTTTTTGTCTATTTGACATAAATTATAACAAATAAAAACCTTATATATGTACCCACACAGCATGAAAGAATTTTTAAATAATTTCATGAAATATTACAAGTAATAATATGTTGAAAGCATTTAAAAAGAACTCAAAAAGATAACTATATTCTTTTGAAAAGAATTTATGAAATCATACACAGGAAGATTACAAAGTCTTTACAAAAATATTACCGAAAAGGAAACAAAAGTTAAGACATGAAATATTACACAAATCTTTACTGAAAGTACTTTGAAAGAACTTCTTGAAAGGAAACAAGAAAGAACTCAGAAATCTTCCAACGATTCAAGTCATAAAATAATTTAGAATGATTTTCGGAATGATCTAAGGTATTCTTTCACCGAATACTTTCAAGATTCTTCCAAAAAGCTTTCATGAAATAATTCATGCAATACTTTGGTAAAGTCTCAAGAAATCATACATGAAATAATTTTGAAATCTTTTTGAAATATTTCATGAAATAACTTATAATAAGAATAAAAGTTATTACATAAATCCTTACTGAAAGGACTTTGAAAAGACTTCTTGAAAGGAAACAAGAAAGAACTCCGAATTCTTTCGAAGGATCGAGTCGTAAAATAATTTAGAAAGATTTTTAGAATAATCTAAGTTATTCTTTCACCGAATAATTTCAAGATTCTTCCAAAAAACTTTCATGAAATAATTCATGCAATATTTTGGTAAAGTCTCAAGAAATCATACATAAAATAATTTTGAAATCTTTTTGAAATATTTCATGAAATAACTTTTGATGGGAATAAAAGTTATTACATAAATCCTTACTGAAATGACTTTGAAAAAACTCTTTGAAAGGAAACAAGAAAGAAGTCAGAAATCTTTCGAAGGATCCAGTCGTAAAATAATTTAGAAATATTTTCGGAATGATTTAAGTTATTCTTTCACCGAATAATTTCAAGATTCTTCCAAAAAGCTTTAACGTAATAATTCCATGTAAGATTTTCGTAAAATCTCACGAATTCTTAGATGAAATAATTTTAGAATCTTTTTGAAATAATTCATGAAAAAACTTATCATGACGATAAAAGTTATAACATGAATCCTTACTGAAAGTACTTTGAAAGAACTTCTTAAAAGGAAAAAAGAAAGAACTCAGAAATCTTCCAACGATTCAAGTCATTAAATAATTTAGAATGATTTTCGGAATGATCTAAGGTGTTCTTTCACTGAATAATCTCAAGATTCTTCCAAAAAGCTTTCATGAAATAATTCATGCAATATTTTGGTAAAGTCTCAAGAAATCATACATGAAATAATTTTGAAATCTTTTTGACATATTCCATGAAATAACTTATGATGAGAATAAAAGTTATTACATAAATCCTTACTGAAAGGACTTTAAAAAGACTTCTTAAAAGGAAACAAGAAACAACTCAGAAATCTTCCGATGATTAAAATCAGAAAATAATTTAGAGAGATTTTTGGGATGATATAAGGTATTCTTTCATCAAATCATTTCAAGATTCTTTCAAAAAGCATTCATGTAATAATTCATGCAATGTTTTGGCAAAGTCGCACGAAATCTTGCATGAAATAATTTTGAAATCTTTTTGAAATATTTCATGAAATAACTTATGATGAGAATGAAAGTTACTACATAAATCCTTACTAAAAGGACTTGGAAAAGACTACTTGAAAGGAAACAAGAAACAACTCAGAAATCTTTCGAAGGTTTCAGTCGTAAAATAATTTAAAGAAATTTTTGGGATGATATAAGGTATTCTTTCATCAAATCATTTCAAGATTCTTTCAAAAAGCATTCATGTAATAATTCATGCAATGTTTTGGCAAAGTCGCACGAAATCTTGCATGAAATAATTTTGAAATCTTTTTGAAATATTTCATGAAATAACTTATGACGAGAATAAAAGTTATTACATGAATCCTTACTGAATGGACTTTGAAAGAAAACGTGGAATATAACAGAATCATTTAGAAATATTTTCGGGATTAGTTTATAATTTGTCCGCTTGATGGCGGTATCTCTTACTCTCGCAAGCGGTAAGAGTGCTTCCCGTTTCATATATAAGGAAAATAAAAATCTTAAATGGAAACTATAAATTGTTATGCGTGCGATATCTGTGTTATGATAACTTCAATTTTAACCGCTGTGAAACTATTCGTAATCCTATAAATAATTATATCATCATATCTGTTATATATATATATATATATATATATATATATATATATATATATATATATATATATACGTGTGTGTGTGTGTGTGTGTGTGTGTTTGTGTGTGTGTGCGCGCGCGCGTGTGTGTGTATATGTGTATGTATGTATGTATGTATTGATTCTAAATTGATTCTTAAATAATACAGGAAAGAATAAAGTTTCTAGAACTTTACACGTCTGTCAACTAAAGATATATGAAAAGATTAATGCATTATTACTAAAAGAATTTATGGATTCTTACAGGATTCTTTCATTGAAAGGATTCTGTAATAATTCTATGTCCGAGGTATATTCCTTTTAGAAATAATACAATGAAATATTTTTAAAATATTTCATATTATTCTTACAGAATACTTTCAATGGAAGATGTATGAAAAGGTTTACGAATTATTACCAAAAGAATTCATGGATCCTTACAGAATTCTTTCATTGAAAGGATTCTGTAATGATTCTATGTCCAAGGTATATTCCTTTTAGAAATAATGTAATGAAATATTTTAAAAATATATCATTCTTACAGAATCCTTTCAATGGAAGATGTATGAAAAGATTTACGAATTATTACCAAAAGAATTTATGGATCCTTACAAAATTCTTTCATTGAAAGGATTTTGAAATGTCTTGTGAATTCTTTATGAAATATTTTCTTGTATTATTTTTAAATGGATAATACCTCGGACATAGAATTATTTCAGAATCCTTTCAGTGAAATATTTCTGAAAGATTGTAGTCCTTTCATGAAATCTTTCAGAATCCTCTCAAAGTCCTTTCATGCTGTATGGGGTAATGTTTCAAGAAATATTTCATGTAAAGTGTTCAAATCATTTAATAGATTTTGCAATTCAATTTCACAAAATTCATAGTTGAATTCCACGAAATCTTTCGAAAATATTTAATGAAATGTTTCTTGAAATATATTAGAAATATTGCAGCAAAACATTTCATGATATATTTTTAAAATATTTCCAAGGTACCCATTGAAAAGTTTTTATCGTAATATTGAATAAATAAATATTACAGAAATATTTTACGAAAGGTTTCAAAAAATATTTAATTAATATTTTTCGGCTACATTTTATGAAATCAGAAACAATATATTTATGTAAAAATCATTATACAAACGAATTATTTTAACTTATATCAAAAATATAAATATTTGTTTATTAGCAAAATAAATATAAATCTTGTATTTAAATTTACAAGGTTTTTAATAATTGTATAAAATAAAAATAATGACAAATGATTATTAATTATTTTTAATATATAATTAATTAAAACATTTCAATTTTAAAACTTAAACTCATCGCGTTACAATATTCTTCTTTTAAGACCAAGCTGGAGTACAATCTAATACCGACCGAGTAACAATTGAGTTTTTTGTTATTTACTCAAATATTAATCAATGTAAATCAATTAGAAAAAAACAGCGAATTCAGCCTGCTCTTAATTTAAATATAAAAATTTTATCTATTGAAATTATTATTAACATCGAAAAGTTATTTTTAATATTAATTTTAGACTCGTGTACAAATTACGTAAGGTTGATAGGGGGACAAAGGGTGTCCAAATAACTTATAATCTCTTACACAGATGGAAAGAGGAGGTTTAAAAATATTTTACAAGAGTTTACCTTTATATTTATACATAATTATACACGGATTATATACAATTATACATAGTTTATGTACAATTATATATACTTTATTTTATATAATAATACATAATTAGTATAAGTCTACATATTCTCACATGTATCTATATATTTGTATATATTCACATGATAGTTTACATTATTATAAGAATATTGTCCCTACATAATTCTAAATAAATAAATACAAGAAGCCTAATGATACAGAAATACGTATTAATACATATGATTTTTTATTAAAACTATAATTTTAAGATTGGAAATTACAATTTTAAACCGACGATTATCATATTCATTTATTAATAAATGAAAAAATTTTAAGATTATGAAATTACGATTTAAAACTAACGATTCTCATATTCATTTATTAATAAATAAAAAAATTCTGTGATAAAAAGAACTTTGTTTTCAAATGTAATTTTTATTATTCTAGCCTCACTTAATTAACAAAACGTTAAATAAAGTAAGGGGTCAAAATTAGAAAAAAAAAAAAAAATACAGACCCTTCCATATAAATAATGAAAAGACGTATGTAATGAAAATATCCTTACGTAATTTGTACATGGCCCATTTAATAATAATTAAAAAGGATAATAACTGCGTATATTTTGAATAAAAAAATTTTTAATTTAAAGTAGAAAATTAAAAAATTATTAATAAAATATATATTTATATAGTAAATTATACATAAGTTATAAATAATAAAACTTAATAATATTAAAAAATATTAAATTACACTATATAAATTAATATAATAAGTGTTATTATATTAATTTAGCAATAAATATGTTAACTTGTACTTAATGCAATCGATCATTTGAGAGACATAACCATTTATTGAAACATAATAAGAAATTTCATTCATCAAAAATGTATGTTTGTTATATATGTGGAACAATATTAAAATATAAAAGAGGTTATATAAGAAATTTAAAAAAACATAACAAACCTAAAAAATTAGAATGTTCTATTTGCAAAAATAAATATATAAGAAATGAACATTTAATAAGACACTTACAAAGTCATGCATCTAATTATAATAATATTTGCAACATTTGTGGAAAAGGATTTCATCGGAAAGATAATTTATTACGTCACATAAAAATACATAAAAATGTAATGTATATATTAATAACATTAAAAAAATTAATACAATAAATATATAAAAATAATATCTTATTTATAATATTTTTAAAAACTAAAATTGTAATAGGAGATCAATTAACGTATGTATTAAAAACTTTATTAAAAAAATCAAAAATATAATAAATGTTATAAATATTTTTGATTACATATAATAAATTTCTGGTTGCATATATTGAAGAAATTTCCGAAGAACAAACTTTTATTAACAAACAAAAACAAGCTGATTTAAGGATTTTGAAATTCATAATAAATAATTCTGAAGGATTCGGAATTCAATGCAATATTTATAATTAAAATATTGGAGAATTCAAAAAAAATCTAAAATTAAACGGAGTAAATTTTTATAATATACAATATTATTAACCACAACATAATATTAAACATTTTTAATATTTCAGAAAATATTATTAGAGAATGTTAATGTTTCAAAAGCAAAAAGATACAATAAGGAAATAATATATATGACTTGACATTAAAATATTATTAAAAGATTATTTATTCAGGCGAATACAACATATTGAAAAATAACAAACCAATTAAAATAAATTTCGAAGAATTAAAATTAAGACCTGGATTAATAAGTAATTAAATATTATTGAAAAAAAAATATAATAATATAAATTATTATTTATTTTTCAGAAATACAAGGATATTTTAAAAATTCTTTTGCACAAAAAAAATGAATCAAAATACAGCGGAACAATAACAGATGGACAATATAAATTAGACGTTTAATTAAATAAATTAGAAAATGAATATGTGAATTGGGAATGAGGAAGAAAACTAGAAATTATTAGAGAAATAGAAGAAAATAGTAAAAACAATTATAATAATATATTATATACATATACACTTATGAAAATATTCATGTATATTTATATATATATGTATATATGTATTTAAAAATTTTATAGATATTACATATATATTAAAAGTAAAAAGATTGAAATTCAATAAAGTATTAAATGATACAACATGGAGTTAGAAGAACTTTTATTTATTTTTTTTTTTAAGATTAATATATAAAGGATTTTTCGTCCTCTATATGATTAACTTTTTTATATGGTAAAGTCTAGGGAGCCCAGCCCGGTACCCGTTTAACACATTACATCAGGCTAGACTGTCAGACCCACCATACCGAAAACTTTGACTACCGATGGATGGTCAGCCACTTTTGCGACCAACAATCAACCGATACTAAATGAGGTCGGATTTTTTAAGAGTCGCGATATGGGTAGCACATACACTAATTTTCTTTCGAAAAAAAGTCAGAGGTGCCTGGCCAGGATTCGAACCCGTGCCCACCGCGTTGAAAGGCAAGAGCTCTATCCGTTACGCCACCACGCTCCTGAAGAACTTATATCAGCAAATGAAATAATTTTGAATAAGGTAAATTAAATAATTTAAGATTTTCATTTCATCACATTAATAAATACAATATTCTCAATATAAAATGATTATTTCTCAAGATTACGAAAAAACAAATTGATGATAATTAAAATACAAAATATAAAATATTATTGATTTACTACAGAAAAAATTAATGTATAAGTTTTTTTTAACAACAATAAATAATAAATATGTAAGCTTGTAATAAAACATAAATTTGTAAGCTTCTTTTAGCGACAATGAAATTTAACGACATATTAAATAAATATTTAAAATTATTTTAACTTTTTCTAGTAAAAATACAAAGCAACTGTACAAGCTTCTTTAGCGACAATGAAAAATAAATATGTAAGCTTTTTATAACTACAATGAAATATAAATTTGTAAGTTTCTATTAGCGACAATAAAAAATGAGTCTATGAAATTATTTCAGTAATAATAACAAATTAATCTGTAAGTTCCTTTTAGCGACAACAAACACTAAATTTGTATGCTTATATGAGATTTTTTCAGCGACAACAAACAATAGATCTTTATGCTTCAGCGACAATAATAAATAAATTTGTAAGCTTTTTCAGCGAAAATGAAAAAAAGTGTAGGCTTCTTTAGCGACAGTAAAAAATAAAAATGTGAGCTTCTTTTAGCTACAATAAAAAAAAATAAAAAACACTCTTACTGCAGCCATTTATTTATATATGTTGATCTCAAGCCCAAAAATAAAAAATGCAGAGAGGAAGCGTTTTCTTTGCATCTTCTCGATATGTTGTGATGTATAAAATACATCACAAGGAGTGAAATTTAAATAGATTAGTTATTATGTATAAAAAACGAAATTATAACAAGCGAGCGTACTTATTTTTTAATTCATAAATCTTATGTTTTAGTTTTTTTTTGTAACGTTTTTTAAAATGATTTTTCTCAAATGTAATAAATTGACAGATGTAAAGGAGAGTCAAGAAAATTATAGAGGAAAACAAGAAATAAAAATATAGTAATTAAGAGTTATTTAAATAGAAAAAAATATTCATCGTTAACTAAGAGTAAGAGCAGACGCAAAAACAGAAGCACAGCAAGAAGGATCAGCTGTAATGATGCACATAAGTGAGAAAGAGAAAGAAGATTATGATCATGCGTGCGGCAAATAAGAGGGGCTTCAGGAACACGACGAGTATATATATATATATATATATATATATATATATATATATATATACTCATGGCTAGATGTTTCTACGCCGCGCGATGTAGCTGTGCATACACATGTGGAATCGACCAATGAGGAATAGCTATGAGTAGAAATCTTCGATAATCGATGTTTCTACTGCCTGAAGCAACATAGCAACTTCGAATACAGCATAAAAATTTACTAGAGTGATAGAGATAGAAGATCCGCGACCAAGAGTCGATTAAGCTGTCGATAGCGACTCATAACTGAAGAGATCAAAGTAGAAACTAAGACGCGGCGAGAAATAAGGATAGAAAATGAAGAGTAGCTAAGTGTGACAGCGATGGACAACAGAGCGAAGGGGAATGTAATTTCCTTCTTCTTAAAAGTAGATGATTTTTGTATGAGCCGCCTTCGAGTGCACTTGATAGTAGTGCTAAATCTGTTTTATTGAGAGAATATCGGAGAGATTAAGGAGAAAAGGAAAAGAGATCCGAGCAGAGAAGCCGTGGGCCTGCATCAATGAGAAAAGAGACAAAAAAGGGAGAAGAAAAACTACGATGAAACACCTCCAGAGACGACGACTCGGCGACCGGGTGCGATCATCCATTGGGGCCACCATCATTATCCTTCGACCACGCCATTTTTCATCGACAACCTCCACGTCCTTCTTCGTTTTGTTTTATTATTAAGAGGAAATCTTCAGCAGAGCAACCGTAAGTGGGATCCTACCAGCGGGTTAGCAAGTAAGAAACAGTAAGTTTTTCATTCTGTTGGTTTTTCTCGATACCTTTCTCGATTCTCCTTAAGAGATATAATTTTGTGTTGTTACTAATATGATAACGTTTTCTTGATTGCGACCGCGGGCAGATTGAAATTAACATTAGTGCGGGTTAGTGAAAATACGAGTAAAATTAATAAAGGTAAAATTAAGTGAAAATTAAAGGAGAAAAGAAAAAGCCACGTGCGAAGGCATTATCTTTGGCAACGCGACGCCATTTTGTGTTATAAATTAAATGAGAAATTCGTAATTATTAAAGTCAAAGAAATTTGTTTTTGTTAAATTCTGATTGTGAATCCTTATATTACTGAAAAATAGTTAAAGTGAAATAAATATACAATGCGGCGGCCATTGTGAAATTGTGCGAGTGAGATAGCTATACGTTAGCTATTAATTCAATTCAGAGTCCTTTCTTTTTGTACAGAGTAGCGCGAGTGATACTAAGATTAATTCTTTTAATATTTTAAGTGCGAATCATAAGTGCTGGGTTGTGCGACCGCGCAGTAAGAAAATAGAGCGTCGCGTGATTAAAATCTTAAACAATTATTATTCAATCTAATAAGTGATTAGCTAATTATACATGTAAATAAAGAAAGTGCTCTTTTCGTCTTTTGCGCATGCGCACGGCCCAAGTGCGAGAAATTAATTAATCGGCGTTCTTTTTTTATATATCATTGCGTATTGCGAGAAAAATTCCCCTTCTTAAATTGGTAATATAAGAAATTTGAAATTCAAGTAAATAGAGAGCCAAATAGTTATTTTTCCCTTTTCTCTTTTCAGGACAAAAATTATAGTAAATAAAATTAATTAAATCATTTATTTCTCTTGAATAATTAGAGTCATTTAATATCAATAGTTTTTTTTTTATAAATTTAAAATTTATTTTGCTTCTTATTTGTTAAACATTGTTATTTTTAACTTCTTAATTTTTTTTAAATCATAAATTATATTGAGATTTTTTGGACCACTCTGATCGTTAGAACTAACCTACAACCCGAGGTAGGCCAGTAAGTATTGACCCCCTCTGCAGTTGCTCTACCCAGCTAGCTGAGCCGGGTTCACTGGTGCTCAATTAAAAATAATTATAAATTTCGTGAACCCAGGTAAGTTCGTGGCTTCGGGGATTCACTTGGAGGTCCGGGAAATTTGCCACGTAACAATGTATAAGATTTATGACATTAAAAGATGAAAATATTTATTTATAATCATAATTTTCTATTATTCTATTATTCTATTTTTTATCATTTGCTCATAAATATTATTAAATATTATTATATACAATCATAACTTGAAATTTTATTGTTATTTACTATTCTATTTTTAATTTATTTCAAAAATATATAAGTTTGATTCATTGTGAACTTTTGAATGTCGCGTTAAACCATCTTTTTTTTTATTAATTCTAATTCTATAACTTTATATCTTATATTTTTATGTATCAATGTTTTCTATTGAACTTTTTTCACATTATAAAATTTAGATTCATTATGTCCTACTCTTCTATTTACTTTGAAATTGACTGTCAGCAGTGTGTATTTGGGGGGTTGGCGAGCGGAGCGAGCAGGGGGGAACCCCCCCTAGTATTTATATATATATACTAGGGGGGGTACCCCCCTGCTCGCTCCGCTCACCAACCCCCTATTTTTTATTGAAGTTACATTATCTTTTTTCTTTAATTTTATTAACTGTAAAAAATACAATTATTAAAATATATTAAGTTATTCTCAATAATATAATTAAATATTTATTACAAACCTATTTTTGTTTTCCTTATTTATATGATGTTGAATAATAAAAGTTTTTACTGTTTATATAAAACCAATTTTCACAAATAATAATATCTTATGAATGTCCATAGTATTCATAATTTGTGTTTTCACCTAAATTATTAAATATATAAAGTTTATATTGTAACTATATTTCTATATTTTCCACACCACCTAGTATATAAATACCGAGGTATATATGTAGGCGCGTTTTTTTTGTTAGTGGTTTCTAACCACACAAAATTTTTGTTTTACCTGCCCATATAGCATCTTCAGGCACAACAATAAAATGTCTTTGAATCATGTTTGGCTTCAAAGGAACGTTGGTGAAGGTGAGATTTGGAAAAAGAGCTTTAGGAATTATCATAGATTGCACTACCGTGATTGGTATTTTGAATATATGTCCTTTGTCCACATTTGTTATGTCATAAGCTCGAATACTATAAGGAAATAATTACGATCAGCTTTCGATGTTATTTTTACACAGACCGCTCACACGAACATAGATTGTCTTTCAATGTATTACGGCCGTTTTTCAATGATGTTACACGTTACACGTTACATCTTACTTGTTACACGTTTTAAAATTTTATTGTCCGATATCTACTGTATATGTCACGTTATTGGGAAATATGACACCACATATATAGCTAACAAAAATGGCGGTTATAAAACCCAAGTAACATAGAGTCTTATATAGACACAAAACATTTTCACTATTTTAAATAGTAATGAATACCATAACTGTGCACAGTTGATAAAAATAAATAAGTATATATACAACTTATAATTTTTATAGAAGTTTATAATCATACAAGTTGTATTTAAAAAATTATATACTATGAAATAAAAATTGAGGTTGAGTACTATCAGCTTATGTTTACACAGACCGCTCACACGAACATAGATTCTCCTTCAATGTATTACGGCCGTTCTTCAACGATTGTTAGTGTTTCTCTCGCGGCCAGCGATGCCGATAGTGGCAGCGTCAAAGAGGGAGATTCAAAAATTTTAAAAATAAAAGTATTAAAAAGAATACTTTTTATGATTTGATTATTAATAATAAATTCAATCAAAGAAAGTTACTATAACAGAATAATTTTTGAATTAATGTTTTACAGTTTTACTTAATAGTGGAAGTTAACGCGCTTACGCACAGAAGTCTTGCGAAATTTCCATTTTACCATGTTTCATGTAATTTATTCTTTTAAACAATAGCAGTATAAAATTTTGTAAAATTTATTATAAAAATTATTAACTTAATATGTTTGTTCTATATATTTAAAGTAAAAGCAATGATTGCAAACAATAAAAATTAGCAAAAAGCTTTTTAAATGATGGGATTTAAATGAAATTGAGGATCAAAAAAATGAGCTAAGGAGCAGCTAAGGAAGAGCAACAAAAACGTAAAATAACGTAAAAAAACACAAAAAAAAAAAGGTAAAATTTGAGGATCTACCTGAGGAGGAGTAAAAATGACCTAAAATAACGTAAAAATAACGGAAAAAAGTGATGGATTTTTTGAGGAAGAGAGAGGGAAGAGAAAATGAAGGCATGAGGAAACTCAAAAGAAGAGAAAAAGAAGAGGGAAGGAAGGGGAAACGAAAAGAAAATGAAGAGTAACAAATAACGTAAAATAACGTAAAAAATAAGGGAAAAAAAGGGGGATCAAAATTAGGTAAGAGGATGAGAAAAAGAGGAGAAAGGGAGGAGCTTGGTCGTAAAAATTCTCCTTACAACTATATAATATAGAGAGATATATAAATTTACTGATATACATATACCTTGCGTGCACAAATAGTGTACATATATTATAACTCGTCCCACCTCGTGCCAAAGTTTAATAAGTGAAAGACAATTAATAAATTAAATAAAAATTTATTCATCAAAATAATCTTAAATAAAAAAATAACTTAGCAAATTTCAGAATTTTTTATTTTAATTCTAAAGTGAAATAGTAAAGTAACTGCAGGTTTAAAATTTTTTTTCATTTAAAAGTGAATTTCTTTATTCTTGCAATTTAGTTATAAGATTTTATATTTAAAAATAAGGTTTTTTTCGGTGTATTAATATCTCTGAATTTAAGAGGAATAGAAAAATTTGTCAGAGAGTAAAAATGTTCCTTTTTGGTCAAATAATAATAATAATATATAATAAAAAATGGATTTCGGAAAAAAGATTTTTTTTTACCTTTTTTACCAACGTTGTTCAATATTTTAAAGATATCAAAATTTCATTACATTCCAACAAAAACAAATTTTTTTCGAAGTTAATTTTTTATTATATATTATTATTATTCGACTAAAAAGAAACATTTTTTCTCTCTGACAAATTTTTCTATTCCTCTTAAATTCAGAGATATTCATACATCGAAAAAAACCTTATTTTTAAATATAAAATCTTATAACTCTGGTTTAAAAGATCTAATCTAGACGTTTGTCATTGCATTTTCATCGTCGAAATACAAGTTATAAAATCTATTTGGTTTTTCATTAATGTAACGATTTCTAGTAAAATTGGACACTATTTTACAAAGTCAAAACAAAGTTAAAAAAAATTTCTTTTTAAACAAGGATAAGAGATACGAAAAAAATGTTTTTTTTATATCAAACCAATAGTTTTTGAAAGAATCTTGAACAATCTTTCGAATCCCGTTGGAATTTTTAAGCTACGATAATTTTTTCCAGAGTTATAAAACTTTTTAGATAAGTCGATTTTAGACGAAGGGGGGCAAAAGTGTCTCGGCGGCAGTGTATTTAAAAAAATATCTTTAATCATAAAAAATTACAATATTTTATATTAATAAAGTATAACTTATTCTTTTTATATTTCTTTTCAATCTTCATCACTATCTTCATTAATTATAGGGATTGTATTTCCCACATGAAATAAATCATTTAATGCTGCTGCAGGGATAGTATAGATGGAACACTCCATCATAGAACAGCATGGATACGGCACGGCACGGAACAGCACGACTCCTTGAAAAGTGCCGTCGTCTGATTTCTCCCTAAGACGGGCAGGACAGGAGTGTCTTGAAAGAGCCACCGAAATTATTAATAAATAATTATTTTTAATTGCGGAAATTAATTTTAAATGCGGTCGAAGCTATTGCAGAGTTAGAATCGCGTGGTTGTTGCATTAGTGGTGACGACGCTGTTAGACGTGATAGACTACTACGCTCCATACTCAGAGAAAATGAGCCCGATAATGACCTGATTCCGTGGTACGATTTTGATTACGCGGACTTTGGAGAAGAAAGCGAAAGTTTAGTGGAGCCGGTAGTCGCGCCTGTGACAGAACCTGCACCTTCAGTAGTTCCTTATGAAGCGTGGACGGCCACGTAAGGTGGTGTCTCGAGTGTAAATGTTACTGCACCAACAACTACTATGGCAACGATGACTACCGCGAGAGTAAGTAATGCAATACCCGTGACTGTAACAGCATCGGCATTAGGCAATGCAGTTTTCACCGTGATTGGTGCCGCTAGGATGACTGCAGGAATAACGACTTCTGGCAGACCTGTAACGCCGGAGTTATATGAATATTGTTACGCGCAGATGTACCATAGCAGACGTATACCTTTGCCACCGAGAACACAGCCAGAGCCGTCAGACATACGAGAGCCTTTGCGCCTAGGTAGTAATAATAGAGCGAGCGAACCAAAAAAACTGGTACACACCAGCACAAAACGTGGACGAAATTCGTTTACAAATGACGAGCAATATGACCGAGGAAGTGCGTATTCGTTTGTAACTTCTAACAGAGTCGATATGAGAAAAGACAAAGAGAGAGCCGTGAGGATCGCTGAAGAACATCGACAAAGATTGCGCGAAGCCGAACTTAGAGAAAGAGTATTGTCTTATCATACGCCTCTCAATGCGAGACGTACCATATTTAGAGAAGAGCCCAAGACTGTGCGATTTTTAAGAGAGAATAATCAGGCGTTGAATCGAGAGAGAGTAACTATGCCAACAAATGCTAGTAGCGTCTACAGTCGAAATAATTTAGATAAATCGCGTGCGCTTAGAGAAAGTGAGAGTAGTATAAATACACATAGTAGCGAAACTCCTTATTCACCTGTTAGGATACCAGTCAGTAATGCCAAGCAAAGAAATATGAAATCAGATAGCGCTAGAGTAACATCACAAGATAGAAAAGATGGAAAAACATCTAAAGCTGTAAAACATTTGAAAAATTGGGGGTTGAAGTTCACAGGTGAGAGTACAAATGAGGACCCAGAAGAATTTATTGATGAATTAAATGATTGCCGTGATGGAGCCGAAGAAAGCGACAGAGACTTATTGAAAGGGCTTCCGAGCATATTTTCAAAAAGCGCCGGCCTTCGGTTCAGAGGGACTAAAAGTAAATTTAATTCCCGGGCCGAGTTTGAAGTAGCTTTTAGGAAAAGATTCATTAAAGAATATCATAAAGAAGATCTTCTAAATGAATTGCGTCAAAGAACACAGGGAAAAGGCGAGGAGATTATGGTTTATTTATCAAATATTCGGTTTATTGTTTCGCGTTTTAAAGAGCCACCAACAGAAGCCGAGCAATTGGAAATAGTTTATAAGAATCTTCTGTCCGAGTACAGAAAAGCAATGTCTGAAAAACTTATTGAAAGCCTAGATGAGCTGGAGACATATGAACACCGTTGGGAAGACCAAAAAGACTTGAATAACCGTTATGTGCCTCCTCCTCCAGCTGAGAAAATGCGTTTTAAAGGAGCAGCTTTCATTGGCACTGCCAGCCAGCACAAGCTTGCTGCTGTAGAAGAAAAGGAAGTCGCAGTAGTAGCGTTGATTAAGGAGCCAAAGATTAACAAATAAATAATAAGCAGCAAGAGAAAAAAAAAATAATGTGAGTCAAAAAAGTCTGTATGACGGACAAGATTTCGATAGAGAGAGTAACAAAAAAAGAAATGAGATATCAAACTCTGCAATTGTTGCTGCAACCGTAGAGGCACTAGCGACGAACGTACAGAGTTTCTTGAGACCGAATAACTTCAAAAATAGTCAAAATTATCGAAGGACTTATGAAAATAATAACAATTTGCGTCAGGTAGGGAATAATTGGTTAGGTATGAATTCGCAGTGGCCAAATAATCAACAACGAAATGGAAATTACAATCGTTATAAAATTTCGCGCCCTTTAAATGAACGAAGATATTAGCCAATGAGAGAAACAGCTACAGCGGAAAACAATGAAAAAAGTGAATTTTTAGACGTTTGCAAAATTTGTCAAGCAGTAGGACATAGAGCTTTAGAATATCCTGATATTGTTTGTTACAGCTGTAACATTAAAGGTCATTTGAGCCGAGAATATCCTAATAGAGCGACAAAGCCGATCATAGCGTGTCAATAGTGCGACAAGTCAGGTTATACTTTTAAAACGTGTCTTAATTGCGCCGCTTTTAGATCAAGTCAGGGAAACGCGCACAGAGGGAAGCAGAAGTAAATACTTCTGTTCCTCACAATAAAATTTTGAAAGAGAGTAGTGCCATTATTATAGAGAATGAGAAAATAAGGGATAGTAGTGGTGTCGTCAATAAAGAAAATGCGAAAAGTAGTGAAAGTAAAAAAAATAAAATCAGTACGAGTAATGAAAACCGAAGAAAAAAGAATCATGAAAATAAAGTTTCTGAAGAGGATAGCACAAAGAAAGGTAAAAAGAAAACAGAGAGTGAAAACGAGAATAATTGTACAGAAAGTAGAAATAAAAATTATAAAAAGAAAGAAAATAACAAGAGTGAAAATTGTGAAAATTATAATAAGAAAGAGAAATCTTATGATAGTGGCGCCCTAGTGAGAGAATTAAAAGGAAAATTAATTAAAAGTAATGTGAGTGATCAAAAGGAAGAAAATCGACACTGGAAGTTGCCTAAAGAAACAGCAGAAAACAGTAAAAATAATTCCGTGGCAGTGAAGCAGAAACTTCAGAAAAGAGGTCTATGGCATCCAAGTTTTTGTGACATGGTGCCCACTGGAGACGGCCTTTCCTCGTTAACAGAGGATGAATTTTCATTGAGAGGTATAGAGCTTTTAAAGCTCAGATATGATGAGAGAAAGAGACGAAATCAGCTGATCATCGAAGGAGCTGAAGGATATCAGCAGTTAGAAAATATTAATAGGGCCTTGGAAATTTTAGCGGATAGTGAAGATGGATATATTAGCTAAACAGAGCCGCAGCCTTAAGAGCAGGCCGGATTCGCTGTCCTTGTCTAATTGGCATTTTTGTTATTTACTCAAGTATTAATCGGTGTATCTGCAAATTGAAGGTTATGCGCAATAGATATTATTATTACAAATATTTATGCACAAGAAAAAAAAAATCTACCGATTTGTTTTTGAGAAAAGTAAGGAACGCCGAAGTAAAAGATTATGTTTATAATATTTTCGCGTTCCTTACTTTTCTCAAAAACAAAGCGATAGATTTTTTTTTTCTTGTGCATAAATATTTGTAATAATAATATCTATTGCGCATAACCTTCAATTTGCAGATACACCGATTAATACTTGAGTAAATAACAAAGAACTCAATTGTTACTCGGTCGGTATCAGGTTCTACTCCGGCCTGCCGTTAAGGAATAAGAGAAAGAAGTAAAAACGAGGGGAGGGGTTTAATGAAAGAGAGTGAAAATTACAAAGAAAGGCAAGAGTTAGCTGGTGTAAGCATAGAGAATCGTAATTTTCTTATAGTGGTCCTTGAAGGAGAGCCATATAAAGCCTTACTTGATCCTGATGCCACACTATCCTTAATGGGACCCAAAGTAGCTGAAAGACTTCATCAAAAGTTAAAGCCTAATGAAACATTAGTGCGCACGGCTACAGGTAAAGCTACTAAGGTTTGAGGTGTGTTAAAGACTCTCATGGAAATCGATGGAATTACAAGAAACATAGAGTTAAAAAGCGTGCCTGAACTTGATCAAGAAATCATTCTAGGCATGGATTTCTATACTGCATTCGACTTTGACATGCGCTTAGGAAAAGGACTATGGAGAATTGCTGATGGGGATTGGTGTCCTTTCTTACAAAATGAAGAAAAAAAATGCTGAATGTGCAGGGATTTCAGAACTTAGTAATAAAGAGAGAAAAGAAGTCGAACAGTTGGTTGAACGAGTTTTAGCGACAGTAACTAGAAAGCCAGGAGTGACACATCTAACGCAACATCATATCGATGTACAAGGTGCGCCGCCTGTAAGACATAAGTTGCGCCGTATGTCGCCGAAAATGCTCGAGATAGCTCATGCTGAAGTGGAAAGACTTTATAAAGAGGATATTATAGAAAGATCTGCGAGCGATTGGAGTAGCGATCCTGTATTAGTAAGAAAGCCCGATGGATCATGGAGATTTTGCGTCGATTATCGAGATCCAAATATAGTGACTAAAAAGGATGAGCACCCATTACCTAATATGGACTCTATTTTAGATAAATTGCGTAACGCCGAGTATTTATCTAAAATAGATTTAAAACAGGCGTATTTTCAAGAACCTATGGAACGCGCAAGCCGCAACTACACCGCTTTCGCCGTCCCTGGCTCAGGTTTATGGCAATTCTAGCGAATGAGTTTTGGCCTTACTAATGCGCCTCGAACACAGCAGCCATTTGTCGATCTCTCTTTTGGTCCTGCGTTCGAACCCTACGTATTTGGCTATCTTGACGACATCATAATAACGACTAAGGCCTTCGAGGAGCATTTACACTGGTTAGAAATAGTATTACAAAAATTAGTAGATGCCGGGTTAGAAATCAATAAAAAGAAGTGTGAATTTTGCTGCACGCAAGTATCTTATCTTGGATTCTTGTTAGATAAGGACGGACTAAGGCCGGACCCAGAGAGAATAGCGTTAGTAATGAATTGTCCTGCACCACGAACTGTTAAACAATTACGCAGTTTTCTTGGTATGGTAGGGTGGTATGCGCGCTTCATAGAGAACGTCGCCGAGTTTAAATTGCCATTAGTGAAATTGCTGCGTAAAAACCAGAAGTGGGAATGGAATGACGAGCAGCAAGAAGCTTTTAAAGCGTTAAAGAGAGCTTTGACGACAGCGCCAGTGCTAGCAACACCTGACTTTAGCTAGCCTTTTTTGGTGCAATGCGATGCAAGTGGGTATGCAATCGGCGATGTGTTATCACAAGAAGAAAAGGATGGAGAACACTTAATCGTGTATATAAGTCGAGTATTAACACAAGCGGAGGAAAATTATTCTACTACAGAAAAGGTGTGTTTAGCTGTAAAGTGGGCCATTAAGAAGCTTAGGCCGTATCTAGAGGGATATAAATTAAAAGTAATAACTGATCATAGCGCCTTGAAGTGGCTAAGAAACTTAAAAGATCCAACAGGTAGACTAGCTCGTTGGGCATTAGAAATGCAGCAGTGGGACTTTGAAATTATTCATAGGACAGGATCCTTAAATAAAGTGCCAGATGCACTCTTTCGAATCTATGAAACAGAAGAGGCAGTAGTGTCAGCATTTGAAGAAATTAGAGACAGTAATTATTTGCGCCTCATAGATAAAGTTGTAAAATCTTTGGTAAAGTATAAAGATTGAAAAGTTGAAAATGAATGCTTGTATAGGTTTAGAGAAGACCCACTGTTAGACCCAGTGATACATAGAGAAGAAAATTGGAAATTAGTAGTGCCTATAGAACATGGAGAACGAGTGTTAAAAGAAGCCCATTGTACACCGACAACAGGACATCTAGGAATCGAGAAAACGTATGATAGAATAACGCTCGAGTATTATTGGAGAGGTATTTATCAGGATGTGCATAATTTTATTAAAGCATGTGAGCAGTACCAGCATTATAAAGTAACACAGACAGGTGCACAGGGTTTAATGAGTCATAGGATAGTCGAAAGGCCGTGGTCAGTAGTAGCAGCCGATCTTATGGAATTTACGCCGAGTAAATCACAGCATAAATACTTGATCGTTTTTCAAGATTTATTTACGCGTTGGATCGAATTAAAGCCGTTAAGAAAAGCCGATGGTAAATCTGTAGTAAAAGCGTTAGAAGAGTTAATAGTTTTTCGATGGGAAACGCCAGATTATTTCTCCACAGATAACGGTAAAGAATTTGATAATCAAAACATCGAAAAGGCCTTAAAAGATTACTGAATTAAACATGTAACTACGCCGCCATATCATCCACAAGCGAATCCTGTAGAACGCGTGAATCGTACTTTAAAAACAATGATTGCGACATTTGTAGGTAACGATCATCGCAACTGGGATATTCACGTACATGAATTTCGACATGCGGTTAACACAGCTGTGCAATCGTCAACCAAAGTCTCACCCGCGTTTTTAAATTATGGACGTCATCCTAGACCAGTAGTAAGTTTGCGAAGGGAAATAGAAAACGTTAATTTAATCAAAAGAATAGAGCCAGAAGTATGGATAGATAGATTAAAAAGATTAGATGCGTTGCGAGATTTAGTAGTAAAACATATTGATGAGTCGAAAACCAAGCAAGAGAAAATTTATAATAAAGGTCGTAAAGATATACACTCGACGGACATTGATTCGTGTGGAACATTTTAAAATTGTACAATGCTATTGGATAATACTGTTGTATCAGTTATTCTCATTGGAGGATTTCAAAAACGTTCCACACGAATTAATGTCCGTCGAGTGTAGTTTCTTCGTGGGCAATAAAGTAATGCGGAAAAATCACGTGTTATATAAATATTAAGTTTCGTTACTTGAGTAGTAGCTGTTACTTTAATTGAGTGCTACATGAAGAGGTTATCACAGTTAGTTATAAAACAAAATCACACAAATAAGATAGTCATCGGTAAGGATGTAACACTCAATTGAAGTAACAGCTTATACTCAAGTGACTATACTCAATTTTTAAGTCATACTTAATACTCAAGACACAAATATGTATTCGGGTCCTAATGTTTTTTTATGGCTCGAATTCATAGACCCAACTCAAGTCTAAGACTAGAAGTTGTAGTTGTTACTCAGTTCTCAAATATTCTATCCTTGTTTTTATGGAAAAAGAGTAAGAACATAGATAGATATCTGAGAACTGAGTAAGGACTATAACTTCCAGCCTAACGATTGTTACTTGAGTTACGTTACTGGATTTGTATCTATGTCAATGAAGATAATATAATACAATACATGACATAAGTGCAAACTTTATTTATGATCTTTAAAACGATTGCAAATGTCATAAATTAATTGCGAATAATATGCGTTTTTTAACATAAAAATATATTTAATATTGTAATATTAATATGAGACATGTAAACAAGATTTCAATGTTCTTGCATGCTCACATTTTTTTACACAGTGTAAAAATAGACCACACAGCTCTCGCAAAAGTGTCACTTAAGTACAGATTTAGATTACATAGTGTTAAAAATGCCAAAGTCAAGGTTCATATTATTAAATTATGATGATAATGTTTGTATTGATAAGTTTTTCTTACAAAATATAAATTCATATGTAATCTCAAGTCGATATTTTGACCGTACTTAATATAGCTGTACCTGTGAAATGACTTATTTATCAAAATATTTTCTTTTATTAAAGCAATATAATATTTAAAAGATTTTATCGCATATGAAGTAATGAAATATCAACAAAACCATAAAAGAAGTGTTTAAATACCTAATCTAAAATGTGGATTCGTGCAAAAATATGATGCGAATATTTGTAAATCTTATTTTTCTGACTTGATTGCATAATTAAATTCATAAATAAAGTTCTAAAATACAATTTTATAATATAAATAATAATACAAAGTCTGCAAATGAGCTACAATCAGCCAAAAACGTCAAAAAAATGAGTTTTTTGCATTTCTAACTATGGCGTACCAACAGGAAATATCTGGAAAAATTCAGGCAAGTAATTTTAAACAAAATACAAGTTTTTTTGCAAGAATTGGCCCTGTACCGCATTGCCCGTAAAAATAGGAAGGGTTTGAATTTTTTTTCATCTTTTACGTTATATAGCATCATCAAATCTTTATGAAAGAATTCTACATAATTTGTAACCATTTAAGCTATAAGCACGATTTTCTTGTGGTTTTTTTACCAAATAGATGCGGAGAAAAAAAAATAATAAGAAAGTCATTTTTTCCATGCTGTGGACAGGGGGAGGATGGTCGCGGTCTGCAAATATGACAAAAACTATTTTTTTAAATCCGAAACAAAGTTACAAGGTCAAACAAAAATTTCAGGGACAGGGCAAAATTGACTATCTTAACGGGGGGTACCCTTTAAACAAGAAAATAAAATATTTTTTTTTAGTGTATTTAGTAACGCCTATTTTTTTTTAAGTGTCTTCTTTAATTAGCACCACTTTTGGAAATTTCTAACATTTCTCTTGCTGATTTTCGTCCAAGCCCAGCCGATTACGCTCTCTCTCACAACGAGTAGCGCCAATCATCAGGACATCGGAGTAAATCAAGTAGAGCCAATTGAAGAAAAAAGACAGAGCGAGATAAAGAGAGAGAGAGCACGAAAAAAGGTATACATTAAAAGAAATATTTGTTTTCTTGCGTGTGCCTGCGCGTTATTGTGTAAACGTAGAAGCAACGTATTTGCGCGTAGTTGAATTTGTTGTCGTGTAAAATATTAATTGTTCTTTAAAAAAAAAATCAGTGAGAAACGGACTAATAATTATTTTGAGCGTGCTTGTAAAATTCGTGGATTTTGATTTATTATTTCGTAGCGAGAAAAGGAAAAATTTTCATTAGTATATATATATATATATATATATATATATATATATATATATATACGAAAGTGTGGGATTGTGAAATAAAAATCAAAATTTCGATATTCAATTTTTTTTTGTGAATTTCATTTGTTCGCGGAATCGAGCGAGTCTTTACACCGTTCAGCCGATTCCTCGAAGAGAGCCACTGTTGTCATGAAAAGGGGGGAGGTAACTCGCCGGCTTTTAGATAGAATAAGCTTGCGCCCGCGTGTGAACAGAGAACGAGAATTTAGCCGTGCGACGCTCTATACAGAGAGTATATTATAGTAGTGCCATAGCTAACGTAAAGAGTGAGTGAGGCAAAGAGTGAGTGAGATAGATATAGCGCCGTAACAGAAAACTAGTCAATGTAGCTAATGTGATTTATTTTAATAAAAGTATTGTTAATAATAAAAGTGATTGAATTTAAGAAAATAATTAGATAGTAGCGTGAATTTTTATGAGTAATAATTTGTTAAAAAAAAAATAATTAAAGCCAATTGTTTAAAAAAAATAATTTTGCATTTTTTTTTGCGAGTTCAACTAATTATATTTATTAAAAAAAGTAGTGTATTTTGCCCTTTTCCCTTTTGTTTGATATTTTGGCCTTTGCCCCGAACAAAGGATATAATTCTCTAGTGAATCCCATCTGCAGATTTTTTATAGTTTTGCAAGTAAATAAATAAATAATTTTGGCGTTTTCGGGAGTAGTTGGACGTCTAGCTATTCACAACGTTACACAATATATGAAAAGCACATAATAGAATGTGTATTAAAAAATAAACAAAAAACATAATAGTTAATTAAATTGACAATATTTTCAAAAGAAAAATAAGTAGAAAAATAAATAGGTGAGTACGTAATCGTAAGCCTGGTTTGATTGATTGATTGATTGAAACATTTATTTCAGGTCATGGGGTTAAGCCCCGTATGACCATAAAGATTTACAGTAGTATACAAGGTTTAATATAAATCGCAATAATAGTGTATAACATAGTTAGAATTTTCTAGTAAAGGAACAATAAAAATATTCTATCATAAACAATAAAGTTTAAATAATAAATTAGAATTCATAATAGCCGAAATAACTATAAATCAGTTAAATAAGCGGATTTTTCAATTAAACAGTTGTTGCTACCAACGCCACAAGTGAACAGTCAATTTAGGTCCATTCATACTGTAATAGATGGTAGAACGTGTTTTTGTGTAACAAAACCACATCCATTGAGTACTCAGTATACTCAGCTACTCTGAACGCTCGTCTGTTATTAGTTTGTTATATAAGCATGGTTTAATTAACAAAGTACGCTCCAATTGAAAGTCCACGAAAATATCACTGTGATCATTTATGTATGATGATGCTGTGTAGGTAAATGAGTTTAAAATTGCGGCTGTTCGCACTACTGGGCATGTAAGTAGACGAGGAGGTAGCCTACTTGACGACCTAACAGCTGCATCAACATTTGCACGAACAAATTTCGTAGCAAGGTAATGTGGATTTTGGTACAATATAATAGTATGTGCAAGAACCGTTTTAAAATAAAGCCGCCTATTACCGACTGATAACCACCCCAGTTCAAGACGAAAAATGGTGACCCTTTCACGTCTGCCAATGTTGCCAAAGAAAAATTTCACGCCGGCATTAAAAGCACGATGGAGTTTGAGGTTGAAAGTTTGAGGCAATTCATCATAAACTACACTACAGTAATCGATAATCGAGAAAATCAAGGCCTCAATAAGCTCTTTTTTTACCTTTCTCGTCAGAACATGTCTATGGAACTTGAGAGACTGAAGCGTTCTAAAAATACGACCAATAACTGAGTTAATTTGTTTACTTCAGTTTAAAGAGCTACTGATCCAGACTCCCAAGTTCTTGATAACATCTGTAAATGCTATAGGAACATTTTTAACAAAGATTTTAGGGCAGGTTGAAAGATCAATTCTCGAGATATATTGCTTATTATCAAGAAATATAGCTTGCATTTTGCTAGGGTTCAAGGATAATCGATTATCATTTGCCCATTTTACTACAGCAGCCACCTTATGATTTATGAAATCAATCTCGTGGCCTAGATCAATCAGAAGAAAAGAGTGGTAGATCTTTAGGTCGTCGGCAAAAAGAATGTGCTGGGTTCCGTGAAGTAACAATGGAAGGTCGTTTATGTAGATCAAAAAGAGTAAAGAACCCAAGACACTTCCTTGTGGTACACCAGCTGTACAGGAGACCCATTCACCCACCATGTTGTCAAGGTCAGGAACAGAGTAGTGCCTAGCTCTTAAATAAGATGCAAACCAATTAATAACAGTGTCAGAACAATTTAGAGCACGGAGCTGAAGAAGAAGTCTCGAATGAGGCACTGTATCAAATGCCTTCGAAAAATCGAATAGAAGCAACACTGTTATCATCCATTTATCGATAGCATGACGAGCATAATCAAGAAGTTTTAGAAGTGCTGTCTGTGTACTATTTGCCTTACGAAAACCTGTCTGAAGAGGGTTAAGTAAGGCATTTGTGTCAAAATAAGAATACAGTTGAGTGTGCACCATCCTCTCAAGAACCTTTGATATTTCGCATAATTTGGCAATAGGTCGTGTTTCAGATGGTGAATCCATTTTGTTGGTCTTCGCTGAAGGCGAATCAGTTGAGAGGTGGTCGGGTCCAACCGCCTTAGAGGGAACTAATTGTAGCAATGAACCAACCATGGAGCAGTTGACCTTAGAGAAATCAATAACTGGCAAATCATCACGCAATGGTAAAGAGAGCACTCTACGAATTTCATCATCATTCAGAGCAGCTGATAAAGAAACAGACGTATAGTGATTTAATAAGGCCTGAGATGAGAAATACTGTAGAGGTGAAGGTAATACTTTACTCGAGAGACCAATTTTATGTAAAATTGACCGACGGTTGGTTGAATTCAGCGAGGTAGTCGAACGTTTAGAAATAAAATCATTCTTTGCCGAGTCAAGGGAGTTTGAAACCTTGCTTCTGAGCTTTCTATAGTGAGCAATGGAGAGGATGGAACCAGAGCCAGCAGCACTTTTATAGGCCCTATCACGCTCACGCATCTTTGCTCGTATTTTAGAAGAAACCCAGGGCTTCTTTTTGATAGAGAGACTCTGACATTTAAGTGGTGCAATTTCATTATAGGACGAGACAAGGACAGAAGACAAACTATTTACAACATGGTTTATTTGATCAACAGTTGACCTAGGATCAGTATGGCTCTCTTGTATATAAGAAGAAAGGCGAGCAGAAATAGAACTATTCAAGCTAACTCTATTTATATTTTTAAGATCGTGAAAGTAAAATTTTCTAGCAGGATTTGGTGGTTTATACGCTCTATATGTGATCGTTAAAAGATCATGACCTGCAATAAAAGGAGTTAAAGATTTGCTATATGAGAGCAACGTACTCTCACCATTGATGATAAATAGGTCGATCCATGAATCAGTAGAATAATTAGATGTAAGTGTATGATGAGTAGGACCAGAGGAAACCACATAGAGAGCATAAGAAGAAATAAGTGATCGCAACTTATCGGAAGAATAATTTTTAGATAATGAATTGATATTAAAGTCCCCAGTAATTATGACGTTCTTAAAAGAAGGTAGAAACGTAGAAAGATCACTGAAGAAGTCATCAGGAAAAAGCGCTTTAGGGCGCAAATAAACGACTGCAAAAATAAGTTTTTCACTAACAAGAGAGACTTCAGATATAATATATTCCGCAGTACTATCAAACAACGGATCAGATTGCGACAGAATCTTGATTTTGAGGAAATCACGGGCGTAAAAACCAACGCCACCACCCCCTTTGCCCAATCTATCTAATCTGAAAAAATTATAGTGTTCAATAGAAATAATGGCACTATCATCGAGATCTGTCAAAAATGTCTTTGTTACTGCAAAAATGTCAGGTTTATTGGAGGTTATGTGAAATTCAATTTCAGAGAAATCAATTTTAATACGGTTCACGTTTGCGTGAGAAATGATAAGATTTTGAAAATGGTTAATGTTAGATTTAGTATTGAAAAGGTTTGAACTTTGATTGAAGGTAAGATTAAGGTTTGCATTATTTAGGTTAGAACTAAGAGAAGAATCATTTAATGAACAGGAGTTCATTACAAGAGAGCCATGTAAGCCTCATTTTTTAGCTTTGGAGGGTTTCAGCTCTGCTAACTGAGCCTCATTTGAGATCGGTATGAGCTCTCCTTTAGAAGGCTGCTTACAAACTGTTAAATTTCAAACTATCGGCCGAATGTAATTCAGCTCTGTGGCTCGTGGAATGGCCTTAGAAAGAAGTTTATAGACCGGTTTGGGCCAAATGGATCAGACAAAAATTTGGCAACAAAAGCATGAAATTTGTTGGACTGTGATCCCTCTGGTTGATCGACATCCATAGGAGGAGCAGGTAACCATTCACGAGTACTAATTATAAACCTGGTACTATAATCGAGCCCAATCCCCTTAAGCACAGAGACAATAATGTCCTCATTACTAAGCTCGACTGTGGATGGAATGCCAGAAAAAATCATTTAATACAAATCACGCATTAATGATACTTCTGTTAAAGAACAAGAAGCAATGTATTGATCAAGCCGATCAGATAAGGCCTCATGTTGCTTCTCAATATCAGCAACAGAGCTTTTAACCTCTCTAATTTCAGAATGAAGTGAACTCAATTCACTTAAAATGGTTTTATTAGACTCGACCAACTTATTATTTGATTCAAGCAATTTATTTGATACTACAAGTGCTTGATCATATTTTTTATCAAGGTTACCACAAAGCAATGTAAACCATTCAGGTGCCGACTCTGGAAAATCAACTTTAGGATAGAGAGGTTCCGGCATAGTATCGGTAAGGCAACTATTTTATAAAGAGAACAAAGCCCCATAATAACAGACGAGCGTGCAGAGAAACATCTCACACCAAGCACTCACCTCGTATGATAAACCGTCACTGCGACACAGAAGTGCGAAAAGAAGGTCAAAAAGAAGTGCTGCCTCAGATAGTCGCTGTTGGTAAAGCAGGGCGCGCCTCTCAGTTGCTATCCACTAGAGAAAGACAGAAGAATAGACTTGTATAACCTCCAAAATGGCAAGCCACCGGCACTATGGAAATAAACGAATGTGATTGCAGAAAAAATCTCGCAGATGTTGAATAATACTTACGAAGATTCTCTGCAATTTGTGCGTGCAGAATCTCTGAAACAAAAAGCCCATGGGCAAAATATGCAGCAACCAGAGACCAAAATAGCCGGAGTAAGGGAATGGTAGTGTCGATCTACTTACGTGAGAGAGAGAGAGAAAGAATGAGTATAGCAACTGAATACGCACTGCACAAGCTAAATATAGGACGGGAGAAAGAAGGCACATCGGCACATCAGCGTACAAAGCATACAGCGTTGTGTATATGCTGTTTGGGTATTGGGTTACCACATGAGCGTTCAGTATGTATGAAGCATGAATCTAAATTTTTTCTTGTGGATTTCTGATGGTAGACTAAGGTTAGTTGTCAGTAAGGGAACGCAGGCAAACCGCGAATAACTTTACAAATAAAAGCCATGTCGTCACCCTGCTTAGACCTACAGTGTAGAATAGGCTTACAAATATTTTCCGTCATTGATTAATTAAAATGATTGGTAGATACACTGAAAAGCTAGATTCTAATATTTAACATGCTCACAGTAAAATTATTAATTTTCAAATGATTCATATTTAGAGTTCGATTCAAAGTTTTAAGAAAAACATAGACTAAACTACAGTTTAGAATTTCAATTATAATTCACATACGCACTGTGCATTATTTTAATATTTTTAAAAAACTATGAAAAAAAATATTAAATATATTTTTGGATATTATTCAGTTAAGTTTTGAATTTGCATAAAAAAGATTATTATAATATGTAATTCCAATATTGAATATAATAATTATCATAAAAAAGATTATTATAATATGCAATTCCAATATTGAATATAATAATTATCATATACTACTATAAGTTTTCATATATACTATAATTATTTTAACTATTTAGTTAAATGTTAAACTATGTTCATTTCCGTTACTGTTTTTTATATTCATCAAGTTAGGCTTTTTATATTTTCAGTATATTATGATGTACAAATATAATAAAAATAATAAATTTTGTTAAAATTAATAAAGATGCTTATTTTTCAACGTCATAATTTTGATTATTGATTATTAGTTTATTTGCTGACTTAGAAATACTTTAATTACTTATTTCAAGCAATTGATTCTTGCAGTGTATGTATGATATATGATAGTCATTGTACCACATGAAATAGTTAAGAGTTCTTTATGCTTCAACTTATGATTTGACAATATTATAAAGATTTGTAATTGTCATTAGTAATAATCGATTTACCATATTATTTTATAATAGCAAAGATTTTTGTTAATTACATAAATCTTTATTTCCCATTTTATGATAATATGATAAGATATAGCTTAATGAACTTTGAAAATAAATTATTTTACATAACTTTGGCTAAATGAGTTGCAACTGTATTTAAAAAGCCTTCTCTTAACTCAGAACTCGCACTCATCTACTTCATGAGTTACAAATTTGTATTCGGTATACATGTGTTAAGTCCTGGCTTTATGCCAGGACAGAATTAATGATTGATTATGTTGTTGATATTAGGAAAGTATATTTTATTAAATGAAATATTAAAGTTTGATTTTAAAAATATTAAATTTGAAAGTTAAATCTAGTGGTAGAAAAGCTCTACCAATTTTAATTGATATGAATCGTTCTCACGATTAAATATACTTGATTTGAAGTAATGTAGATCAAAATATAATTGTAAGAATCTTACCTTGATTGGCTAAGTAGATACAGGCAGACAGTAAAATAAGTACACTTGATTTTAATATTTTAATTATAGAGTTTTATTTGTTACTTTTATAATAGATTGAAGATAGTGCGATTTAATCTGTTGTGCGAATAATTGTATAATTTTAAAGTGCAAGAAATATAGTTATGATAATTATATCTTTGAAGTGCTTGTAAAAATTCTTTGATAAAGTGTTTTGGAAAAGTGTCTGCTTTAAAGTGCTGTTATTGAAGTGCTCCCATATATGATTTTTCGTTCGTATTTATAGTTATTATTAATATTTATCATTTATGAATAATTGTTTTATAATTTCTTTAAAGTTGATAAACAAAATTGATTATTAAGCATTTTTATGAAGTTTTATAATTTGAATTCTGAATTGATGTCAATCGATGGAGCAATGCTTATTATGCATTTTGATTTTATTGAATGATATGGTTAACGTGGTAAATCTGGTTCATGTAGTCTTCGTAATTGTTCTTATTTTGTTGATTCTGTAAATCGCATTGCACTTCGTTTCTTAACAAATGACTTACTTTTACAATATGCTTGCTAAGGTTAATTAGCTGATTGATCAATAACTGTATATTTTTGGAATGATAAATTTTTAAATAAAAGATACGTCGTGACGTAACACATATATAATTTTTATGAAATCATTAAAAAATTTTAATAAATTAATTGTTTTTATATTTATTATCATTATATGTTCATATTATTTAAACAATTCCTGCATGCTTCTAAGTAGCTTAGTAAGTTACAAAATTATTTAGGGGGCTTTCTCTTTTTCCAGAACTACCATTATTCTACTTCATGAGTTGATAATTTATTATGCGTATACATATTTGTTTAATATAAAATATATTTTTAAGCAGAGCGTGACGGAAAATTGTTCATTCTATGAGAAGCAAGATTGTCATTAAACCAAAAGAAGTATTAACTCCTGTCGGCCAGTCCCCACGATTACCAAACCTGGTTTTTAATTAATATAAAATTCATGAAATATTTACAGTTTTGGCTTAAGTTTTGAAATTAATTAAGCAATTGTCAAGAACTTCTGTATTCAATTCTTATTTTTTACTAATATTTTCAGCTCTCAGAAGTAAATGAATTAAGTATTCATCATCATCATTGAATTTATATATTTTTTTTATTTATCTATAATTTTTTATTAAGAAAGTTTTGAAATCAATCAAGCAATCGTCGAATACTTCTGTATTTAATTCTTTCATTTTAGTAATATGAAATTCATAAAATGTTCAATTTATATTCTCTTTGATAGACGAATGTTAGGAAAAATTTTGCCAAATAATTTATGAAAAAAAGTTATTATTGAGATGAAGATGGCGATGATGATACACATCAAAATAAGAATAAAAATGATATACTAGATCAACTTACTATTTCATTTATGAGTGAATATTAATACTCAAACATTGACTAACTATACTTGATTTTAGTGGTATCTATTTTATTTCATTCCTGATAAAAGACATATTTATTAAAAAAAAACAAAAAAACCAGGTGTGATAGTCGAGGGGACTGACTGACAGAAGTTAATACTTCTTTTTGTTTAGTATGTCTTGCTTCTCATAGAATGAACAATTTTCCGTCATGCTCTGCTTAGAAAAATATATTTTATATTAAATAAATATGTATACGCACAATAAATTATCAACTCATGAAGTAGAATAATGGTAGTTCTGGGAAAAGAGAAGGCCCCCTAAATAATTTTGTAACTTACTAAGCTACTTAGAAGCATGCAGGAATTGTTTAAATAATATGAACATATAATGATAATAAATATGAAAACAATTAATCTATTAAAATTTTTTATTGATTTGATAAAAATTATATATGTTTACCCAATACAAATTTGTAACTCATGAAGTAGATGAGTTCGAGTTCTGAGTGAAGAGAAGACTTTCAAAATAAAGTTGCGACTTATTTAGCCAAAGTTATGCAGAATAATTTATTTTTAAAATTCATAAAGCTATATCTTATCATATTATAAAAAAATGGGAAATAAAGATTTACGTAATTGACAAAAATCTTTGCTATTATAAAATAATATGGTAAATCGATTATTACTAATGACAATTACAAATCTTTATAATATTTTCAAATCATAGGTTAAAAACATAATGAACTCTTAACTATTTCATGTAGTACAATGACTATCACACTACAAGGGTCAGTTGCTTGAAATAAGTGAAAAATTTCTAAGTCGGCAAATAAACTATTAATCAATAATCAAAATTATGGAGCTGAAAATAAGCATCTTTATTGATTTTAACAAAATTTATTATTTTTATTATATTTGTACATTATAATATACTGAAAATATAAAAAACCTAACTTTATGAATATAAAAAACAGTAACGGAAATGAAAATAGTTGAACATTTGACTAAATATTTAAAATAATCATAGTATATATAAAAATTTATATTAGTATATGATAATTATTATATTTAATATGGGAATTGCATATTATAATAATCTTTTTTATGCAAATTCAAAACTTAACTGAATAATATCCAAAAATATAATCAATATTTTTTTTCATAGTTTTGTTAAGTCCTGGCTTTCACCAGGACTAAATAAAAGTGTATGATTTGATTATGTTGAATATTTTTGTATGATTTTAAATATAAATTTTAATTGATTTGAAATAATTGAATTAATTATTAAGTTATAATTATGAATGATAAATATATGTATAATCTAGTAGTGAAATGAACTCCACCAATATTTAATTGAGTTAACCGTTCTCACAATTGAAATATATTGAAGAATATTTATTTAGAGTACTTGAATAGAGAATATATAAATTGAAATATTTCATTAAAATATTCTAATTAATTATTAACTTTTTTTTTTAAATAAATAAATGTCAGGAACATCCTCCCCTTCGTACAAAACATTAAATGTTTTGTACCTAAGCAAACCTAATAAGCTTTCTAGATGGACGTAAAAAATTACCATATGCAGTTCGCACTTATGCAACTCGCATTTCTCCATCTGACCCCGGTAGCACACAAGTAATAACACCTTTTCTCCATTGATTACGAGGACTATTTTCATCAAGAATCAAAACTAGATCATTTACTTTAAGTGGAATGTCAATATTTTGCCATTTTTTACGTGGAGCTAATGTAGGGAAGTATTCGCGTAGCCACCGACGCCAGAACATATCCGCGAAATACTGAGCACTTAACCAGTGTTTTCTTGTACATAACGAGATAGCGTCACATTTATTTATTTTTATTTGTCCTGAGGATATTCCTAACAAAAAATGATTAGGAGTTAAAGCTTCTTCGTCTCGAGGATCGCATGATACATGAGTGAGAGGACGAGAATTCACGCTATGTTCTATTTCGATTAAGACAGTTAATGATACTTCCTCTTTAAGAGTCTAATCTTTCATAACAACATTTAAAGCTGTCTCAACTGGACGCACTAAGCGTTCCCATACACCACCCATGTGCGCAGCTGTTGGAGGATTAAATTCCCATTGAATTTGATTATTTGATACAAAATCATTTGCTTGATCTAAATTAATTTGTTTTAATGCTTGGGTGACTTCCTTACTCATTCCTCTAAAATTAGTGCCATTGTCACAATAAATAACTAAAGGCGTACCTCTACGAGCAGAAAACCGTCTCAAAGCTAATATCGCTGAGTCCGCAGAGAGGCTGTTCGCGAGTTCTAAATGAATAGCTCTTGTAATCATACATGTAAATAACGAAACCCAACGTTTTTCTCTTCTTCGCCCTATTTTTACGTATAAAGGACCAAAATAATCCAACCCACAATGACTAAAAGGACGAAGTCGATATGCCATTCTTGCGTTAGGTAAATCACTCATTTTTGGATTCGCGGGTTTAGCTCGTAATATTTTACAAACAATACATTACTACCTTACGTAAAGCTTGACGCAAACCTACAATCCAATAAAATTGTCGAAGTTCATTTAACACCGTTTCATTGCTAGCATGGTAAAATTTTTCATGAAAATGTTTAATAAGTAAGAATGTAAATGTTTCTTTTGCATCTAAAATTATCAAACTTGACTAAACATTTGATTTAGGAAAACGTTTAGTTCTACTTCCGACACGTAAAATATCCTTTCCGTCCAAATAAGGATTTAACACTAAAATTCGACTACTTTTAGACACATTTTTGTTTTTTAATATCGAGTTTAATTCTTCATTAAAAGAAATAGATTGACTAACCTTAATGCATGCTCCTTCAGCTTTTTGAAAACGTTCAACAGATGAACATTCGCATTTCTTAAAAATATCGATGGCTTGAAAAACTCGTGAAATTGAATGTAGTAAACGTTTCAAAGTTGAAAAATTAGTAAATTCTATGAAAGGTTTCTCACAATTTTGCACGCAAGTAAAAACGTTTTTACTATTTTTATACTCAGACTCATCTTCAGTATTATTATTAAAAATGTCATCCTTTGGCCAGTAAGACTCGTGTTTACGCAAAAATGGCGGACCTAAGAACCATCGACTTGAGTCATTTAACGCGTCAGAACCCAATTCCATTCTAATATATTAGAATTTTCGCGAATTTCTCCTAAACGATTCGAAACATAAATCTTAAAATCTCGAGGGTCTTTTTTAATCCAGTGAAGAACAGTTTTTGAGTCGGACCAATACACGCGTCTTACTACTTGAAAATTATGTTCTTAAATTATAATTTTTGCCAATCTTATCGCGAGAAGCGGAGCTTGAAGTTCTAACCGAGGAATAAAAATTGTTTTCAACGGAGTTACTCGGCTTTTTGCCATTACGAAGGAAGTATGAAATGTATCTCCGGGGTAAACGAACCTCCAATAACCTACAGATGCATAAGCTTTCGAACTCGCGTCGCAAAACACGTACAATTCTACGCATTTTATTTAAAAATCTTTTAATTGATAACAGCGTTCAATCTTACATTCTTTTATTTTTTCTAACTCTTTTAACCAACTTTTCCATTTAAAAAATTGTTCCTCGTGTAATAATTCGTCTCATTTAATTCCACTAGACTAAACTTGTTGCATTATTATACGCGCTTGAATTGTAAGAGGTGTAAGAAAACCGAAAGGGTCAAAAACCGACATTATCACGCTTAAAAATTCTCTTTTAGTTGGACGTTTTTGACCATTATATAATTCTTTTGAAATTTTATTTAAATTTAAATTAAATGTTAATTTATCTGTTTCATTTAGCCATTTTAAACCCAAAACTTTTTCTTCTCCGTTTTCTGATATATTTGTTTTTATTAAATTATTGGCTTCAAGATTAATTTCTGATTTACCAACTACTAAACTAGAATTACTTGCCCATCCATGCATTTCCCAATTCGCATGTTTATTCATTTCAATTATTTGTTGAATACGCTCAGTTGCTTCTATAATAGATTCACAACTATCAAGGTAGTCGTCCATATAAGTATTATTTTTAATACTTTTTACGGCATCAGTAAAACGAGTAGAAAATAAATCCGCATTTTTATTTTTAATAAATAAAGCAATACAAGAGGATGATTTTGCGCCAAATAAAATCGAGCTCATCACGTAAACATCCGGTTCATTAATACGGTCCTTACCTCACCATAAAAATCTCTGCACGTGTCTATCCATTGGTCGAATCTTAATTTTTAAGAACATGTCACGCATATCGGCCATGATCGCGTATGAGAATTGTCTAAAACGCATAATCACTCCAGGTAATGATTTTAACAAATCTGGTCCAGCTAATAACAAATCATTAAAACTGGTCATTTCAGTCTTAGCTGCTGCATCAAATACTAAACGTACACGGCCGGGCTTGTTTATCTTTTGCGCACCGAAATGCGGGAGATACCAAATTTTGTCGCTTAATAGATTTTTATTTATTTTTTCACTAAGACTGTTTTCTATTAATCTTTCCATTTCTTTGTAATACAAATTAGCATAAGAAGGATTTCCATCAAGCTTTTTTTTACGAAGAATTAATCTACGCATAGCTTGCGCATGACTGTTTGGAAATTTATTAATATCTTTTTTCCATAAAAGATCTACCTCCCACGCGTTTCCGACATATCGACTTGTTTTTTCCAATAAATCAATTGCATGTTTTTCATCGTTATTAATTTCAGTATAATTTTGAATTCCAATAGAATCTACATCAAAATAAAATTTTATTAATTTATCTAAATCATTATTATATGTTTGAGAAAATTCATTATTAATTGTTAAGTGATTAACTTGTTTGAAATCATTTTCATAAATACCATGAAAAGACCAGCCTAGCAAAGATTTTGAAATAAAAAGTTTGTTATTAATAATTTCTTTAAAATCACGTGTTATAATTAAATTAGCGTTATCTTGACCTATAAGCATATCGGGTGCTCCTCTGTACGCGAATTTCATGTAAATCTTTACAATGTTTAATTAAATTTTCACTAATATTTTTTGACGGCGATGCTAAATCGTCAATAATTAAAACATTTTTCACATATCTTTAAGAATTATTAATTTTTACTCTTAAATTTGTTTTTTCTCGAGAAAATGTGATCGCATGCTCTCCACCAACTCCTTTCAACTTTACTTCAGTTTTTAAGATTTCTGCTCCAATTTCTTTTATAATTTTAGAATTAATTAATGTTGCTGATAAACCTTCATCTAATAAGGCATTTATTAATTTTTGTTTAAAATAACCTATCAAAATAATAGGAATAATTTTCAAAAAAATACGATTTTCTAGTCATGATTGTTTATCTGAATTTAGCAAGACATCAGCAACATTATTTTGTTTATTTGACTGAAATGGAATTGTTTCATGCTTTTTTATTTGAAAAGATTTAGAGCTATTTGTGTCTGAAGTATGAAGGAGCTCATGGTGCTTACGATTGCACATTCCACACGAGTCTTTTTTACATATTTAACGTGTATGATTTTGACCCAAACAGTTAAAGCATAAACAATTAGCTTTTATAACTTTCCATCTTTGACTTATAGGAGTTTTTTTTAAATCTCTACAATTTATAATTAAATGGTTATTACGACTACAACAAAAGAAATGTAAATTTCTATTACTATTTTTAACCTCGAAACTACCTTTTTCATTACTACTTTCAATTGCACATACTGCTTTTGTCTTATTACGTATGTTTTTAGATGTCTGATTCGACGCTTCATTTTTATCATAAATAATAATTCCCACTTCTATACTTGTTCGAGCTTCATTAAAAATAAACTCGGCTACTCTTTCGAGATCAGGTTTGTTTTGTTCAGAATTAGCTACGTATTCAATATAACCGCGATGCATTGAATCAGGCATCTTTTTTAATATATTTTCAACTAAATCAGAACTATATAGATATCCAAAACCATTATTTAGCGATTTAATTGCTGTAACTGCGTTTTTCAAACGTGGAGCGAATTCTACTAGAATATAATTATAAGATTCGATTTTCAGAAGCTCTTTTATTTCGGATAATATTTTTCCTAAAATTACTTTAGAATTACCAAATCGCATCTCTAAGGTTTTTATTATTTCATCAGAACTACAACCAGTAATCAATAAAGATTTAGTAACATTTCTAGCTTCGTCAGTTAAAGCTTCCGACAATCGCATCATATTTTCAGGCTCTGTATAGTCACCTAAAGCTGTAGAGATTTCAAAAGATTGTTTAAATCTAAACCAATCGAGTGGATCTCCAGAGAATTTTGGCAAAGCTTTAGCAGTTGTCATTCTATTCATAAAAGTTAAACTTTCATTATTTATTATTGAACTTTTAACTGCTGCTAAAGAATTTTCAACAGCTTTTGCCACGCGATCCTCTAAAGATATCCGCGCATTTTGATTTTCGCGATTTAAAAAAGTACTTTGTAAATTTATATTATTAACATATTGATTTTCAAAATCCGAATATTCTAAATCTTCAATTTCTTTATCGCTAATTTCAGATTCATTTAGAATTTCTGTTTCTTTTTCGGAATTGAATACAAAACGCGTTCGTTTATTCGGCAATTCATTATTTGACGCGGATTTACGCTTTTTATTTAAAATTACTTGCGCTCGCAAATTTTGTTTAGTCTGCGTCGATTTCTTTTGCTGTGATTTACTACTGCATGATGTTGAAGAAGGACCATCTTTACGACCCACATCGTGACGACTTAAATTTTCAGCTGGCAGAGAGTTTTCATGATTCGCTCGAACTTGACCAATTCTGTTGTTTGACGTAGTTGTAGATGTAACCGTTGAAGCCGATTGACGCTTTCGCTGACGCGTTGTAGGAAGAGGAGCGTCTGTATGTTAACAGTGGCTGTTGTTTGACGAGTTCTACGACCCGTTGTGGTTATAGGTAGGACCTCGCGTTCTGGAGCTGTAGGTTGACGCACTCTCAAGATAGGGCGAGGGATTCTCAAAAAAACTGTTCGGTTTGTTCTCTGAGTTCCAGAAGTAGAAGGAGCATTTTCGATAATCGCTGTTGTTCTACGCTGATTTTGTTGGTTTCCTTGGCGTGGTAATGGCATTTCTCAAACGATTACCTTTAACCTCAATTTAAATGTATGAGCGATTGTTTTTTTTATATGTATATATAGACTATTGACATTTAATAAAAAAGAAAATAAGGTTAATTTTAATTTTTAATTTAAAAATTCTTTAACGATACATAATACAATATGTACTGAATTAGCATTTTTAATAAAAAAAAAGGATTCTTTCACATCTCATTAATATTAACACAAAAAGGAGAAGGAAACAAAAAATAACATTATAATATTACATACAAACTGATGATAGGTGAACAAAGCCTTATTGATAACAACTTCGTATATGATAAATAACCTTCTTGAGCGAAAAATTTTTTTAAAATTTTTCTTCTATCTTGACACGAACAACCCAGTTCCGAAAAGTTGATTTCCGGGTTTCGGCACTAAAAAAATGTAGTTGACTAGACGTCTTCCCGTGTCCAAGATTCCTTTTTGATTCTTTTTTAATCTTTTTATTTAGAAAAGATGACAGAAGAAAGAAATAGAAAAAAGAAGACAGACTTTTTTATAATTAATTATTTATTTAGAAACAAAATAAAATTAAATGCGCACTTCAAAATTTATTTTACATTAACATTTTATTTTATAAGAAAATACGCTTGCTTTTTTAATCAAGAAGTGTTAACTCTTTTAAATTAAAAAGAAGAATAAAAAATTTTCCAAAGAAACTGAAAAGAAAAGTTTTTTTTTTTTTTTTGTTTTTCAAAATCTCCAAGCAACAGCTTGTACCTCGGTTTCTAGGGCCAAATGTCTACAAACAAGCCGAAATACTTGCTTGTTCCGTGCTTCTCTTCTTTTATCGATCGTCATCGATCGGTGAAGAGAAAATAGCGGGCCCGAACACATCTATTTATATGTCGTGCACGCGGCCTATTTAGATTTTTTTAAAAATTATTATTTCATTAAAATATTCTAATTAATTATTAACTTTTTTTTTTAAATAAATAAATGTCAGGAACAGACACTTTCATGAAGATTCTGGTACCGATGGGTCTTAATATTGATAAGTCCCATTTTCTAAGCACCCGCAAGTGGTCTCCTAAGACACCGAGGACTAGGATTGTTGATGGTGTCGAGATAGAGGTTGAGCATGGAAATGCAGTTGTTATACAATGCTCTTCAGGTCACATTCGTGACCGTATTGCAGGAGTGTCTGCCAGATTAAAAGAATTTCCCTGCCAACGTATTTTTGGGTGTGGTGGCCCTTCAAAGATATTTGTTAGAGCATTATGGCCCAAGGAGGTCTATTCTATTTTAGCTAAAGCTAAAGCAGCTTCCAGGGAACTGAATTATGAATGGCCTTTTGTAACAGTTCTCAAAGTTTACATGAGATCGACCCTCGACTCTGTTCCAATCTTAATCGCTTCTGAGTCTGATCTGGCCTTATTAGTTCCTAATGAAAAAAAGAAAGTGCCCGATCAAAAAAAGAGGGATTGAGTTTTTCCAGACTCGCAGGCTGTGTTGTCTAATGTTTTGTCCTTTAGTAGTTTAAGCAATGATGTAAATAATTGTTCTTCAAGAGATTCCTTATTTATTGCTCATGCCAATGTTAATTAAATCAAGACTCATTTTAATGAGATTGAATGGATGTGCAAATCTGATGACTACGACATATTTGCAATCACCGAGACCTTCTTAACAGATTTAGATTCAAGTTCGATAATCAACATTGATGGTTATGAGTTTTTCCGAAATGATAGAGAAGGTAAAGTGGGTGGCGGTGTTGGTGTTTACATTCGTAGTTGCTTCAAAACTCGGATTTTATACCACTCCGATCCAACATTTGATAATTCCCCAGAATTTCTCTTACAAGACATTAACGATGGCACAAACTCAATACTATGTTGTGTTGTTTACATTCGGCCTAAGGCCTCTTCATTTGATACCTTTTTCAATACTTTTTCTAATTGTGCCTATAACTACAAAAATATTGTAATTACTGGTGATTTTAATATTAATCTTTTGAAAACTTCTTATTTGTCTGACATGCTCAGATCTTATTTTGATTCTCTCTCTCTGTTTATTGTTCCTTCAGATGCTACTCATCATGCAATTACATCAGATCATGAATCTCATACTTGGCTAGACTTATATATTATACATGATAGATCTTCTTTATTATCTTACGAGAAGTCTGCCGCTCCATTTGTTTTATCGTGGAGTAAATTCATCACAAAATTCCGAATTTTTAATTTGATATTGATTTGAAATTGACCTTTCTTTAATGAATTTACTTGAAATAAATATGAAATTAAAAGATTATATAATTTTTAGTAAACCCCTTTCTAGAATTTAGTATAATTTATTTAGTTTAAATTTCCATAAAGACTAAATGTGAATTTAACTATCTACCTTTCAAACCCTATTTTTTATCACGAAAAAATAAATTCTGAAATTTTCATTTATCAACACTAATTTCTTTAAATTCACTATAATAGAAATATAGATTTATTTAGGAGAATAAATAACACAAAATTATGGGAAAAGCCTGAAAGGCAGAAAAACCCAGCTTATTAAAATACACAGAACAATAACAATCTAATGAATTTAATTTGTAAAAACGCACGCTTTGTTTATAATAACGACGGTTATGGTGTACACAATATTCGCACTCTCACACACAAATTTCGAACCACTCACCACAAGTGAAGTGGCTGAAATTATGAGTTAAATTATTTATTAATTTAAGTTTATTTATTTAATGTCGAAAAGCAGTTGCGGAACGAATCGATCTAATTGATCAACGTATACTTTAATTAAATCAATTAAAGTTAGATCTGAAAAGATCTGATTTGAGGTTTAAGTTTATTAATTTATTTAGATCTGAGAAGATCTGATTTGAAATTAATTTTATTGAATTTACCACGTTCTTTGTTTAAAACGAATAACTGTTACAGTTCGCGGTTTTAGATACCAGCAAGGGCGCTTTCACGAACAAGACTGCACGAATAATAAAATGAAAAATGTCTTTAGGGTAACGTTTTTTCGTTATCCCCTCTCTTCGCTATAGAAAGTAAGAGAGATGGCAACGAAGACTGTCGCTTGCTGCCATCTACAACCCCGAATTCGAATTCATATTTAATTTGGTACGTTACGACGTAACATACTGCCGGTGCAAGCTGCAATATGAAAATGTGTTGACAATTTCAATTGCAGTAATCGCTAGAGATACATTGAAAGCAGAGAGTTACAAACGCTTAGAGTTTAAGAAATACATAAATTTTTACAATAGTCTAAGTGGACTAGAAAATAGTTTCATTAGAACGCTCGTTTCGCTTAATTGGATAAATCAAGGTATAAATGAGATTGTTTACCGAAAATTCAAGTAACAGGTAAGATACATGAACGAGTGATATTGCGTTTGTAAATGCCGCTCGCAGTTTTGACTGTTGCAATTCCGGCGATGCCATCGTTCCCTGGAATGATTTCAATGATGACACCCAATGGCCATTTTGCACATGTATTAACATCATCCATGAGAATAAATCAGCTCCGACTGTCAACTCTGCTGTGGAATCATGCCATTTTCGGCGAATCTGCAATTCGTGTAGATATTCTTTCTGCCATTTATTCCAGAAATCTTGGCGAGCCTTAGTTATGAAGTTGTAGGTCGTAAGCTTGTTGTCAGGAACTGAAACAAAAGATCGTTCTGTTAAAAAATTAAATGGTCTACCTATGAGTAGGTGAGCGGGTGTTATTGCTAAAGGGTCGTTGGGATCAGCTGAGAGCGCGCACAAAGGTCTAGAGTTAGGAATCGCTTCAATCTCGATAAGTAAGGTGTTAATTTGTTCATACGTTAGTTTTTGATCCTTTAGAACGCGTTTTAAGTGGTGTATAAAGCTTTTTACAGCTGCTTCCCAAATACCCCCGAAGTGTGGAGACAATGGAGGGTTGAAGTGCCATTCAATCCTCTTAGACGAAGCGTAATTCTCTATTTCAGTTCTAAATGTAGAAGAATTAAATAATTCGAAAATTTTTGATAGTTCCTTGTTTGCGCCCTCGAAATTGGTACCGTTATCCGAGTAGACATGTTGAGGGACACCTCTGCGATTTATGAACCTTCGAAATGCAGCGAGAAACCCTTCAGTGGATAAATCAGTAGCTAACTCAATGTGAACCGCTTTAGAAACCATGCAAACAAAGATACAACCATAAGTTTTGATAAACGACCTGTTATAATTTTTCTTTTCCTTAATTAAAATAGGATCGAAAAAATCCACTCGTGAATGATAAAACGCTGGAGATTCGTGGACTCTCGCCTTTGGCAAATCTGCCATTTGAACGTGTACGATCCTTGGTTTTTGTGGAATGCAATCTAAACAACGATGAATGATATGTCGAACTTGATCTTTACCATTTAGTATCCAATATTTTCTTTGAATATCGTATAACGTAGATTAAATACCTGCATGTAAATTAGTCTGATGGGTCTTTCGAATAATCATGTCTGTCACTGGATGTTTACTGGGAAACAAAATAGGATGTTTTTGACCATATAGTAGATTGGAATTTTTCAAGTGACCACCTACGCGAATAAGACCTTGTTCGTCAATGAAAGGATGTAATTTGTCGAAACAAGTACCCTTTTTAAAAGAGTGTGAACCTTCGGTAGAGTGTTTAGACAAAAACTTGAGTTCAGCCGCAAACCTCTCTCGTGACTATCATGATAATGCGTTGTTCTGCTTCAATGGGTTCTGAATACAACAAAGGTCGAATTAAGTTTTTGGAATGAAGGATGTTCTGCTCTTCTACCCTGCAAGATTGATTGAGTTTTTTTAGATTTCCAACGTAAAATGTAAGCTACGACTCGAATGAATTTCTCGAATTTAGAAAACCGTGAATAAATGTCTTCACAACTAACGCCAACTACTAAGCAAATATCCCTTTTTAACCCTGGTAAATTAGAAATAACTGGCTCCTTTGATATTGGCTACTCATCCTCTGCTGCACTCAGCCACCATGGACCTGAAAACCAAAGAGAGTTTTTTAAGAATTCTGATGGCAATTGCCCGGGGGAAAGCGCATCAGCTGGGTTGTCCTCCGATCTCACATGTCTCCATTAAATTTGATTACCTAAAGATTGATTGTCTGCTATTCTATTTGCTTCGAATGTTCTTAGTAGATGCGGAGCTTTCTTCAACCAAGCTAATACAATCGTGGAATTTGACCATAAAACTGTTTCATGCACATGAAAATTAAATTGACCCCTGGTTTCTACGTATAATTTTTTCAGAACCGATGCTGCGCATAGTTCTAGCCTAGGAATCGTGACTCCACTTAACGGTGCAACTCTGGACTTGCTGCAAGCTAACCTGATAAATATATGACCTTGCGAATCCTCTGATCTAATGAAAAGACAGGCACCGTAACCATGTTGACTGGCATCACAGAATCCATGTACTTGAATGTCGATTGGGTTTGAACATACCATTTGACGAGGTACTGAAACTTCTAAAAGAGACAATTGACTAACGAACGATTTCCATTTAGTATGAATGATTTGAGGTAGAGATTCATCCCACGTTATTTTAGCTTTCCAACAATCTTGAATTAATACTTTAGCAAATAAATTCACTGGTCCTAATAGTCCTAATGGATCATAGATTTTCGAAATCTCTGATAGAAGCTTTCTTTTTGTTAATGTAATTAGAGGATCGATCGAATGAACAGTATATTTGAATGAATCAATTTGTGAATCCCAAACAATTCCAAGAGTTTTTTGAATAGGGGTTTCATTTACAAGACATTCTAATTTTATAGGCCCTTTGTCGATATTTTTAATACTGCTGGATGATTAGAAGACCATTGCCGAATGTTAAACCGCCACGTTGCAATAGTTGCGTCACTTCGTCGCGAATGCATAAAACTTCTGTAAGAGAGCCTGCTCCGGAGATAAAGTCATCAACGTAGAAATCTCTCAACAGTAGTTTGCTAGCTTGAGGAAAATCCTGAGCTTCGTCGTGAGCAAGTTGTTGCAATGTTCGAATGGCGAGAAAAGGAGCAGCTGAGGTTCCAAAAAAGACCGTATTCAGCTGAAAAGTTCGAATTTTACCTCGATGGTACCATAAAACCTTCTGAAATTTCCTATCCTCTGGATGAACAAGAATTTGGCGATACATTTTCTCAATGTCCACCGTTACTACATACTGATGCATTCGAAAACAAAACAACTGTTGGAAAATGGTGTTTTGAAGAGTGGGGCCTACCATCAAAGTGTCATTAAGAGAAATACCAGTCAAAGTTTTAGCCGAAGCATCAAAAACAACACAAACTTTGGTTGTTTGACTAGCTTCTTTAATGACAGCGTGGTGAGGAAGATAATATCCTCCTTCGGTATCATCGCAGAGTGTCATATGTCCTAGTGAAATATATTCGTTCATGACCTTGGTATATTCGGTTTTTAAAGAAGGATGATTTTCAAATTTTCTTCTGAGAGCGTGTAGACGTCTAAGCGCCTGCATTCGAGATTCTCCTAGGTTGAATTTACTGTCTCTGAAAGGCAACCGAACCACATAGCGACCCGTGATATCACGCCTGGTGTGATCAACATAGTGCTGCTCACAGGCGATTTCATCCCGAGATCGTACAGGCTCATGATCGAAATCCTCAATAAACCAAAATCTTTCTATAAGTTTGTCTAATTTGACTAAATTACAAGAATTTACCCTCGAAGAGACAATAGATTCAGCCTTTCCTGCAACGATCCAACCTAAAGTAGTTTTTTGCAAAATGATGTCTGACCTACCATGATCAAGTTTTATTTGACCGATGGCCAAAACAGACAAAGTTGTACTAGCAGCTATTAAAATATCAACAGGCTTCGGAAGATGGAACTGAGGATCAGCTGATTTGATGTTTTTTGGGATTTTAAACAAATCTCTAGGAAATGTTTCATTAGGCACGAACTCGGCAATACTAGGTACTATTAAGAAATTGAGTTGATATTTATTGTTATTATAATTAGAATAAAAAGTTGCTTTAATGTAATATTTTGATAATGTACACAACCCTTCGACCGCACTGATATTAACTGAACAAATATTTTTTACTAAATTTAGTGAATTTGCAAATGACTCTGTAATAAGATTAACCGTTGAACAAGAATCTAAAAGAGCGCGTGCCATAATGAAATTTCCTTGATCATTTAGAATTTTGACAACAGCTGTTGTCATTAACTGAGAATCAGATGGATATGTTATTGAGAGATATGACTGTTGACCTAGTTATGAGTTAGAATCCGTCCGCCTAATTGATTGTTCGTCATAGGATTTGGGAGTTTGAGAAGACGTCGAATTATTTGTATGTAATAGAGTGTGATGTTTACGATTGCACTTTTTGCAAAGTTTTTTACTTGTGCAAGCCGAAGGATGACTTCTGAAACAATTCTGACAAAGTTGTTTAGCTCTGATAAAATTCCAATGTTCTCGAATGCTAAGCCTTTGAAAAAAGGAACATTTAAACAAGTAATGCTCTCCATTGCACTTAGGACATTTACTTGGATTTTTGCCTGAAGAATAAGTAGAAGGACTCGAACCTGAAGTGGCCAATGCTCTGGCTTCTGTTCTTACAAACTTTGATTTAGAAAGATCGAATTTGTCACCCCCTCGTTTTTTAGAAATTAATTTGTCATGCAGTTTGTTGGGATTGGCTTCAAGAGCCTGCAATCTAAAAATGTTAGTTTGAAGAAATTCAAAAATTTCTTTGACTGTAGGAAGCTTATCTAGGACAAGTTTGTCCTGCCATCGGCACAAGGTCGCTCGGGGCAAGCACCGTTCAATAATCCTAACGACTAAATGATCACTGGGTTTTTCACCTAACCGGTCTAACATATACAAAGTTTGACGAACTTTGTCAAGAAGTGTAGATAGTTCCTCCGCTGTTGCGTTTTGAACCTTTGGCAAATTAAGAATGGCATTGAGATGCCCTACAGCGACCATTCTTTTATGGTCATAAGCTTCAGTAAGTGCTTGCCATGCATTGGAATAGTCTTCTTCACTCGGATCAAACTCAACGATTTTAGCCTTAGCTGATCCAGATAAAGAATTCAACAGATGTGTATGTTTAACTAAATTGCTAATATCGTTTCGAGAGCGAATTAAAGCAACGAAACTGTTCTTGTATGTTAGCCAGTTTTCAGGTTTTCCGTCAAATGTAGGAAGTTTAATATCGGGAAGTTTAGGAAGATTGTGTCTTTCTGTGATAGTGATATTGTTTGTATTTAAAGTTGAATAAGCTGTCGGTTCGAAACGTTGCATCGGAGTCTGAAGTTTAGTGAATGTAGTGTTAAGAGTGTAAAAACTAGTTTCTAATTGGAAAAATTTTGCTATCAATTCATGGTTAGTCCGTATTCAAAGCAAAGAGTCAGTTAATTTATTGCAATCTGTACGAGTGGATATCAACGTGTCGAGTCGTAGCTTAGCAGTAGTCATGTCTAAGTCAGAAGCTTGTAAATAACTCTTAAAAACCTCTAAATGCACTTTGAATCCCTTGAGTTTTTCGTCCGACACCTGAACAAGAGTTTTAAAATCCATTTTCCTACCAAAGCGAATGATATGAAACGATAGAAAAGAATTAACACCTTGTTCTAAATTTCACTCAGATTGTTTACGTGTTGTAAATTGACGAGCAGACCTTAGAATTCGACCTACCCGTCGCACTACAGGCCCAAACGACTTTTTATTGGATAAAATTAAGTAGCGCCTAATAGGATAGGGTTACGGGGATCTACCAGGGCTCATTTTAAAGATCTTGTGATGTCTTTTTATGAAAAAATATTTATGAAAAGCTTTCTGTGACAGAGATATCTTAAACAGCCCGTCAAAACCATGGTTTTTTCAAATTTTTCGCTTATTTCTCCTTAAACGTTAGTACGAACGAAATGAGGACAAAGATACATCACTAATTATTGAAGTAGAGTAAAAAACCTTCAATTTGCTTTTTTGAAAACGTTTCTAGGTGCTATAGAACTCAATTTACAATGATTTTAAGTTAACAGTCTTCTTAAAAATAAGATTTTTCAACATATTCCGCTTGTTTCTCTTGAGGATTTATTGGAAAGAAAATCAGGATGATAATACATTATAGACCATTAAAGTAAAGTAAAAGAATTATTTTCTTGGTGGTTAAGTGTTATAAAATCGTTTTCACAGCTATTTCAAATAAAAGTAGCGAGTATATTCAACCATTTTCACTTGGCTTTAAGTATAATAACCTGTGTCAGCCCAAATGAACATAAATTTTTTATGTTATTCGATTGAATATTTTTCTATGTAATCATAAGTGGAAAAATTTGTAAATTGATTTTTTTAAAGTATTTTTGTCCGTTCTTTTCAAATCTGCTCTTCATTTTTGCCTATAATATTCCATTTTTTCAAAATGGCAACTTTCTTGCAAAAAACACAATTAAAAAATTTTTTTCATCTGTTTATCGTACTGGCTTGTAATGTTCCCTCTATATAATCATTGTGAACATTAAAATTTCATGGAATAATTATCATACCTAAAATTTAAGACGTATAGGATGTCAAAATTCTAAATTGCTGATTTAATATGATGAAGTTTACAAGAGTTTTTAATTTTTTTCATTATTTTTTATGTTATAAGGTCATAACTTTCGCTTTCTAAATTAATTAATTATTCTTTGATTTTTTCAATAATAATTATCTTAGTTTGTTAGTTCTTACATGCATTTTCAAAATTTGTTATTTATTTATTTGATTGTAAAAATCATAACCATTTAATAATTTAATATTCTAAACCGACTGTTGGCCGTAAATTTCACGTTTCCCGACTTTTGTCAGAACATTTATCTACCTTACTGAAAAAAATGACATGAAATGTCACATAAGATACGTTATAACATAAGAAAATAAAAAAATAAAACTCTTGTAAACATCATCATATTAAATCAGCCATTTATAATTTTGACATCCTATAAATTTTGGGTGTGATAATTATTCCATGGATTTTTAATGTTCGCAATGATTATATAGAGGGAACATTACAAACCAGTACGATAAAAAGATGAAAAAATTTTTTAAATTGTGTTTTTTGCAAGAAAGTTGCCATTTTGAAAAAATGGAATATTATAGGCAAAAATGAAGAGCAGATTTGAAAAGAACGGACAAAAATACTTTAAAAAAATCAATTTACAAATTTTTCCACTTATGATTACATAGAAAACTATTCAGTCGAATAACATAAAAAATTTATGCTCATTTGGGCTAACACAGGTTATTATACTTAAAGCCAAGTGAAAATGGTTGAATATACTCGCTACTTTTATTTGAAATAACTGTGAAAACGATTTTATAACAGTTAACCACCAAGAAAATAATTCTTTTACTTAACTTTAATGGTCTATAATGTATTATCATCCTGATTTTCTTTACAATAAATCCTCAAGAAAAACAAGCGGAATGTGTTGAAAAATCTTATTTTTAAGGAGACTGTTAACTTAAAATCATTGTAAATTGAGTTCTATAGCACCTAGAAACGTTTTCAAAAAAGCAAATTGAAGGTTTTTTTACTCTACTTTAATAATTTTTAATGTATCTTTGTCTTCATTTCGTTCGTACTAACGTTTAAGGAGAAATAGGCGAAAAATTTGAAAAAACCATAGTCTTGACGGGTTGTTTGAGATATTTCTGTCACGGAAAGCTTTTCATAAATATTTTTCCATGAAAATACATCACAAGACCTTCAAAATGAGTCCTGATGGACCCCCGTAACCCTATTCTATTAGGCACTACTTAATTTTGTCCAATAAAAAGTCGTTTGGGCCTATAGTGCGTCGGGGCGGCAAGAAAAGAAATGTTTCAAAGATTGAATTTAAATTAAAATATATAAAATTTAATTATAAGAAAAATCACAAATTTATAAAACAAAAAAAACGGGTTATATTAAATTTAACTTTTGATTAGATAAAAATTATATAAATTGAGAAAAAGAAAAAAATTCTAATTAAAATTAAATTTAACTTTAATTTAAACTAGTATGCATGAACTTTACAACTTCAAATTCAAAAATAAGGCCTAGCCCCAACGCTAACGCTAAGTGCTTATAAAATAAGTGACCAAGGTCTGATGGCAGGTGCGAGCCTAGCTATCTTAGCAAAACCTTTAAATGGGTCGTAATAAATTTCTTAACTTCTTTCGTTTATTCGCATAAATATACTATTCATTTGGACGACAATTCAAGTTTCACTCTGATACAAAACGACGACGAATCTTAAAATTTGTTTAATAAAAAGAGAATTAACAAAAAATAGAAGTTGGTTGTAAGTTGAAACCTTTATTTACTGAAAAATTAAATGTAAATGAGAATTTAACTTACTTTAGTTTAATGAAAAATAAAATTTTAAATTTAATTTAAAAAGGAAAAAAAAGAGAAAAAAATATTCTAAATTTATGCGAGAGAGAGAAAATGAAATTCGCTTCGATTCAGAGCGAAACTTCAACTTCCAGTAATAAAGGAAAATTAAAATTTAAAAATAAAATTGATTTAAATTCATAAAATAAACCTTTTCATTTATGGCAAAAAAAAATAAAACTTAGCTTAAACAAACTAACGAATGTCAATTTAACGTAAAATGAAATAAAATGAAAATTAACTTTGATTTTACTGAAGAGTAAACTCTACTTAGAAAAAATCGCAATGTTGGAAAACCACTTATCTTTTTCTCCGTGACCAATGGCTGACGAAATCTTCCGTTGAGGGAGCGATGGCGGTGGCAAGCAAAGTCGTGTCGCTGATTTCTTGGAACTAAACTGAATTTTGCTGGGCTGCGCTATAATTCGTGAAAACGTGCGTTTTTACAAAGAGGCCGCGAATTTAGACCTCACAGGAGGCACCATGTTTTATCGTGGAGTAAATTTATCACTTAGATAAAAATTCCGAATTTTTAATTTGATATTGATTTAAAATTGACCTTTCTTTAATGAATTTACTTGAAATAAATATGAAATTGAAAGATTATGTAATTTTTAGTAAACCCCTTTCTAGAATTTAGTATAATTTATTTAGTTTAAATTTCCATAAAGACTAAATGTAAATTTAACTATCTACCTTTCAAACCCAATTTTTTACCACGAAAAAATAAATTCTGAAATTTTCACTTATCAACACTAATTTCTTTAAATTCACTATAATAGAAATATAAATTTATTTAGGAGAATAAATAACACAAAATTATGGGAAAAGCCTGAAAGGCAGAAAAACCCAGCTTATTAAAATACACAGAACAATGACAATCTAATGAATTTAATTTGTAAAAACGCATGCTTTGTTTATAATAACGACGGTTATGGTGTACACAATATTCGCACTCTCACACACAAATTTCGAACCACTCACCGCAAGTGAAGTGGCTGAAATTATGAGTTGAAATTATTTATTAATTTAAGTTTATTTATTTAACGCCGAAAAGCAGTTGCGCAACGAATCGATCTAATTAATCAACGCATACTTTAATTAAATCAATTAAAGTTAGATCTGAAAAGATCTGATTTGAGGTTCAAGTTTATTAATTTATTTAGATCTGAGAAGATCTGATTTGAAATTAATTTTATTGAATTTACCACGTTCTTTGTTTTAAATGAATAACTGTTGCAGTTCGCGGTTTTAGATACCAGCAAGGGCGCTTTCACGAACAAGACTGCACGAATAATAAAATGAAAAATGTCTTTAGAGTAACGTTTTTTCGTTATCCCCTCTCTTCGCTATAGAAAGTAAGAGAGATGACAACGAAGACTGTCGCTTGCTGTCATCTACAACCGCGAATTCGAATTCATATTTAATTTGGTACGTTGCGACGTAACACCATTCATTGCAGGCCATGATTTGATCAAGCTTATACTCAAACTTTCTAGGTCTGAAAAGATTACTAAGTCCTTTGTTACTAGGAACTTGTCTAATTGTAACATTGATGCACTCAATGCTGCAGTGAGTTCTAATCTTCCTTATTCTCCTGCGAGTCTTTCTTATTTGTGTTCTTCTTCTTCAAGATTTTTGTCTAACTATGCATTTAATCCTACTCATAGTTGAGTTGACTTTTTACTGTCACCTTGGACCTCGAGTGTTAATACTATTGAAAACAAGGTTAATTTGTTCTCTTCTGGTATAGTTAAGGCTTTTAACATGTTCGCGCCGGAAAAGGTAATAAAGATTACCAGCAAACGTAAGCCATGGGTTAATCACGATATCAGGTTACTCATGAAAAATCGTGATAAGTGCTATAAACTGGCTACGAGAACCGGGTCAGATGATGCTTATGCTCGTTTCAAGCTACTTAGAAATGAGGTCTCGAATTGTCTTTGTAAACTAAAAAATGACTACATAGCTAGTAAAGTTTCGTCGGCTTCTACAGTCAAGAGCAAATGGTCAGAATTACTTAAGCTTGGCTTGGCTAGCAGTGTTTTGTCTTCTCCTCTTAAGTACTTCTCTTCATCTGTGCTCCTAAAGCATTATACTTTTGTTTCCTCTCAGACCCCGGCTTTGTCCGATGCTGATGTTGATCGTGTTCTTGCTCTACCGATCAGATCTTCCGGTATTTAACTTTATCTCAGTTGACCCCTCAAATCTTGTGAATCTTCTTCGTGCATCTAGCTCCAAGGCGGTTGGTCCTGATCACATATCAGCTGATATGCTAAGGATGATTGGTGGTTCTGTGTCTATTAGTTTGGCTTGTATCGTGAATGACTCCTTATCTCTTGGATATTTTCCTGAGTCCTGGAAAAGTGCATTTCTTCTACCACTGGCGAAACTAACTAAGATGGATGATCCTTCCCAAACCCATCCTATAGCAAAGTTATGTGAAGTCTCTAAGGTTCTAGAGAGGGTTGTACACTCACAGTTAATGACTCATCTTGAGTCTAACTTTTTATTGGATTCTCATCAGGCTGGCTTTAGAGAAGGTCATAGTACTCAGACTGCCCTTCTACATCTACTTGATGACTGTAGGTCTGCCATTGATCGGAGAATGATCACCTTTGATTGCTTCTCTTTGACTTCTCTAAGGCTTTCGATAGAGTCCCACATAATAGACTGCTCATTAAACTTCGATCAATGAATTGCTCAGATATTGTCATTAGATGGTTTGCGTCGTACTTGAGAGGCCGGACCTACTCTGTTATAGATGAAAGTAATCAATCATCTGTTTGGTCTCAGGTGACGGCTGGTGTTCCTCAAGGCAGTGTACTTGGCCCACTCTTGTTTTTAGTTTACATAAATGATGTTCCGCTTGCCTTATCAACGTCAAAGCATATTCTTTCTGCTGATGACCTTCAGGTCTATAAATCTTTTTTGCCTGCAAAACTGGAAGATGAGATTAATCTTATTAACCATGAAGTTGCATCAGTTATTAAGTGGGCAGAAGGCAACGGGCTCCTTTTGAATGCAGGTAAAACTCAGGCCATTTTCACCGGCAGCGAGAAATTTATTTCTCGCTTGAATGACACTGCATCTATTCCATCTATATACGTTGGGAATACCATTGTCCCATACTCCTCTGTTGTAAAAAATCTTGGTTTGTGGATTTCTTCTACATTAGATTGGAGCAAACATGTCTCTTTTACTGTGCGAAAGATTCATGGCACTCTGAGATCTCTTAAGTTCTACAAGCATGCATTGGCCTTGGACACGAGAAAGCAGCTAGTAGAGTCCCTTATTTTTCCAATTCTTGAATATGCATCAGTTGCCTATGATGATATGCCTCAAACGCAGAATTTACGTCTGCATAGAGCCTTCAATGCCTGTATCAGATTTGTCCAAGACCATATTGGTTGGCGTAGCAGAGTTACACCTTTTAGACTTGGTTACCGGTGGTTGTCTGTTCAAAACAGACGTTTATACCTTAAGATGTGTCTTGCTTTCAATGTGATTTCACACAATTCTCCATCTTATCTAGCCTCTAGATTCGTAAGGCAACATGTTGATGCATCAGTGCGTTCATCAACGAGACTACCTCCCAGGCTGTTCATTTGTCCAGATGTACGTACTGCTGCTTTTCAACACTCATTTGCCTTCTTGGCAGCTGATTATTTTAATAAGGAGTTATCCTCTTTGGAGTCTTTTTCTCCCGAAGCTTCACTTTCTTTTAAGCGTTTCTTGTATGATAGACTTTTATTGAGTGAATGTGAGTCGTGGCAACGAGAGATTGGTACAGGCTGAGTTTTATTGTAGTCAAATCTAGTTGAAACTTAATTTTAATTTCTTAATTTTTTGATATACAAATGCATTAAATTAAATTTACCTTGAGCATGAGGAAATTTCGCAATAACTATACTAACTTAAATTGATTATCATTTGAAAAATGTATTTCATACTTTCAATTGGATTTCTTACTTGATATTATTATTATAAATTGTAATACGTCGTTGTAACTGATTCTTTAGTGCCAGACAGGGTTCTACCCCAAGGCAAAATAAATAAGTCAAAGTCAAAGTCTCTCTGTTCTAACAGCGCATGTTCTAAATTAAGTTCAAATTCTTCCATTTTATCTCCACACTGCATTTCTGATAATAGTCACAATTCCTCAACTCATTATAATTCTGATTTTCCTCATAACCTTGTTGTTTCACATGCCAATGTCAATAGAATTAGGACTCATTTCTCAGCTATTGAAAATCACATTACGTCGAATGAAACCGATATTTTTGCAGTTACAGAAACATTCTTAACAGAGCTCGATGAGAGCTCCGTGATCTCTATAGATCTTTACAACTTCTTTAGGTTAGATAGAATGGGCAAATCAGGTGGCGGAGTGAGGTTTTATGCTCGTGATTTTCTTAAGGTCAATATCTTGGCACAATCAGACCCTGTCTTTAATAACACTGCAGAGTATATTATAGCTGAGATATCTTTTGGCATGGAAAAACTTTTATTTTTAGTGGTTCACTTACGTCCAAAGGCGATTTTTCCTGAGGTATTTCTTAATTTATTTTGTACATATTTACCTTCTCATAAAAATGCTGTCATAACTGGTGATTTTAATATAAATTTGTTAACTAATAGTTACTCTGCTGACACTTTCCGCTCAGCTATTGATTCGTTGGCTCTTTATGTGGTTCCATCTAAACCTACTCATCACACTTTAACTTCTGATTATTCTTCCCATACATGGATTGATTTATTCATCATCAATGATGACAGCTGTCTGTTATCATATAGCAAAACATCAGCACCTTTTATTGCCGATCATGATCTCATTTTAATCACATATAGAGCATATAAACCACCAAATACAACGAGAAAAATCTTCTAGAGAAACTTTTCTAATCTAAATCGTGTTAGCTTAAATGAAAATATTTCACGTAATCTCTTACTAAAATCGAAAGTGAGCCATGCGACGTCTAGTTCAAAAAATGAACTCATTAATGGTCTGGTAAATGGTTTGTCCTTTGTCCTTGTTTCGTCGTTTAATAAATGTGCACCTCTTAAATCTCGTAATCGAATAATTAAGAAAAAATACTTCTGATATTCGTGTTAAAATGAAGGATCGTGATAGAGCATATCGTTCAGCTGTTCGCTCTGATTCTATGTTATATATAGCTCACTATCGAAGACTTCGTGGTGAGGTCTCAAATGCCCTTGACACACCTAAAAACGAATACATATCTAATCGATTGTCTACCTCGTTGAACTCTTCAAATCGATGGATAACACTACGCAAAATTGGGTTCTCTAGTAAGATTATTTCCTCACCACTACAGTATTTCTCATCTAAAACACTTCTGACTAATTATACGTCGGTCTCGTCATCATCAACGGCTTTCTCAGACAGCGAGATTAATGAAGTTCTTGCTGTACCAATACGCAACGACTTACCTGTTTTTGAGTTCGCAGAGGTTGACCGCTCTGTGACTGACTCATTTTTACGTCTTGCTTCATCTAAAGCAGTAGGCCCTGATGATCTTGCGACTGATATGTTAAAAGTCTCTCAGGATTCTTTATCTCCACACCTAAACTCAATTGTGAACCTGTCTTTGTCTCCTTGTATATTTCCTGATGCTTGGAAAAGAGCATTTCTTCTGCCTTGGCTAAGTCTAATAAAATTGACTTTCCCTCCCAGACGCGACCTATTGCTAAGCTTTGTGAAATTTCAAAGGTTCTTGAAAGGGTTGTTCATTCACAAATGTATGCTCATATAGAGAGAAATGGCCTGCTTAATTCTGTCCAGATAGGTTTTCGGAGGTCAAATAGCACACAGGCAGCATTCTTAAAGCTTTCCGAAGATGTCCGTCTCACGATCGACAAGGGAATGATAACTGTACTATAGTCTAGGCGCCCAGAGGGTTTCGTATGAAGTTAGAGGTCCCACCAAGCAAGTAGGTGATTTACATGTGCTTTGAGCCGCTAAATCCGAATTTGAAACTTGCTTTTCGCGCAAGTGGTCGAGTAATTCGTTATAAACAAATTCATTATTTAAATGACTATAGTTTATAAACTACAATAGGTGCAGTAATTTTCTCTGCAAAAACTTGTTCTTTAATAAAAAAACAAAAAAAAAAATCGTTTCTGTTGCATGTCGATTCGATAATAAGAACCAGAGATATGGCAAATATATTACAAAAAAACATAGAGACGTAGCGCAAGCGCGGAACGCCCTGGTGAAAAACCTTATAATTCGACTAGTAATTAATATTTTTTGAAGTTTAACATGTGTTTGAAAAATTTCAGAGTCTCAGCTTTAATGATGAATTGTTATATATTACTTTCAAATGTTAATAAATAAGCTAAAATGATTTGAAGAAGAAAAAATTTTCAATTTTACAGAATTTTGTTTGTTTATAACAGAATAATATAGGTTAGCGAACAAAATATTTCTATACTTTTGATACAGAATGATAGGAAATTTAATTTATTTTTTTTAATTTAAGTAAGTAGAACCTGAGATGTCGCTAATTTAAGCTGTAGCGCCAACTCCTTGCAATACGACATATGTGTGCAATATGGCGATCGCTTTCCTTATTAAAAATTCTTTTATTATAAGGTAAGTAATCTCATCCTTTTTTAATAAAATCACTTTTGACTTCATTTTATATAGTTTGTCATAATATTAATGATGTACAATACATTTAGGTGAAGTAGATTTAGGGTTTTAAATAATCATTGATTTTTCTACTATAATAGTAAACAATTTACTCAACTTATGGAGTATTTTTACATTTATTTTTTTTTTGCAAATGCAAAAAGAAGAACAATCTATTTTATTAAAAAAATTCGTTTTAACCTTCCGATTTATTAGAGTCATCTATTCTTAGCTGAATTCTTTTTTATTAAAGTTTTATTTAATTTCCTAATACAGAGTTGAAATTAATTTTATTACAAAAGAATGAGATTACTTACCTTATAATAAAAGAATTTTTAATAAGCAAAGCGATCGCCATATTGCACACATATGTCGTATTGCAAGAAGTTGGCGCTACAGCTTAAATTTGCGATATCTCAGGTTCTACTTAAATTTAGAAAACCGGACAGATTCTTAAACTAGCTGAAATTTCCTATCATTCTGTATCAAAAATATAGAAATATTTTGTTCGCTAACCTATATTATTTTGTTATAAACGAACAAAATTCTGTAAAATTGAAAATTTTTTCTGCTTCAAATCATTTTAGCTTATTTATTTACATTTGAAAGTAATTATTAAAATTCATCGCTAAAGCTGAGACTCTGAAATTTTTCAAACACATGTTAAACTTCAAAAAATATTAATTACTAGTCGAATTATAAGGTTTTTCACCAGGGCGTTCCGCGCTTGCGCTACGTCTCTATGTTTTTTTGCAATATATTTGCCATATCTCTAGTTCTAATTATCGAATCGACATGCAACTAAAACGATTTTTTTTTGTTTTTTTATTAAAGAACAAGTTTTTGCAGAGAAAATTACTGCGTCTATTGTAGTTCATTAACTATAGGCATTTAAACAATTAATTTGTTTATAACAAATTACTCGACCACTTGCGCGAAAAGTAAGCTGCAAATTCGGATTCAGCAGCTGAAAATATTTATAAATCGCCTACTTTGTTGGTGGGATCTTCAACTTCATACGAAATCCTCTGGGCGCCTAGACTACTACTCTTATTTGACTTTTCAAAACCCTTCGACACAGTTCCTCATTTGCGTCTTCTTCATAACATTCGTTCTCTCAATTCCTCAGATACGGTTATACGCTGGTTTGCGTCTTATCTAAGGAACAGATACTACTCTGTTCCTGATCTAGAGAACCAAATTGGGGATTGAGTCACGTGTTTGGCTGGTGTGCCACAGGGTAGTGTTCTTGGTCCAGTGTTGTTCTCAATATTCATCAATGATCTTTCTTTGGGTCTGAATAAGGCTAAACATATTCTATTTGCTGACGATCTCCAGCTTCATCACTCGTTTCTACCAGCGAATTTGGAGAAAGAGATTGACTTTGTGAACCATGAGATTGCTGCTGTGGTCATGTGAGCGAATGACAATGAACTCACTTTGAATCCAAGATGCAGGCTATATTCTTGGGCAGTGAACAATTTATGGCTAGAATTGATCGACTGTCATGCCCACCTATTTTTTTAAATGGTGTGTCCATTCCTTACACAGATATCGTTAAAAACTTAAGAGTCTGGATAACCAGTACATTAAATTGGAACAGACAAGTTAACTCGATAATTGGTCGAATCTTTGGTACTCTGCAGTCTCTTAAGTTTTATAGACATGCATTATCCAGGAAGGTTAGGAAGGAACTGGTTGAGGCGTTGAACTTCCGATTCTTGATTACTGTTGTGTGGTTTACGATGATCTTCCTCAAACTCTGAATCTTAAGCTTCATCGTGCTCTTAATGCGTGTGTCAGATTCGTATTCGGTAATATTGGGAGACAGGATAGGGTCACTCCTTTTCGCCTTGAACTTGGTTGGATATCGGTTAAAAATAGGCGGCCCTACTTCAAAATGGCACTAGCTCATGCTATTGTGTCTTATTAAAATCCACCATATTTAGCTTCTAAGTTCCTCCGTGCAAACATAGATACAGAGGTTAGGTCATCAAATAGACTTCCTGCAAGATTGCTCATTTGCCCAGTTGTACGCACTGCTGCGATGTTAAATTCTTTTGTCTCCTCAGCATCTATCTTCATTAATAATAATGTTAATCTATTTCCTGGTTTTGGAGCTGGGTTGACCCGGGTTGTCAAAGCGAGACTAATGAGCAAGTTCCTTGATGATGAGCGCACTGAGTGGCATGGCACGTTGGATGCTTGGAGAGCGTTGTCTATGTATTCAAGCTATGCTCTACTACAGTTATAAAATGTAGACCTTAATGGTTGCTTTCTGCGCTGGTACGAAAGTGATAATGTTAAAAATGTTGCATAGGTTTATTTTTAACCTTTATTTCAAATTCAATACTCTACTTTCATCTTTATGTGATAAATTTAATTGTCTACTTAAAATAGTAATCTAATTATAAAATAATTTCTATTTTGCTTTATATCGAGTCATATAAAATCAAAATTTAATATGCTTCTGTTATAATATGTTACATATTGTGTATATTATTTGTAATTACTTATGGGCCATACGGGGTTGAACCCCATGGCCTGAAATAAATGTATCAATCAATCAATCAATCTCTCTCGCTCTCACTGCGTAAGTAGCGACACACACGCTTTTTTCTGCTCTTGCTTTTTTTTCTTTTAATAACTTTTTATCACTCTAAGTGAACATTTTTTTCCAGAAAGTCGACCCCTGGGAGTCCTGAAGCCTTGGCTATATTTTTCTTGCAAATTGCAACTGCATTTCTTGGACTCTGGGCGGTTTTCTGACAATATAACAAATAGTAATGTGACTATTCTTAGATAGTCACGCTACTATTTGTTATTTGCTGCTATTGCTGTTCTATCTTTTTTATTGGGAATTGCTGCTCGGCTTGGTTTTCTGTGGAATGTGGTTAGTGTCTCTGTGTGGTCATAGAGTTTCCATTCCATTAGATGCGATTGTCTTTGTTTATAGCATCCTAACCTAAAATTTACTTGATGCCGGTTTGCTTCATTCAATAAATGCACAATTTTGATATCAGTGGCTCCATCTCTTGGTTGCCTTACACACTAAATTTGTAACTTGATTGTATTATTATGCTGTTTCTCCATTTACTGGAAATTATTCACTAAGTTACTGACGGACCAACAACTTCATAGCATATATGTTATGCTCCTACTCCACTAGCATATTCAATACTACATCACTACTGTGTCTTTGAGCGCTACAATTTGTTCTCCTTAATTTCTTGAATTTTAATAATTCATTCTATTTATTTAGATGAATATGCATCAATTTAATGATATTCTTACCCACATAGCACGTGAACTTCCTGTAAGCTTCCAGGAAGCTTCTGTGTAAGGTTCGAAGTCTTACAGGAAGCTTTCATGGGAAGCTTCCAGTAAGCTTAAAATGTCTGGGACAAACTAGCTGTCGGAAACATTCCGAGAAAGATTGTTATAATCTTCTAAGGAATCTTTCAGGAAGCTTTCCCGAAAGACGATGGTAAGCTTCCAAGGAATCTGGATAAAAGATTACAGTGAAATATTTACAGAGCTTCCTAGAGTCCTACACATATGTTCCTTGAAACCTTATAAAAAGCTTCCATGGAAGCTTCCAGTAAGCTTAAAATGTCTGGGACAAACTAGCTGTCAGAAATATTCCGAGGGAAATTATTGTAATCTCCTAGGAAACCTTTTAGGAAGCTTTCTCATAAGACGTCAGTAAGGTTCCAAGGAATCTAAATATAAGATTTCGGTAAGATATTTATAAAGCTTTCGTGAGTCTTACATATAGATTCCCCTAAATCTTACAGGAAGATTTCATAGAAGCTTTCAGTAAGATTAAAATACATAGAAAAAATTAACTGTCAGGAATATTTTATAGGAAAGTTGTCGCGTATTACTATAGGGAACCTTTCAGAAAGCTTTAACGAAAGGATTACAGTAAGCTTTTAAGAAATCTTAATAATAGATTTTAGTAAGATAACTACTAAGCTTCTAGAATCTGATACATTTTTATAGATTTATTTTATCGTTTATTTAACTTACAAATTATTTTATACAGTAAATAATTAACATTATTACGCATATAACTCATAAAACGCATAAAAACGCATAAAACGCAAAAAAAATTTTCGACCTGATCGGGGCTCAAACCCATGACCTACAGATTACAAAGTATCAACGCTACCTATTACGCTACGGTACGCTTGTTACGAACACTGATCATTTCTTATTTATATAGTTTATGTAACATAAACTTTGTCTTTTATATTCTTTTCAGCATTTGTAAGATTAAATGAAACAGTTTATTAATGGTAAGTTATTAATAATTATTAAAAATAATTAAAGGTCAGTATAATTATTTTTTTGTTTTCAAAAATTAATTCTTTTATACAACTGAAAATATTTTGTAAAAATAACATCTAATAAATTTACTTAATTATTAATACTTCAATCATCCTACAGAATAAATCTAATTTTTTTACTGCGAAAAACAATTTTATATAATTTTTCATTGAAAAAATTATCAATAATTTATTACGCATTTCTCAATTATTTTTCTTGTATAAAAAAAATTATTTACAATTAGAAAATTTTGTATTATAAAACTAATTATCAATCAATCTATTATTTATATAAATGTTCATTAATTATTTGAAACCATATAAAAAGAAGATTGAAAATGTCTACTTTACCGACATTTCCTTTTTCGTTCTGAGAAATATCCCATAAAATGTTGTTAAAAAGTAACATATACCTTTCTTGGAAGCTAACTGGAAGCTTTCTGTGTTACCTAACTGATGAACCTTACAGGAAGCTTACAGGTATGTTATATACAAGATTTAATTAACGTTTCGTGGAATATTCCTTAAACATTTACATGAAGCTTTCACAAAAGCTTCCCGAAAGTGTTCTTAGTTAGCTTACTATTGAATCTTTCAGGAAGCTTACTGCAATCTTTCTAGTTAATTTACTTGAAACCTTTGCTCATCCGTTTATTAAGACTTTTACGTAAGGTTACAGAAAGATAGCAAAAAGATTCCATGGAATATTCCATGTAAGTATTTGGGAAGCATTTTTTGGACTTATATTATGCTTACTGTAAGCTTATGTTAATTTTCGAAAAGGTGAATAAGAGCTTCCACTGGAATATTATATAAAAGTTTTATGGGAAGCCTCCTTGTAAGCTTTTTTGCTATGTAGGTGGTCTTTGCATAAATCTTTAATGGAAGGTTCCATTAATGTTTCATAAAAGATTACGTAAAAGCTTTTATTAACCTTTTTTGGATGATTCCCGAAAGCTTTCGACGCAACCTTACTAATGAATCTTTCAATAAGCTTGCAATTATTATTTATAAAATATTCTATTTAAGGTAAGCGGTATATTCTATCAAAGAAAGCATAAATCATTTTAGAAAGCTTCCTGTAGGCTTCCACGATTACCTAAATGATAAATCTTTCAGAAAGCTTACAGTAATCTTTCTCAATATCTTCCATGTAACCTTTGCGTATTTATCCATAGAAGTTTTTCTGTAAGGTTACTATAAGATTGCAAAAAGATTGAAGGAAACATTGCACGTAAGCTTTCATTATTTATTCATTTATGCTAAATTTTAGTTTACTCTTAGATTACATAAAATATTATAATGAAATATTAATGAAAGATTCAGTAAGCTTTCAGGAAGGTTGATGGAAGCTTACTTTGGAATATTACGTGAACGTTTCACGGAAAGCTTTCTTTGAAGCTTTCGTGTTACGTGGGCGATAAAATCAGTTCTTTATCATCAAATAATATATTCCTTTTTTTAACACGGGATGCAGCTTTTTTTTGTTTGTCAAAACTAATAGTTAAAAAAAATCAATCCTTCGATTACAAAAGAACAGATAATACGACTTGTTTTTAACACTTGTAGAAATTCTTAAAGTAATCTTCCATCGTTACATACATTAATTATCTATGAAAGTTTTTATGTTCCGTAAAAGATTACGTAAAAGCTTTTTTGACACTCCGTGAGAGAAGCTCGATTTCACGCACGCTGTACAAAGTGACACGTGCGAAAATGGAGCTTCTCACACGTTGTGTCAAAAACACGACGTGTGAGAAGCTCCTCCACCTCGCTTCGCTCGGGCGCAAACCGCCACACGAGTAAAAAATCACTTTATAGCACTAGTACCGAAATATACTATTATTAATCTCTTTTGAAAAATTTCCGAAGGCTTCTGGCGAAAGCTTACCAATGTCACTTCCGGGAAGCTTGCAGTTATATTTTATAAAAGATTGTATTAAACGTTAGCAGAATATTCTATGAAAGATGACACAAATCTTTTCAGTAAGCTTCCTGTAAGCCTTCACGATTACCTAACCGATGAATCTTGCAGGAAGCTTACAGTAATCTTTCTTAATATCTTACATGTAACCTTTTCGAATACATTCATGGCAGATTTGCTGAAAGGTTACTGTAAGATTGTAAAAATATTTCAAGGAATCTTGCACGTAATTATTAAGTAACCTTTTTTCTAGATTACATTTATCTAACTGTAAACTTTCATGAAATCTTCCAGTGGAATCTTCCTGTAAGGCTTTCTAGAAAGCTTACATTTACGGTGGTGAAAATTCTTTCTGTAATCTTCCATCATTATTTACATTAGTCTTTTAATAAATCTTACATTTATGTTTCGTGAAAGATTACGTGAAAGCTTTTATTAACTTTTTTTAAAAGATTTAGGAAAGTTTCTGGCGAAAGCTTACAAATGAATCTTTCGGGAAGCTTGTAGTTATCTTTCATGAAAGATTGTATTGAACGTTAGCGAAATATTCTATGAAAGATATCACGAATCTTTTCTGTAAGCTTTCTGTAAGCTTTCACGATTACGAAACCGATGAATCTTTCGGGAAGCTTACAGTAATCTTTCTCACTATCTTACATTTACTTTTTCTGGATCCATTCATGGAAGCTTGGCTGGAAGGTTACTGTAAGATTTTAAAAAGATTTTGTGGAATATTTCACGTAAGCTTCCATTAGTCATTTATTCATGCTTACGTTTAGCTTACTTTTAGATTACATGAAATATTACAATGCAATATTAATGAAAGATTAAGTAAGCTTACAGAAAGGTTACTGGAAGCTTCCGCTAGAATATTATGTTAAAGTTTCATGGAAAGCTTCCTTGGAAGCTTTCGTGCTATGTGAGTACTACGATACTTGAAAAGATGGGTAAGCTGAATAAATTGGACTCAATGGAATCCTCTGTTTCTAATGTGGGCAGTCTGCTTACTGTGCTATCTTATAACTCGCTTACAGGAAGATTCCACTGGAAAATTTCATGAAAGTTTACAGTTAATTAAATGTAATCTAGAAAAAGGTCACTAAATAATTACGTGCAAGATTCCTTGTAATATTTTGACAATCTTACAGTAACCTTTTAGCCAAGCTTCCATGAATGGATCCAGAAAAGTTTCATGTAAGATAGTGAGAAAGATTACTGTAAGCTTCCCGAAAGATTCATTGGTTCGGTAATCGTGAAAGCTTACACAAAGCTTACTGAAAAGATACGTGTCATCTTTCATAGAATATTCTGCTGACGTTTAATACAATCTTTCATGAAAGATAACTGCAAGCTTCTCGAAATATTCATTCGTAAGCTTTCGCCAGAAGCTTTCCTAAATATTTCAAAAAAGGTTAATAAAAGCTTTTACGTAATCTTTCACGAAACATAAATGGAAGATTTGATGAAATATTAATGTAAATAAAGATGGAAGATTACAGAAAGAATTTTCACCACCGTAAATGTAAGCTTTCTAGAAAGCCTTACAGGAAGATTCCACTGGAAGATTTCATGAAAGTTTACAGTTAGATAAATGTAATCTAAAAAAAAGGTTACTAAATAATTACATGCAAGATTCCTTAAAATATTTTTACAATCATACAGTAACCTTTCAGCGAATCTTTCATGAATGTATTTAGATAGGTTACATGCAAGATAGTAAGAAAGATTACTGTAAGCTTCCTGGAAGATTCATGGGTTGGGTAATCGTGAAGGCTTACAGGAAGCTTACTGAAACGATTCGTGTCATCTTTCATAAAATATTCCGCTAACGTTTAATACAATCTTTCATGAAAGATAACTGCAAGCTTCTCGAAAGTTTCATTAGTAAGTTTCCGCCAGAAGCCTTTGGAAATTTTTAAAAAAAGATTAATAAAGGCTTTCACGTAATCTTTTACGGAACATAAAAAAAATCTTTCATAGAAAATTGATGTATGTAACGATGGAAGACTACTTTAAGAATTTCTACAACTGTTAAAAACAAGTCGTATTATTTGTTTTTCGTAATCAGAGGATTGATTTTTTTTAAAACTATTAATTTTGACAAACAAAAGAGAAAGCCGCATCCCGTGTTGAAAAAAAGGAATATATTATTCGATGATAAAGAACTGATATTTTCTATTTTTGAGTTGAGAGTTTGTGCACTTTCCACTGAATTTGACAAGCAAATTTCTAAGAATGAAGCCAGAATTGACTAGGTCTGTCGCGATTAGGGAGAGCTGAAGGCGAGAGTTAAGAGTGTGCTTACTTCTACTACCAGTACAACAATATCTGGAACAGACTCTGCTATTAATATGGATCATCTTAGAACTCTATCACAGTGATGTGATGCTTTGAAAGCACAGCAGCTTCGTATTGAAAGGGCTTCTGATTTGGTACTGGGTGGTCTTGTGCCATCGGCATTTTCTCATCTTGAGGCAGGTGTATCTGCTATCTTTTCTACTTTGGATGCTAGTTTCTTAATTGAGGATATAGCTTCTGCTCGGGCACTAAAACGTTCGGTTCCTGACTCTTTCACCTCGACTTCTTCTACTACTGCTGTTATTCATGCTGGTACATCATCTGAATTGATGTCCCCATCTACACGGCAGCGTGATCGCTGCTTCTCAACTGTGCCACTGCTTGTATCAATGTAGAGTCCTGCACTTGCACGTGGGGTCATAGCTGCTAAGATTAAGGCTAAGAGATTTTATACTTCTCAGGTTGCTAAGAATCTTCTTTCTGGAGCTAAATGCGTCACTGCTCTTTCGCGTTCATTAATCAACATCAACAAATTCCTTCCTCCCTCACTGCATCTGCTGAAGTTGAAAGTGCTTACAAAAACGAAGGACAATAAACTAAATTTTCTTCCATACATGAAGGGTGGGAAAATTTTCGTCAGAAGGAAGAATGAGGATGCTTCTACGCAAGTTATTTCTGTCGAAGACCTAGATGCTTTTTTAGCTAAGGTGATGCTGGTTGGCGTCAGTCCAGCACCGTAGCTTCTAGTACTGGGATAAGTCCACTCTCTCCTCCACTCCACTCTAATACATCACTTTCTGCTAATAACCCTGCTTTATCACTCATTAATAATCATTTTACTGCAAGGGATGGTCTCAAAGTTTGTTATTTTAATGCTAACTCTATTAGAGCACACATTGAGATGATAAGACTCTTTCTGGCTTGTCGCCGCTACTTCTATGTCATAGCTGTAACTAAAACCAAGCTGGGCCAGATTGTTGGTGAGTCTCTGATAGAGCTTGATGACTACGTGCTTCACAGGCAGGATCGTAACACAAGAGGCGGTAGTGTTGCTTTATATATTCACAACTCTATCACTTCACGGCGCCTTTGTTCTTCTTCTAGTAAATGGAGTGGTAAGTCTGGTCTTCCCAAATATCTGTTTTGTGAGGTTAATTCTCTGAACTTGGCTTCATCAATTTTTGTTTGTGTAGTCTACAGGCCGCCACATACTCCCTTCTTAGCCAACACAGATTTTATACCTGATTTAACATCGTATATGCACAATTATAGTTCGAAGATCATCCTTGGTGATTTTAACACTAACTTGTGCGTTGATTCTGATGACTCTAAGTTTCTTAAAGGTCTGATTACTGAGAATGCACTTTTCTTGGTTCTTTATGGCACAACTCATCATACTTATTCTTCTGATGCCTGGCTTGATTTGTGTCTTGTCGATGCCAACGACATTGTACTCGACTTCTGGAAGACTAATATACCATTCATTGACGGCCACGATTTCATAGCCACGACTGTTAAGTCCCTCTCTAAACCTATGCCTAAAGACTTTACCTTTCTGGATTATAAGTCTGTTGATGATGTTGCACTCCTCTAGTATTTTCGCTCTTTAAGGTGCGATACATGTGATGGTGATTCCTCTCCTTCTGCTCGCCTTAAATGTCTTTACAACCATCTTAATGAGGCAATTGCATAGTTCGTGCCTGTCAGGAAGGTCAGGCAGGGTAGGGCTCATCGTCCATGGATCGCCTCTGAACATCGTCGCTTGATTAATGAGAGAGATCGACTTTATAGACACTACAAACGTACTCAACTGTATACTGACTTACTATACTATAGGACTGCTCGGGGACAAAGCACATAAGTGCATTAAATCAGCCAAACTGTTATATTACTATGACAGACTATCGGGTACTACGGACTCGCGACAGATCTGGAGAGAGCTCAAGAACCTTAGTATATGTTCTACTGATAATAACTCGCGACATTTATTTCCTATAAATGAGCTTAATCGATACTTTGGTGGGATTGCATTTGATCCACTTGCCCCTTTTGTTTCTGAGTATGTAAATGGTATTAATGTAGATGAGCCTTATAAGCCTTTATTCAGGTTTAATGAGGTTACTTTAGATGAGGTTAGGATGGCAATATGTCATTCTACTTCTCAAGCTAGGGGGTTTGATGCGGTCCCACAGTCTATTATCTATGGGGCATTTCCAGTTATTGGGCCCTCGCTATGTCGTATTTATAATGATTTGTTTCGTCAGTGTGTGTTTCCCTCATGTTGGTAGATCTCGTTGATTACCACAATCAACAAGGTCTCTTCTCAGCGCACTATAAGTGATATACGACCAATCTCCTTGTTGTCATTCATGTCCAAGGTTCTTGAGCGTCTCGTCCATCAACAACTTTATTACTACTTGTCCACTAGACATTTGTTGAATTCTCCTCAGACTGGGCTTAGAACTGGACATAGTACCCAAACAGCTTTGCTCAAACTAACGGAGGATATTAGACTCAACATGGACAGACGTTATGTAACTATGCTTCTATTATTCGATTTTAGCAAAGCATTTGACACTGTGTGCCATGTCACTCTGCTTCGGAAACTAACTTCTTTCGATGTCTCGCACTCTGTTGTCAGGTGGTTTGCCTCTTACTTATCTGATAGACTACAGTCTGTTGTTGACTCTGATGGTAATGCGTCTGACTTTGTCACTCTGAATACGGGAGTACCCCAGGGCTCTGTGCTTGGACTACTTTTATTCTCCATTTATATTAATGACGTCACTGCCAACTTTCACTCGGGTGTACAACATTTGATATATGCCGACGACTTGCAAGTCTATGTGCATCTTCCGATTTCTGAACTTAGCACTTATACTAATCTTATGAGTGATCATGCTATTCTCATTTTAAATTGGGCCTCTAGTAACCATCTGAAATTGAATGTTGATAAAACAAAGGCAATAATTATGGGCTCTTATTTTTACATTAATCTGCTGTTCTCATCACCTGTAACTGGCGTACCGTTGAACGGTGCTAATATTAAATTTGAATCCTCTGTTCGTAGCCTGGGAGTTTGGTTAGACAGTAAGATTAGCTGAAGAGAGCGCGTTACTCAAGTGTGTAATAGATCATTTCCTCTGCTTTACAGACTAAACTTCTTTAGAAAGAGCACTACGTTTGCTCTTCGTATACATCTTATGAAAACACTGCTGTTTCCACTTCTGGATTATTGCTGTCTGGTTTACTGTGACCTCTCAGCTAAGCTTGACCTTAGACTTCAGAGGATAATTAACTCTGGTATACGTTACATCTTCGGTGTAGGTGGGCGTGAGCACATCTCTGCTTACAGGTTCTCATTAGGCTGGTTATCCACTGCAGGAAGAAGAAACTACTTTTCTTCTACATTTCTGTATAAGATGTTCTTATCTTGTACTCCATTCTATTTGTATTCTATGTATCAGTGGAGCCGGCCGATGAGGTCCTTGAGGGGTGATGTGAGACCTTTGACCATTCTTTTTCCATTCACTGAGTATCGCCTACGATCGTTCCTGGTCACTTCCTCGCGGCTATGGAATGGTCTTCCTGCGACTTTACGCAACTCATTCTCGCTCACGACATTCAAGACATCCTCATTTGCACACTACCTTGCCTTGGAGAGTGGACCTCTGCTTCATGCTAATTTATAAAACTGTTCTATATTGTATTAATTTTATTGCTGTAGAGTTTATTTTATTCTTATATTTGCTTAGTTACTGTTTTTTTTTACTGTTTATTATTATTGTGCTTGATATTATTTTCATTAATTCTAATGTATTATTGTGATTAATTGCACAACATGATGTACATATAATAAATTTTGTTATCTCTGTCTCTCTCTCTTTCTCTCTCTCTCTTTCCCCCACTTCGACTATGCCTGTGTAGTCCATAAAGATCTTTTGAACTATCAAAACTTAAAACTTCATAGGGCCCTCAATGCCTATGTGAGGTTCGTTTATGGTAACATAGCTTTTCGCGAACGTGTGCCTCCCTATAAGCTTAACCTCGGTTGGCTCTCAGTTCCATAGAGAAAGTATTTCACAATTTCGTTGGCATATTCTGTCATTTCTGGTCGCAGTCCGACTTTTTTGGCAAATCGGTTCGTCCGAGTTGACACTGGCTCTGACATACGTTCTTCTATACGTAGGCTGCTTAGAGTTTTTGTGTCCACCCGTTCGTACGAGTGCTTTGCAGAACTCATTTTCACATCTCGCTTCAAATTTCATTAATGAACTAGGTTCTGCGGCTATAACCCCAATATCCTTTGAGATGAGTTCTATTAGAGCGGTTAAAAAGCATGCATTCGACTGGTTAATCGATGGAGAACGTGGGGATCGGCATAGGAAAGCAGCTGCTCTAGACTGAGCTCTAGTTGCTGTGGGATTACCAGCTAGTGTACGCAATTTAACTTATTTTTAAAATCAATTTTTTTGTTTAATCTTAAATTTTACATAAGCTTTTCTTAATTTTTTTTTTTAATTTGGTGACTTCCACGTTCATCTTTACGATTTTAACGTGTTCCCCACACCTTTATTTATACTTCCAATTCTTTTTGTTTTTTTTACCCGTCCCATTTTGCCCCGTCCCATTCCTTATTCGCCCGGGGCAATGCCCGTGGAGAGGGGAAAACCCATAGGCAAACCCAGTGAGATAAAATCTGGAAAAACCCTCTCCGGAACGGGTCGGTGTAAATAGCAGATTTGGTATTAGGCATCTTTGTATCAGGATACCTACACCGTATCTGCCACACCTCCCGTTCACATTGTCATGTGGTCAGCACGTCCAAGCGATCATCACATAAAGCAAGTCCAGACCAGACGCGCAGCGTTCCTTGGAGCGGTCACCCATCCAAGTACTGACCGCGGCCAATGCTGCTTAACTTTGCAGATTGCCTGGCGCGCGCCGAACCACTCGGCCAATGCGTCGGTGTTTTCTTAATTATTTTTCATTGTTTTTCAATTTAGAAATTTTTGTTGTTCATTGTTTTAACTACATTAGTTTTATTTTTATGTTAATACTTTGTATTGTACTTGTTAAATTATACGGAGTACTACCCCATGATTAATAAAATGTTTGTCAAATCAAATCAAACCTCTCCAAACCTTTACTCTTAGGTAGCGTCTGGTTGAGTCGCTTATATTCCCAATTTTTGATTATGCATCTACTGTTTATTATGATTTGTTCTAATACCAGAATCTTAAACTTCATAGAGCACTGAATGCCTACTTGTGGTTTGTTTATGGAAACATAAATTTTCGTGAGAGAGTGTCGCCGCACAGGATTAATCTCGGTTGGCTCACGGTTATCAGGAGAAGGAAGTACTTTTTTCTTACTCTTGCATACTTAATTATTGTCTCTAGAACTCCATCATTTTTAGCTGATCGCTTTGCACGATTCGGTAATGATCCATCTATACGATCTTCCTCTCGTAGACCACCTAGAGTGCTCATTTGTCCACCAGTGCAAACTAGCGCTTTATTGAACTCATTTGTTAACGTTACTACTAAATACATTAATGAGTACGTCACCTGTATCTAATTCGTTGTCATTCAATGTGGGATCAGTTTCTATGTTCAAGAGGCATGCATTTGATTAGCTTGTTGATGACGACCATGGAGAATGGCTAGGGAGATCAGCGACACAAATCGAATGTTAAATTATGAAATATTGATTTTCATGCTAAAGTCTATTTAATTCTTTATTTTGTAATTATATGTTTAGTTTTGTAACCAACTTCAACTCATATTGTTTATTAGATTTTTTTTTATCTTCTATTGTTTTTATATTATTCAATAATGTTGTCATATGTTTTTGAATTTTATTCAACGAAATATATTCTTTTTGAGCTACACAGGGTTGTACCCCATGGCATAAAAAAACAGTCAAATCAAATCAAATCAAACCAAGCTTGAATATACATTGCTTGGTATAGTATAGTGTTCCCTCTTTCTCTTATTCTTATAACTTAGTTGTGCATGCGCGCACAGATAGGGTCACACGTACACAACACATATTGAAATGTAACCTGATGGCAACTTGGATTTTTATGCCCAGCAAATTTTCGAGGCGTGCCTAAAGAAGTATTAACTTCAAAAATAATTTTCTTAGCATAGCTCTTTTCTTACTTTCTTATTTCCTCTCTGTCCTTCTATCTCAGTTTGATCCTCGTTTTAACCCTATTTTCATCCATCCTTGTCTCTCTCTTCCTATTTCCTAATCACTCTCTCACATTCACTAATTTTTCTTGAATAAAAATTGTATTTTACATTGAATTCACATTTAAAAAAATTAAATCCAATTACTCTAACCCAATGAACTCTATGAGAAAGCATTGCGCCAAAGCACTTGGCAGCGTTTTCATTATATTTGTACATCATAATATACTGTAAATATAAAAGTCTTAATTTGATGAATATAAAAAACAGTAACGAAAATGAAAATAGTTGAATATTCGACTAAATATTCAAAATAATCATAGTAGATATAAAAACTTATAGTAGTATTTGATAATTATTATATTCAATATGGGAATTGCATATTATAATAATCTTTTTTATGCAAATTTAATACTTAAATCAATAATATCCAAAAATATAATATTTTTTTTCATTGTTTTTTAAAAATATTTAAAAAATGCACAGTACGTATGTGGATTTTAATTGCAATTCTAAACTATAGTTCAGTCTATGTTTTTCTTGAAACTTTGAATTAAGCTCTAAATATAAATCATTTGAAAACTAATAATTTTACTGTAAGCATGTTAAAATATTAGAATCTAGCTTTTCAGTATATCTATTACCAATTTTAATTATTCAATGACGGAAAATATTCGTAAGTCTATTTTACACTTTAATTTACAGGTTTAAGCAGCGTGACGTCATGGTTTTTATTTGTAAACTTATTCGCGATTTGCATACGTTTCCCTACTGACAACTAGCCTCAGTCTACCATCAGAAATTCACAAGAAAAAATTTAGATAGACGCTATATATATAATGAACGCTAATGTGGTAACCCAATACCCAAACAGCATATACACAACGATTTGTACGCTGATATGCCGATGTGCCTTCTTTCTCCCCTTTTATACTTAGCTTGTGTAGTGCGTATTTAATTGCTATACTCTCTCTCTCTCTCTCTCCAAACCAGGCTTGAATATACATTGCTTGGTATAGTATAGTGTTCCCTCTCTCTCTCTTATTCTTACAACTTAATTCTGTATGCACGCACAGATAGGGTCACACGTAAACAACACATATTGAAATGTGACGTGACGGCAACTTAGATTTTTATGCCCAGCAAATTTTCGAAGCGCACCAAAAGAAGTATTAACTTTAAAAATATTTATTTTTAAGAGCAGGCCGGATTCGCTGTCCTTGTGTAATTGGCATTTTTGTTATTTACTCAAGTTTTAATCGGTGTATCTTCAAATTAAAGGTCGAGCGCAATAGATATTATTATTATGAACATCTATGCACAAGAAAAAAAATATCTACCGGTTTGTTTTTGAGAAAAGTAAGTAACGCCGAAGTAAAAGTTTATGTTTATAATATTTTCGCGTTACTTACTTTTCTCAAAAACAATGCGGTAGATATTTTTTTTCTTGTGCATAGATGTTCATAATAATAATATCTATTGCGCTCGACCTTTAATTTGAAGATACTCCGATTAAAACTTGAGTAAATAACAAACAACTCAATTGTTACTCGGTCGGTATCAGGTTCTACTCCGGCCTACCGTTAATTTAAAACTGTTTCTTACACTACTAGAAGAAATTAATTTAAATCAATGATTTTAATTATCATTTATTAATCTTGAAATTTTTTATATTATTATGAAACAAAATCTTCAAAACTTTTCTTTCAATATCATAATTTTTAAAATGTATATGAAAATTAAAAGTCTAAAAGATGATTGGTATTTCAATAAAGGAATAAAATATAATTTTTTCAACAAATTTTATTGAAGTATTTATAAATTTATACTACCTTAACTATTGATTTATATAATTGCTATTATCGATGATATTTATTAAATAAGAAATTTACTTTCAAAGATTATTTTACTGAATTGATGTACAATATATTAAATCTAATATTTTATCATTTTCAGTTCTTATGGTATAATATAAACATCCAATTCTATACTGGTTGAAGGTAATAAGGTTTCTGCATGAAGTGATGATAATTTTGTCCTGGAAAAATCGATTAATGCTCTATTGACAATTGCTCTATCTGCATAGCTGATAATTTTTTTTTCTCACTTAAATTCACTTATTTCTAGTGCCGTTAGATCTTGTCAATCAATTAAATAATAGACTTAAGTCGGTGAATTTGATGATGGCATTCTTCTACATTGATAAATTATATTGTTAAAAATGCAGTTTATATCCAATTGTAAATTATCCAATTGGTGTTTATTTATTCCTGTTTTGTAACAATGTAGAATCATTTCTTCAATTGTATATTTTTTATTTTCACTTGTAAGCATATCTTGAGTAGCAGCGATATTAATTCTTTTTAAGATGTGATAACAGTTCTACTTGAAAACTTAAAACTTTTTCTAGATAAGTTTTCTCAGGATTTACTTTATTTATCCTTTAACCTCTGAACCAGACCCCTGTCTGATTTGTTAAATTGCATGTTTAAAGAAATTCCAGACATTTCCTGACATCTCACTATTTGTATAAAGTGCACAATGTAATAGTAAAAATTCCCAATCTTCATTATACGTTTAAATTTTCATACCATATTGACAATGTCTTTTAATCGCATCATTAATGAATAAAATTTTTGTAAGCTTTATAGTGAGATTATCTGCATTACTTTCAGCCTTTAAATTGGAAACAATATTTGGATAAATTGGAATAGAAGGAACAAGTATTCTTGTTAGAATTAAATCTTTAGGAATGCTATAATCTGGGTTCATTAATAAAAGAGGTGTACTTTTTTTTGGTATACATTCTAGGATGCCTATGACTTCTAATGGATTTAAAATATTTATTAATCCACTTTGTAAAATACTTCTTATATACGCTTACAATGAGACCTGAACTGTGCCATTGCTTGCATTGCATAGAAATCTAAATGGCTCAAAAAAATTTATAAACTATTATTAATAATGAAGCATATTTCTTATTTTGTCGTTTTTCTTTTTCTTATATAGATTTAAAAATTGTTCAAGAATTATTCTTTCTTTACTCATGTCAAGTTCTGCTTCTTCTTCTGTAAGATACTGAAAATCGAAAAAAAATTTAATAATCTTACTAAACATAAGTATTACTGTTGATTTGTATCATCTACTAGATATAAAAATCTAATATATTTGATATTTGGTAAATTATTTTGAAATATTGCATATTTTTTCATTAAAAATAATTTTAAAAAAAGTACATTTATGAACATTCTAACCCCTTCACTGTCATGGCAATGATATGTATAAAGTACTTAATTTTCAATAGTTACGATATGAAAATCTTTGCCATGGTAGTTGACAGTTTAATTAAATACTTTTTGTGATTGTTTATAAAATAATCTAAAAATATTTTTCTCAATTTTCAATATTAAAAAAGAATTAATAGTTCTGAAAAGTAGAATATTAAAAAAAAAATAATAGTTCAGAAATGTAAAAAATAAAATTATTAGCTTCAATACAATGTAACGTTTATTTTTTTTATAAACTGTAATTATAGCTAAACACAAACCAGAGGCATCCCTCATTCTTGTATAACGGTTATCTAGCTTCTGTGTTGAATAAGTTTCAAAGAGAATGTTCCCGAGTTTTTTATCTATGCGACTATGTTGCATTTGGTTGCTAGCATACAACATAATATTAGCGGCATTTGCACATACAAGGAATATATTCTGTCTAAATCTCCTTTAGGTGTTCGTTGAAATTTTGCTGTAAAGCCAAAGTAGATAGGCTATAGGCATACTGGCACACCCGGATTCTAGCACAGCCCATGGTGTGCTAGAACCCGTACGGATTCTAGCTCAGCCCATGGTGTGTTAGAACCCGTACGGATTCTAGCACAGCCCAAGTGTTTTAGAATCCGAATGTGAACTAGTATGCCTATAGCGTTTTCTACTTTTTCTACTTTTTTTTTTTCTTCTTATAAATGGTTTTGTGAGAGATAGAATAATTTCATGAGTTTGACATTGTGTAGTGCACAGACAGTCTTATGAATTGGATTATGGTTTGTACACACAGTAACGCATTTGAAAGATGGATTTAATGGGTATCCGTATTCATTGATGTTATAAACGGGAAATTTGAATCTTAGCAACCATTTTCGTTTGAATTCATTAATAACAAAAATTTTTGTAGCATCATGTAAATGTTCACGGAGTAAGTTTGCAATTTGAGAGTAATCTAGTCCATCAGTGTTCCAAGCTATTCCATGATTATGTTTGAGTCGAATGTTTTCTTCTTGCAATTTGTCAGAGAGCCTTTTCCATGAAAAAGGTTTTTGAATAGATGAACGATGGGATCACCACTGTCGTTGAGAGGAATGATTGCTATTTCCTTTAGAACATATTCACCACCCATTTGCTTAAAACCAATCATGTCTACCGCATATTCCATTTCGAAATATTAATTTTTTTACGTAAAAGTGAAGATAATTCAGACAAGCTTCCGAACATCTCCACTAATAGGATTGTACTGAACGATGCGATCGTGTAAGATCATGCAATAAGCTGAAGTATTAGCTGGAAAGTCAGTTTGAGACTCAAATTCTAGACGTACATCGACAGGAGCGCTCTTTAGAGATTCGTTTTGTCGTGAACAGTCAATAACTATGAGTGGTTCAAAGTTGATAAACTGAGACTTCGTCAACAATGGCTGTGAATCTCTTCCGTAATAGCTTTTCTGAAAATTAGCATACATATCATAGAGAATAGCAAACTGATTCTTAGATATGTCAAGATTGAGATTGTTGTACGGATAATATTGCGAATTCAAGAAAAGTCTCACATTACTAATATTACAGTGGTCAAAGCGACTGGCATTTTTAGTTTTTGATCCTTTTTTTCCCGATTGTAATCCAAGAATCACGAAACGTGGTTTCTCCAATTGATTTGAAGTTTTTACCGTCCAGACGTGTTTATTTGTTGTTGGAAGAAGAGGATATTCAAATAACTCCCAAGAACGAAAACTCATAGAAATAGGATTATCTTTGCCAATGAAACTTAACAGCTGGATTTTTTGTTTATCTGATGCAATAACATATGGCATTAACCACTCTATCTTTGATATTTTTATTTGATAAGTTTCATATGTGGTTACATTGTTGGCTACAGTACCTTCCTGTATTATAGCATTTAGATCATTTCTTGATCTTGTGAGAATGAGTTCATGCTTCATATTAACAACAATTTTCTTGTAATCTTCTGCGAAGCCTAAAATCATACTTAGAGGGATAGAAACGTCAAAATTTCCATGATCATCTACAATTGTTTTGTTTGCTTCTTCAACACCAAGCCAGCCTGCATTTTCTAATGTTAGAGTCTGATTTGGATTAAATGAAGTGCATCCCTTCATGAGACTACTCAGACCAACATTTTTACTTTTATCTATCTCTACAGCATTAAGTTCATATCGAATTTCATCAAACAGATGACAAATGCCATTGTTAACGAAATTAGTTTTAGTTAGTGCTTGTCCATCTGGTTTTGTAATTTTCCACATACATGGATGTAACTACATGATGGTAAGAGGCATAAATCTTGATGCTGAATAGAAATACGGATTTCATCACTGTTATTGAAACTTAATGTGGAGTATGGTTGATGTGCGTGAACCTCATAATGAGCAATAGACTCATCGAATGCGACACCTGATTGAATGCTTAGAATTTCGTCCATTTTTCTGAAAGCAGCAGAGAATGATACAATTTATCTTTTTCCACGTACTTTGAGACCTATGCTTTTGAGAAACTGGATGCTCTTCCGTGTTAACGGTTTGAGTACCTTTGGACGACTGATGGTGGGTTGACATGATGGCTGACTTATATGCACACTTGAATTATAAACGATTCCCATTATACAGATTTTATGTGAAGTCTAACAGTAATTTCCTCTCCTCGGAAATTCACTAAATTTCCGTCTTGATCAACAATTCGGATTTGAAGATGATCTATACTTTTAACATTGAGTGGTAAATATATGACATGCGATGGAACTTCTATGATTTTATATCCTGGAGGAACTTTTGGGAAAAACTCATGGATCGTGTGAACTTTTTTGTCGTTGATGTAAGCACCTGTAGTAATATTACACTCTACTCTGAGTGCGTTTATTTTCAATATCTTCACAGGTAAATCAGAGCTGTGATGAGTGTCTTCATGAAGAACGCGACGAGTGAAACCGAGAAGACTGCCTATTGAATCCCGAGGTCTAAGATTTATCTCATGGCTGCAATAAATTTCACTTCTGAGAGTATTGTTGTTAGCTTTTAAGGAAAATTCGATTCCTTTAGATTTCAAATCTTTTTGCAAAAATTGATTAATAGCATCAATTTCATAACTGCCAGTAGGAATAATAATAATCTTCTCTCCGTTTATATGAAGTTTATTATTCGAATCGTCAACATTGGGAATCGAGTTGAATGTTAAAAGTTCAACTAAACCCAAAACAGAAATTCTTATGCTGTGGTAGTTCTATTGAAGGAAAATATTGCGCTTCTAAGATAGAAGATTTGCCTGAAAGACTCAAAGTGAAACTATCTTCCATGACTGTTTGAAAAAGAATGATCCTGCTTGTCTGAAAACTCTTCTTTTATAGTCTTTCACACAAGAATTGAAGACAAAGATGTCCACAAATAAATGAGTCAAAATTTTGATATCTTTTATAGTTGTATTTCACTTCTTTCACGTTAAAATATAACATGAGATCTATAGGGGGTTTAAGATCATCAAAACTATCAAAATAAATCACTTCAGAACCTCGTTTTCGATAACATACCCAGTGAGTGCCTTTGTTTTGAAAATCATCTAAGTTAACTATAGCAGATTCGTTATGCCATGGGCCATCAGAAGGTAGATTATTTCTCATGAAAACATCTCGAAAATATGGGATTTCCATCATACGAGCATACTTTATAAGATCATAGTCAGTCAGTGCACGATTTGGCAAAGTTAAATCGAAGTTTTTTTTTTTTTAACTTGACCATTACCGATATGAGGTTTCATAAATAATCCCATTCCAGTTTTATATGGTTTAAGATAGAGACCTTTTCCTAGAGCAATAGCTTCCATAGTTTTATTATGTCTCTTACTTTCTTCATAATTTTTCTGTGCAGCTTTAGCCTCATTTACTGCTTAAGCTATTCCAGCAGCTCCTCCAGCCAGAGCACCAGTTGCACTTAGTGCTGCGAACAATGGTATGAGAAAAGGCAGAGCGCCACCTATTTTTGATGGAACAGGTAGAATACGTGGAATGATAATTTTTTTCTTACCGCCAACAATCTTGAGAGCTTCACGTGCACCTTTTAAAGCGGACTGTATAACTTTGCGAGAATGTTTACTTGGTTTTAATGATTTTTTACTTGCAGTTACTAATTTACTCAATTTTACACCCATTCCTGTCTTTCCTTTTAATTTCATAGCATTTGCAACAACAAAAGCAGTTGCTTTTTCGCTAAGACTTGCATTTTTGGCTCTAACACGCTGCCAAGCTTTATCAGCGAGCTTCATGTCAGCTACTTTTCGATTAGCATTTTTATCAGAATAAGATATGTCATGTTCTTTGCATGCTTGATCAAGTGGATTGATACCTGCATCACCTCTTTTTAGACGCTTTTTCAGTTTTGTTCCGGGACCACAATATTGATATCCAGGAATATGCATTTCAATGGGTAAGTTATTGATTACTTTATCAAGTAACCCTTTACCCTTAGGGTGCTTCTGTGATTTGTGTACGAGCATCTCTCTTCGAGTGCTGATTTACAACTGATGATCAAAATATAAAACAAGCGTTTATATTTTGAAAAGGTCAATCTTAGATTTGACTTTGTTACGTAAACATGGATTTTACTGAGCAGAACGTCAAACTTCCCGTCGCCAACTTTGATTTTGAGAAAACGAAAAAAAAAAGCGACATGGGGAGTTACTTCCAGATAATATACGAGCAGTATTCTGTGGCCCATCAAACTGTGGAAAAACTAATAGTTTATTGGCTCTAATTACACACCCTAATGGTCTTAGATTTGAAAATTTGTATGTATACTCTAAATCCTTAAATCAACCGAAATATCAATTTCTTCAAAAAGTTTTAGAGCCAATTGAAGGTATATCATATCTACCGTTCAGTGAACATGCATCTGTAGTGTCTCCAGATGAAGCCCTACCAAATTCAATTATGATTTTTGACGATGTGGCTTGTGAGAAGCAGGATAACGTCAGAGCTTTTTTCTGTATGGGGAGACACAAAAGTGTAGATAGCTTTTATCTATGTCAGTCATATGCTCATATACCGAAACATCTCATCAGGGACAATATTAATTTGATGGTAATTTATCGTCAAGATGATGTTAATCTTAAACATATCTATGAAGACCATGTGAATACTGACTTAACTTTAAATGAATTTCGAAATCTTTGTACTGAATGCTGGAAGAATGACAAGTATGGATTTGTTGTTATTGACAAAGATAGAGCAATGAATGATGGTAGATATAGAAAAGGATTTGACTGTTTTGCCATTAAAAAGGAAGTATAAATCTTAATCTTTGCAGTTCGATTGTAGACAGCATCTTGTCAGCATGCCTGACTTTAAGAAAGAAAAAAATGTTCTTAGCGAGCTCTTACGAGCACGTGAGGCTATTAAAAAAAAATACTCTTTATTAAAAAAGGAGAGATGATTTTGAAAAGGTTATTGGTGATACTTTAAAACCAGTTATTACACCACTTGAAAAGCTTGTCGATTCGACAACTGAAAGTGTGTCACGTTCTAATCACATTTCAGCTATAGACAGTAACAGAAAATCGGCAAAAAAAAGATTGAGATTCGACGAATCAAGTTATATTGTAAACGATATTAATGACTTGGGTTCTGCGTTTGATAATAATGCTTCTAATGGCGATGATTTTTCTCCGATAAATAGCACAATGATGAATTCATCATTCAATTCTGCAAATTCATCATTCAAATCTATATATTCACCATTTGTACCTGCGCATAAAGAAACTGAACCGACAGACTTTTTATCAATGCTAAATGGAAGCCGCAGCAAAATCGATAACATATACGGAGTGAGAAAAGTCAGTGGGGTATACATGATGGGTGATTCACAAATTCAATTTGATGATAAACTAATAAAAGTGAAAGATTTAAGTTTTCCTAAAAGCAGTGGTCTAATGGAATTGCTTTTCAAAAAAGAACCAGATGATAATCTTTTAAGTACAACAGATCGCAAGAACTATCGCATTATCCTGGAAGCAACAAATGCCCATAGAAAAAGACATAGCAAAAGTGAGAATATACGCTCTTCGAAGAGTAGAAAATATTCAAAAATCATAGCACCAATGTTCCGCAGTGATCGCAGTAGAATATCTACCAGCGGAGGGGGTCTCATACCTAAATATAAAATAGCAAAAAGAATACTTCCATAGATCTAGTCTACTGGGATGATCCGAATGAGCTTGTCGAAAGACTGCGATTATTAATAGCCGAACGATCTGCTGGAAATAATAATCACAACAATGAAATCCAATCAATCATAGAGGAACTACGTGAAGCTGGGCATATATATTGACGTACACAATTTTCAAATCAACAGTAGTAACATGAGTCTCGATGTGTTTGGAAGAAAACTTGAGGGCTCGCAAGTGAGTCGTGGTCCTCGAGGTATTGGATTCAATGTTACATCAGATGGTCATTTTGATTTAGAAAATAAGCGGCTTTGCAATATTGGAGAGGCTAATGATTCAAATGATGCCATTAGTTTGAATTCACTAAATAATATCCTACAGAAAGAAGTTGATTACTTATCTTCTAAAATTATAGAAGTTGCTAAAGCTATACAAGAATATGAGAACAAAGTTGAAATATATAAAGCAGAAATAGACGAAAAATTAACTTATGTCTATGATATGACTCAACGAAATTTTGCAAGTATTGAATATATAATTAAAGAAATGAATAGACGATCGGATATTGCTAAAGTTGAAGTTGAAGATGAAACGTCAAAGAGTAGTTGAAGAGCTACACAAGCCAGCACGTCGAAGGTACAAGCGAAGAAAATATGACATACGTGGATTAGATGAGACTTGGCAAGCTGACCTTGTAGAAATGATACCTTATTTTAAGGAAAACAAAGGTTTTCGCTACTTACTAACTGTCATAGATATATTTTCAAAGTATGCATGGGCTGTACCAGTCAAATCGAAGAGTGGCAATGATGTTACTCTAGCTATGAAGTCAATATTAAAACAAGGACGGGTGCCATCAGATTTACAAACTGACCAAGGAAAAGAATTCTACAATTCAAACTTTCAGAATCTTATGAAAAAGTACAAGATAAATCACTACTCTTCACATAGTAATCTTCATGCAAGCATATGTGAGCGCTTTAATAGAACTTTAAAAAATGCAATGTGGTTAGAATTCAGCAAACAAGGAAGTTATAAATGGTTGGATATTCTGCCTGAGTTAGTGAAAGCATACAATTCAAGAAAACATCGGACAATAGGAATCGAGCCTGAAAACGTTACGAAGATAAATGAAAAAGAAGTCAAGAAAAATTACCCAACTGAAAAAAGACCTGTAAAAAACCAAAATTCAAAGTAGGAGATAAAGTGCGAATAAGTAAGATAAAACAAGTTTTTGAAAAAGGCTATACACCAAATTGGTCTACTGAAATTTTCACAATAACAAGAGTTGTAAAAACCAATCCCATAACTTACCACGTCAAAGATTATTATGATGAACCAGTCTCCGGAGGCTTTTATGAAACGGAAATTCAAAAGACTATGTATCCAGAAATTTATTTAGTAGAAAAAGTTTTAAAGAAAAGTGGTAAACGTGTATATGTTAAGTGGTTAGGTCTAAGTAACAAGCATAATAGTTGGATAGATAAAAATGAGATTGTTTGAAAAAATTAAAATGTATTTTTAAATATAATAATGTAATAAATAAAAAAAATTTAATTGTATTTTGTTATATTATTTAAATATATTTAAATAAAATATTGTAATATAATTATAACTATAGGTGGTGATGATAAATAAAAAAACAAATGTATAATGTTAATATATTTTTATTTATTTATGTATTATTATGTACAAGTTACAATAAATAGTTTTAAAAATCATCTCGTAGATATATATTTTATACCCGATCGAATTTGAAAGAAGTTCCTCCCAAATACATTGCAACCAAACGTAGTTTGTTTGCTTCATCATAGAGTTTGTAAAAAAATTCTTCATCTTTTAGAATTGCTGATGAAATCTTCTCTGGTAGAAATACTTGAAAACTTTGCTCGAATTCTGCTACAATCTTGACACCATATCGTGTCTTCACCTCTTTAAGTGCTGTCACCATGTACTGGTGATCTTTTTCCAAGTCTGTAACTTTTTTCCTTGGCAAGAAGTCGCTTCCAGCAATCTTATTAAGTGTTGATAAATCCATTCTGGAATCAAAAATAAAAAAGTAAAAATTAAAATTTCTGTTAAAGATGATATTTTATTAGAAAAAAAAAAAAAATTATACTGTAAACTTACATGATTAGTTAGTTGACTCTTGGTTTCTTTGTAGGAGGTTGATCGTTCTCAAGCTCTTCGATTACTTGAATGTGCTCCTCATCGTGCTCCGTCCCTTGATATAGCCCATACCCCACCTCGATTTCTGCCCTTTCCATCGCCACTTGCAATAAATCCCTTCTCTCACCTTCTTCGGAACTTATCCCTCTATTGATGGATCCCAGTCATGCATGAACTCCTCTAATACGTCATACTCAATAATGATTTGCTCACCTTGGTTGCCATGAAGTGTCACCCCCCACTCGTGCTGCACTATTTTCATTGGATGGTTCATCCCCTCTCTCAATTTCCCCCCTCTCTGCTATGCTCTGTAACATCCATCCCCACTCGCGTTACTCTATTTTTATTGGATACTTCGTGTCCCCTCTTCTTTTCCACCTCCTGCTCTTTTTCAGCAGCCATTTTTCTTGCATATTCCCTCTCTACTTCAAGTGCAGCTTGCGCCATCTGTATCTCTTCAATTCTAAAATGACCCCATGGTAAAGTGTCTGTACTATCAGGCAATAAAAATCTCTTATCATCGTGTGGACTTAGTGCAATTTTTCTTTGCTTTTCAGTATGCACTGTGTGTAATTTTGATCGAATATTGCACTGTTCACGGTGTATAATGACAAGATCCTGAAGACAACTTCGGTAATCCTCGAAAGTGATTGTTTTCTTCACGACGTTAGATTTGATACCTTTAGCTTTTTTCACTGTGTCTCCTCCATCAACCAAAATACTGTACATTTTACTCCGCAAACCTATGAATTCAGACATAATCTTGCCACAGCATTCATCTTTCATTAATCCAGGAACTTTCTTATTGACACGTGGAATATTAAACTGATTATTTTCAGCATAATCAGAAGTATCAAATCTGTGAATGTCTTCCTTCATTGTTTGATACATATCAATGTCTTCAACTTCATATATTAAACTATCCGTATCTGTATATAGAAGTTTACATTTTTGTCCTAGTCGCTGTTTCATATATGAGTAATGAAACTCATATAGCAGTGTTTTTGATAAATCAAGGATGGAAAAACCAACGTATATAGGTTTTTTTATTGTGATACTCGTTCTCTTCAGCTGAATAGCTACCAAATTTTCATCGAAAATTGCACAACTGTGAAAATTTGGTTGAGCTATGCGTGCTTCTGCTCCATATCTACCTGTGAATTTATTTATTAATCGCACATCAACACGTGACCGCTCTCGTTCGATGCACTTTCCATATACAGAGTTAATAAGCAATTTATAGAAGAGTTTTTCAAACTCATTCTTCGCTTGCTTCCTCTTCTCAGTATTTAATTCAACATAAGGTTTGAGCCAAGCCTTTTGTTCAAAACTTAAAATTCTATGTACTTTTTTTAATCCAAGTCCATTATCTAACGCTTGTTTAAGCGTCCGATAATGTATGACATACCTTTCCTTGTTGTCCAAAGTAGTAAGCAGTTTTTTTTGCTTCGAGCCTGGTGGTGGACGATGTTCTGCGCAAAAAGGTAAATCCCGATGTTCATCATGGATTTCCACAGGATATTCTAAATCCACTTCAGCAATATATCCTATATCCGAATCTGGCGATGTATTGAAGAAATCTGGAATTGTTTCATAATCAATCCATTTAAATTTTCCTATCGGTAAATGTTGTATCATCGCCCAACCATAAAGATTATTAATATCAAAATATAGAAGGGTCTTCTTTTTCTGATTTTCGTTATATGAAGGACCCATGTATGGATTGTTTGCCTTTGCATACCGGTTACAGCATTGGCTTATTCCTCCACGGATGCCTGCTTCGATAAACATTAACATGTCAATGTCTGTCAAAAGTTCCAATTCTACCTTCGTCATTTTAAGAGCTGCTGAAAACGTTAAGCCTGGAGTTGTGTAGAAATGAGCAGGACATAAATCGTAGGCTTTAAGAGAGGTCTCTCGGAAACTTTCGAAGACGTCAGCCAATAGCAAAACATCGGTTTTTAAGTATAAATCCGAGTACTCTCCTAAAGTTTTTATATTGAATTCATTCCAAACTTGAACAGCGTGCTTATAATCTTCTTCAGCTATATGAGAATCCGTTAGTTTATTGTAGAAGTCCTTTTTTTCTGGCAGCTTTGTAGACATCAATTTATCTAATCCATCCATAAAATCGTATGGGAATACACCTTTCCGTCTAAGAAGATTTATTTTAGCATCTGTAAATCCATCTGTTTGAAATTCTCTCACTGCTATTGGCACGTTTTCGAGGTATGATGCAAGCTTCTCCAATGATGATGGTAGAAAACGCCAAGAATCTATAAATCTAAAATTGATGTCACTATTATCCATATATTTTGTGAAAGAAATGTATTTCTCTTTATTATGAGGTATTAGAGTCATTCGTCCCTTCATCAATGTAGAAGTCCCGATTTCTTTCAGAATAAAATGAGTGTCATAATTGAGATTATGAAAAATAACAGGAATGAATCTTGAAATCTTATAATTCAAATTACATGAATTATGAGCTGCACCTCTAAAACTAAAAAAAAAAAAAATAAATGTAATATAACCAAATTAATTTTCTTTTTTAATTATAACCAATTAAACAACTTACCGTCCTGTGAGATGACAATGGTCTCGTACTGCAAGTTCTTCGGCACGGATTGGTTTTCTACATATATGACAATTAGTTGACCTCTGGAAAGACAATTCTTCTAAATCTGTAAGTTTCATTGGTTTCGGATTTTTGTAGAGTTCATCAATTTTCTCACTGATTGATTTCAATTCTCTTACAAACCATTCTGCAGGTGTCTCTTCACATTCGTTAATCCTTCTGTATGATTTATAATAAGATAATTTATCATCAAAACTGCATTTCATGTAGTATCCAATACTGTATGCTTCATGAAGTTGAAAAGCCTTCTCACTGTCTGTAGGTTTCAATAAACATTCAAAATCTGCATAAATAACAAAAGGAACTTTTTCACTCTTGCTGTAATCTTCGAATTTGAGAATATTATTCTTTGAGTCGGGTAGATTTATTCTACATTTATTTAAATTTTTACAATTATTTTCATGAATTACAAATCTTTCTTCACTATAAAAAATTTGTAAACACCTCTCACAATGGTAAGATTTTATATGGCTTTTAGACACTTGAGAAGCCAGAAGTCGAGACAAGTTTTTAATCCAAACATAATGATATTGAGGCATGTCTCCATCATCAGCATCATTATTTTCTTCATACTCATCTATGTAGAAATCTTGAATAATGAGCAAATTGACATGTTGTACCTTTTTTTCTGATGTAATATGACACGGCGATACTTCAAACTTCGGACCATACTTTTTCAACATGTATAAGTTTATTGAAATATTATTATTTAATTTTTCGAATTTCGGAATATCTTTAATTTTTACTGGAAATTCAATTTTATCAAACCTCAGCTTATTATTATGCGGTAGATAATGATCCACTCTTTGAGGATTACGGTTACTAGGATATAATGCGGAAAGTACAGCATATTTGAAACACTGATTGTCATTATTGCGAACATTAACACACGCTTTCTTATTTTCTATAAACTTCGGAAGAGGTATATAAGAACTACCCTTCAAAGGAGAATATTTTTTCATATTTATACACAAACTTATTATACTCTTCAAAGTCCACCCTGAATCCTTTTCTTGAAATTCCTCTATTTGAGTAAGAATAGGCTCTTTGATATTATCTTTGAACCATTCCTCTAAATCAGTTGACATGTATACTGTATTACTTTCACTTGTAAAATATTTAGTATCATTTAATTCCTCAGTATTTTTCTGCACAGAAAATTCAGAGATGAAATCAGAATTTATTTTTAACGCATTATATTCTTCTAAGCAAGCCTGAACCTTAACTTTAAAAAGTTTTTGTGCATCACTTGAAAAACTCAGAATGTCCACATGTTTAATATTTACCACTACACCAGTTCTGATTCGATTTTGGAAAGCTGACTCTACGTCTCGCCACTCGACTCTAGCTTCTGTTTCTTCAGATTGTAGATTGCCTCCTTGATGAAGATTTTGTTCCAACTGAACTTGTATGCACGAAAGATGTGTCATACAAGTTTGACATTTCTGTTTCTCCCCTCTTGTGAGGTTAGGTCGAACGATTTTTTCATTTAATTTAATGACAGCAGAATTACACATATCTAACCAATAATGAATATCTTCATTGCTCAATTCGTTTATACTTCGTAAAGTATCACGAAGTAATTGGACAAGACGTTCAAAAAAATCGATTGAAGTCATTTTTACTTTTTTAACTAAAAGATGACTAGAGCAACAGTTTCAACTCACACAATATTCAAGAATAAATCTCACTGATTGTTATATACGAAGTGTAGTCATCCAAGAAATATCTTCGCTTTTTATAGGTAAAAACAATGTAAGAAGGGATACAAATTTTAAATTTCATCCAATAGTAAAAGGAAAAGTTAGTGAAAATTTGAAAATTCGTCCAATAGTAAAGAAGAAAATTTAAGAAGGAATACAAATCTCGATATTCGACCAATAGTAAAAAAGAAAATTTAAGAAGGGATACAAATTTCAAGATTCTACCAATAGTAAAAAAGAAAATTTAAGAAGGGATACAAATTTCAAGATTCTACCAATAGTAAAAAAGAAAATTTAAGAAGGGATACAAATTTCGAGATTTGACCAATGGTAAAAAGAAAAATTTGGAAAATAAAGAAGGGAAAAGTTTTTAGGAAGGGATAAATTGTTCTTTTAAACTATCCAAAAACTGTAAGAATTTCCCTATTCAGTCTCTCAAATCACTTCTCGCTGAAAGAAATTCAGAGTTGTACGATGGCTAGAACCCGTGACTATGGTGCAATGATTAAAAATGCAATATTAGAATTTTCTGAAGAGAACGTTTATATTTGTGACATACAAGGATTTCAAGGCATGTCTGGGGATTCTTTTATTTTTAAAGAAGTCAGTTTTCTGAATTTTAGAAAAACTGCTTTTCCAACTGCGTATCTCTTTAAACCTCCGATGACATGGAGAGAATTGAGTCAAGAAGAAAAAAGTACATCGCAATGGCTGGAAAAGTATCACCATGGAATACAATGGAACTCTGGAGATATACCTTACCATCGTCTTCAAAAAATTTTTGAAATTTGTTCGCAAGGAGTCAAGAAAGTATTTGTCAAGGGTGAGCAGAAAGCGCAATGGTTAGCTGATCTTTTACCAAATGTGTAAGTAATACATTTATGTTTCAACTTTCATACTTTTCTTGCTGTTTTAATACTTTTTCATACTTGTTTCATACTTTTTTATACTTTTCCATACTTGTTTGATACTTTTTATACTTTTTAATTATTTTAATACTTCAACATACTGTATTTAACCATATTAATACTTTATTTTTCGTGTTGTATATACTTTAAGTTACATTACCTTCTCCTCTTTATTTTCAGGACAATCAGCAACATTGAAGACTTCGGATGCCCATCATTAGAAAGAATAATGAATTGTACACGATATACATGTTTCAACCACGACCTCTGTTTAAGGCGAAAACCTATGTGCGCTGTTATTAATGCTATTTCGATGCGCACATGGTTACATGATTACCTAGATGCGAAATTTTCCAAAGATGAAGTCGATAAAATTTCTAATAATGATGAATGTATAAAGTTATATTGGAAATAAATTAAATTAAATAAAAAACAGAATTCTGGTTTTTTCTCAACCCTTCTTATGATCCTCATTAAAAAAAAAAATTATAAGTTTAATGATTGAGAATTAAAAAAACTTTAGAAAAAAATTAATTAATATTAAATACGAACAAGATAATTTACATGATCTTTGTAAACTAATGTTAGTAATCTTAAAGATATAAATATTCAAATCAATAATAATAAATTTTTCGTTACATAATTTTAATGTACTAACTAAATTTGTATGTATTATTTACACTTTATTTTATTTTATTAACTTGACTGTTTAGTTTTCATATTAATGATATTATTGTATTTAATTATCTATAAAATTAAGAGTTGTAAGTTACTTATTGTAAAGGAATTGGAAAGGAGGAATATGAGTATAAAGAAAAAAAAGAAGAATCAAATTATTTCTATTTATTTTATTTTTTTTTTTTTAAATCCTAATAGATATTCATTAAAAATATATAAATATATGTATTACAACAAAATACTAAAATATAAAGTTTTAAATATAACTATTCTATTATAGTTATATCCTCGCGTATAATTATATCCTCGCGCATACGAGGTCGGACTGCTGCTGATGGTGTGCACGCTGTAGCTGCATGTCGGTCTGCTGTTGATGGTGTGCTCGCTGTAGCCGAATGTCGGCCTGCTGCTGATGGCATGCACGCTGTAGCCGAATGTCGATCTGCTGCTGATGGTGTGCACGCTGTAGTCGAATGTCGGCCTGCTGCTGATGGCGTGCACGCTGTAGCCGAATGTCGGTCTGCTGATGATGACGCGCTGGTAGTAGCCGAACTCTTATTTTTTTCAGCAAGCTGTCGGCCAACTTTTTTCATCCACTCCCGTGCTGAAGTTGGTTTTTTTCTTGCTGAACTTTTTTGCTTCCTATAAAGTAAAATTGAAAAATTAAATAATATGATTATTTTATTAATTTATTTATTTATTTTGAATAAATTACCTTTTGAAGTAGACGGTGTTTGTTGCTTAAATTCTTGGCCCGCCGAGGAGGTTGATGGTATTGGTTCCGTTGCTCTATATCCTGAAGAGGTAGAGGGAACCGATTTCTCTTCATGACGATGTCTGTTTTCAGAATCATCTGTAAACAAAAATAAGAAAATAATATTAGAAATAAAATTATATGTAAAATTTAAAAAAAAAATCATTAAAAAAAATAAACTTACTTAGTGTCTTTTTCTTCATGGGGATCGGTCCAAGATCATTAATTGATCTTTTTTGTCCCTTGTTGCTCTGTTTTGCTCCTCTGCTTGATGAGGATGAACTCGAGCTAGAGCTCGAGGATGAACTCGAGCTAGAGCTTGAGGATGAACTCGAGCTTGAGCTGCGATTCCTCGACCGCCGATTTATTTGTAATGTCGACTGCTGTGTCGACTGCTGATTATTTTCAGCGGAACTCTCTGATGAAGTTCCTGGTGTATGATGATTATATAGCTGCTGCATAGCAGCCATCGGAGGCAGTGATGGCACTGAAAAAGAAAAAATTAATGTAAAAAAAATCATTTTAATATTTTTATATTTTATTTCATACTTACGGGAATCCACTGCATGCATCGCCCATGACACATGTTCCAACATCATAAGCAATGTTGGTCCATTTGCTATTAACCATCTAATGCGATCTTGAACTGCTTTAATATTTCCAATTTTGTCTTGAGCCATTTTTCTATTTTCTTTTAAGTTGATCTTCGAAATCTTTTTCTGTAGTTAGGAAAAGTTGAAGATGATCCTCGAACTGACGAAATGTAGCTTAGAACGAGGTATTTATACAGAAAATTAGGATACTTATTTTACAATGTTTTTCATGAAAATCCTACGATTGGTGAAAATTTCCTTTTAAAAAATTTGTCACCTCCCTTACAGAAAATTTAGTCCATCCTTCATTAGTTTTGTACACGCCTAAGATTTTAATTTTTATCGTCGTGGAACTGACCCTTGCAATAAATATCGTTTTTTCAAAAACATACATATACCTGTGACTAACAAATTTAAAAAAGAGGGAGCATTTTTAAGAGCGAAGTCATGTATATATTTTCTGAAATAAGCAATCCTTCTTTGAAAATAATTGATCCCTTCAATAAATATCTTTTTTCTTAAGAATACTTTTAAAAACCTGAGATAGATCAAGCTTTCTTAATTTTTTTCTTAGTAAATTCAAAGAAAAAATAAATGCACCTGCAAGATAACTTTTTTCCCACACACACACTTGATATGAGAAAAAATAATTTTTAACCTAGTAGGCCTAAAACACTTTTCTATAGGGAAAATCGACTTTTCATTTTTCCAAATCCCGGCGGTCTGAAGGTTAAAGAAAAGGAATTCTCCTTTTTACAAAAAAGGTTCTCGTAAATCTTATAATAAATGCACCTGCAAGATAACTTTTTTCCCACACACACACTTGATATGAGAAAAAATAATTTTTTAACCTAGTAGGCCTAAAGCACTTTTCTATAGGGAAAATCGACTTTTCATTTTTCCAAATCCCGGCGGTCTGAAGGTTAAAGAAAAGGAATTCTCCTTTTTACAAAAAAGGTTCTCGTAAATCTTATAATAAATGCACCTGCAAGATAACTTTTTTCCCACACACACACTCGATATGAGAAAAAATAATTTTTAACCTAGTAGGCCTAAAGCACTTTTCTATAGGGAAAATCGACTTTTCATTTTTCCAAATCCCGGCGGTCTGAAGGTTAAAGAAAAGGAATTCTCCTTTTTACAAAAAAGGTTCTCGTAAATCTTATAATAAATGCACCTGCAAGATAACTTTTTTTCTCACACACACACACACTTGTTATGAAAAAATAGTTTTTAAAGAAAAGACTCTTTCAATAAATAACTTTTCTCTCAAAAAAAAAATTTCGTTCTTCAAATTTCCGACCACCTGCAAAAAGCTGTTTTTCCTTAAGGAAACTGACACACACCTCAGACAAAAAATTATTTTTCAATAGAAAAAGATTTTCTTTTTTACAAAGGTGGGGTCTCGTATATATTTTTCGAGCATTTGTTCCTTTTTTTAAAACATGAAAAAAGAATACGACTGACCCTCTTAATAAATATCTGTTTATCTCAAAAAAACAAGAGAACAGGCAGCTGACCCTTTCAATAAATCTTCTTCTCAAAAAAAAAAAGATTTTCTTTAAAAAAAAGAAAAGACGGGGCATGACAAAGTGACTTAAAAAAAAAAAATATATTTATATATATATAATAGAAGGCAAATTTATAGTTTGCTCATTTATTATACAGGTTACATGATCCATTATTTTCATGCACCTGCGACTCAAAAGAGAACACACACGTAGTGTACTGCATTGAGATAAAGGACATCTCTTTCCTTCTCTTCTAAAAGCAGGTAAATTTTCATGCAACGTTAAAGAAAACGCACAGTGGGCAGCGCAGTGAAAAAGGTCTGCCCTATCCCTCTCTTCTAAGCGTGGAAAAATTTTCCTGCGCTCTCCAAAATAGAATATATTGTGGGCGGCGCTCTATCCTTTCTTTAAAAATAAGAAGGGACAGCCCTTTCTCTCTATCCCAAAATAAGTATCCAATACATTTTTTAAGGAAGGGGAGACTCATAGGTATTTTAAATGGACCGGATTGTAACACACTTAGTGGAGGGAGACAAGTGTTTTATCCTTTTTCATTTTTAAACAGGGGGGAGGAATTCACATGTATTTTAAATGACACGGATTCTAACACACTTGGAAAAGGAGAGGGGGTGTGCGAGAATCCGGGTGTGCCAGTATGCCTATAGCCTATCTACTAGCCAACATAAACTTTTGCAGTTCATACAAATGAGATTGGAGTTCTCTCATTTTATTATCATCTCTTAAAATTCATCCCTCTAAATTTTTAACTTCTCCATCTACTAGTTTATACACACCTAAAAAAAAGAACAAAATTTTTTCGCATGAAAATTTTTTAAAAATAAAGTAAATGTCATAAGACAAAATTTACCAATGTTTGCAAAACAAACAATAGCTCCAGTTATATATTATTTTATCTTTTTTTATTCTTTTTTTTATTGCAAATCTTTTATCTTTTTGACAAGAATTCATTGCGTTACTGAAATTTTTGTAGGAGTTTGCAGAGTTAAGAAAAACGCCACCAAAGTCAAAGACAGAATTAATAGTCGATTCGAATAATTTCTTCAGTACTTACGTTTTTAACTATTAGGTGCCGTTTTTCTTAACTTTGCAATATTACGTGTTTATTCACAGTTGAAAATCAGTACATTTGGCGGAAAGGATATTTTTCCGAATGATAACCTCAAATGACAACATCGCATATTTTACCACAGCCATAAAACAATTTCAAATTATATAACAAATCTCGCATCATCGTTACTTATTACTTAATGACATAATTGTAGTAAACAAACAATATTACTTTTTTTTTTAATGATCAGAATTATAATTTTATTAAATTAAATTTTTATTTCTCAGTTCAATAATCATATAGAATGTAATATTGGTAATTAAAATTATCTTTGTAATAAAATTTCAGTTGTTATCATCTGAATTTTGCATTAATAACCTATATGAAATAACAAAATAATCATGATGCGAAACTCAAAACATGATTCGAAGTTTTCTTACGTCTGTGGTAAAATATGCAGCGCTGCACATTTGCGGTACACATTTGGAAAAATATCCTTTCCGCCAAGTGTACATACTTCACATATACACACTTAAGCTTAAGTACGTTCTTTTTTCAAATATTTTAGTAGCTACTTTTTTGCAACATTTTAGTAGGTACTTTTTAAAAAATCTTAATAAAAAAGACGTCTTTTAAAAACATCTTTTTTGTTTCAAATTCAGACATGTCCAATGACGTCTTTTGAAGAAGTCTTTTAAAGACGTCATTATTTTCTGTAGGGCTTGTGCATAAAAAATAATTTTCTGGTAGACTTATGAATATTTTTAAGGTAACTTTATAATGATCATTTTCCAAGCTACTAAAGTACCAAGTTTATCTTTTTGTTTTTCATCATACATTGATTACCTATAATCAAAATTTAAAAATAAAAAATTAATAAAATTAACAATTTAATAATATTTTTATTATAAATGAGAAAAAATATTGATCTTGTAAAATAATATTATGCAATGTACTTCAATGCATTTTAATAGTTTTTATAACCTTAACTTAATTAGAAATTGTACGATTTTTGATTAAAATAAGCAATTATATAAATAACAATTTTTAAGTAAAAATCTAATTGAAATGAAAGATTTTATCTGGATTTATATAAAACACACTTGAACACAAATTTATAAAAAAATTAAACTGGAATTTCATAAATTCACTATAAATAAAAAGTATTTTCCATTATTTATATTGAATTTGATAAATTTAATGTAAATGTAAATGCAAATGACGATTCGAAGAAAAATTAATTTTTAACAATTATAAATGAGAAAAATATTACCGTTGAGGCAACTTCGGAATTTAGGTTAGGTTTTATTTTTTAGTTTACAAATCATGCTTTTAATACATAAAATTTTTTGAAATTTTTAATTTCCCACCATTTTTTGATACTTACAGAATGGTGGAAAACTTATAAATCCAAAAAATTTTACAAACTAAAAAGGTGATTTGTAAACTACGAAATGAAAATTTAGTCTGACCTCCGTAGTCGCCTTAATGAGATAGACATATTTTTCATATATATCTATCATATAAAATTTAGCACGAGTTTGATGGATGACTTCAGTTGATTCTTTCATAGTAAAATACTCTTGAATGTTAAAAAATTTAAGTTTCTGATTGCAGAAAACCGATCCATGTGAATAATATTTCTTGACCCTTGTTGTTTTCTCATAACTGATCAAATTCTTTGTAAAGTTTTAAAATTAAGATTATATTTAACCAAAAAGTTCTCAGTGTAAATTTTGGTGGCGAATTCGATGGGTAATCTAGTGGCAATGACATCAACAATGTTTAATGTGGAAGACGAGAAATATTAACTTTTTCAGATTCATCTTTACTTTTATGATTATCCTTGTATGTAAAGAAATAATTTTCTGGTAGACTTGTGAATATTTTCAAGGTAACTTCATAATGATCTTTTTTTACTTTCTACAGCGCTAAGTTGATTGTTTTTCATTGTCCATTGATGTCAATCAAAATTTAAATTAAATAAATATTTCCTAGTTTCAATTTGATTGCACATATGATTATAATCTATCAACAAATCAACTGGATTTCTACCAACTAAAATATCAGATATAGCTTTCAATCAATCATTTTTTTATTTATAGCTTTGTTAATTTTTCTTTTTATTGCTAGTCTTTTATCTTTTTGACAAAAATTTATTGCTAACTGATTTTTAAATTTTGGTTCATTTTTCTTATTATCCTGATTGGTACTGGAGGTATCTTTAACTTCAGTTGATACTCCTGCTTTTTCTGGACTGAAATTACAATATTCATAGGTATTATCAATATTATGATACTCTTGAATGTTCGAAAATTCAAGAGCTTCTGATTGCATAACCTGTAACGGTTATTTTGCCCGTTACAAAAAAAGGAATAGCTATTAATTTAATATCAAATTATGCTATGTCTAGAAATCTTATTATAAATAGAGTTGCCGACAACTCGTAAGAAAATAATCATATATATGTATTACGCGGCAAACTCTATGGTGCTAGTTAGTCAAATGCATATTGACTAGCGACAAAACTTTATCTTATATACTCGTCGCTGCGCGTCTCTCTCTCTCTCTCTCTCTCTCTCTCTCTGTTACCTTGACGAGAGACGCGATGCCGGCAGCACAGCTTTCCTTATTTCATACAAAAATATATATATTATATGATATATTAAAAATAAGGACCGCGGAGGCGTCGGGGTAAGCAAATTGATTCAGGTCTTTAACTTAACATGACTTTATTAAACTAGTAATGAAAGAAATACAATAAAAGAGATTTAGATAACAAAGTAGGAAGAATAATTATTACTAAAGATAATTCTGAGGGGGGACGCGACGCGAACTAAATTATTGTAAGATATTACAATGAACGCGCGCACTCTCTACGCTAAGATTTCCTCGAGGAAAGAAATCTTAGCCAAGTAGATAAAATAAGATAAACTTACAAGTACGCGTAGAGGCTTCTACGATAATCAAGATACATACGCCTGAGATATACCGCCGTTGGCCAACGAAAGAAATGGTACGCCGTGACCTGGTCGCTGAGGCTCGTAGAGGACAGCCGAACAAGGAAAGATTTCCTGATCGCTGCGACTCGTAGAAGACAGCTAAGCCAAATTATGCACAGCCGGAGGATGATGCTCGTGTTTCTTTAGAACAGCGATCTCCTTTTTCTTTTTCTACACAAAACTATATGCGGCACTACACCAACGAATTAATCAAATTAAAACTCAAATAAAGCCGAGAGATATGACTGAGATGCGTGCTTGTAGGCCGTTAGAAAAAGTCTCCTTTGCAGGCCAGGAATATATGAGCCACGTGTGCGCTGATAAACCACCGGAAATGTTCTGACTCCTCTCGTGGCTTTCTTGCTCCTCGTGCGCGCGCTGCTCATCGAGTTACGTGCTTCTTGACGTAACTTATACGAGGTATATGACTGAGCGCGTGTCATTTGATATCACCTAAGCGCGCAAGATTCGAACACGGTAGAATACCGTGACAAACCTATATATACTGTAATAATAAACTTCTACCGTTTTTCTATCTTCTATTTTATTCCATGTTAATATATAATATAATATAATAACTAACACTTTAATACACCACTGTCTATTTTATTTTATATATATATATATATATATATTCTATGATTTATATCATCAATTTTTATTTTTAATTGATTATTATATATATATTGCAACGGCCGTGGGGATCAGGTGGCCGTACTAATTTAACTAAATGTATAGCTAGAGGTATAATTGGTTATTACACTATAATATACACATAAAACAAAAAAAAAGAAATCAGCTAAAATACACGAAATTTATAGATTTTATTAAATGACAAACACTAGCTATATACAGAACAGGGCGCCAGTCGCGTGATACGGACGCGACACCATAAATTATCTTAATCGTATAAATATTAAAGCCACGTGGCGAAAAGAGAGTCAACGATGCGTTCGATTAATTGATGTGGGGTATTTGATTCGGAAATCACACAAATAAGTAGCTCGAACGAAAGCTAGAAAGAAAACCGGACGCACTAATTAATATCACGTACGTGGTCACTAGCACACACGTGCACAGAGCAAAGAAAACTAACGATGTATCTTGATATTTCAAGAATGTTTCAAAGTTAAAAAAGATTTTCTCCTGAAACCTGAAGTGTATTCAAATGTATCAAACTGTATCAAACTGTATAAGAGAATATCAAAGTTGAAAAAGATTTTTTTCTTTAATTTAAAATGTATTAAAATGCATCAAAATGTATGAAAAGAGTTGACGAAATGCAACACTTTATTACACTCAAATACACTTTCATACACTTTCATACACTTATTTGCACTTTTGTCTTATATATACCCATATGGAAATAATTTTTGTGAATAAGTGTAAATAATAGTAAATAACAGTAAATGAGTGTTAAAAAATGTGGGATTTGAGACATATACAGCAGTTATTTACAGTTATTTACACTTATTTATAGTTTTATATTAATACTAGCAAAAAATACCTCGCTCCTAACGTCGCTCGGTTGAATTTTCATATATTATATTATCATGTATAAATTAGCCAATTTTAAAATAAAAAAGAATCGACGCAACTTATGAATTGTGATATTGTAGTTTTGTATTAAATTAAATTTTTCTATTTTTATAAAAAAGATTAATTAAAGTTACAATGTGCATAAAAATTGTTTAAATACAAATAATATCATGATGAATTAAGAATTTGTTCTACTAAATTGCATTTGAATCAATGAAAAAATATAATAGGAATTTTTTCTTTTTAATCACGTGTTTCAATCATGAACCATGAAATAATTAAAAACAGTATTCGACGTTTACTAGAACTAACAACTGCACGGAGAAAAGAAAGTATTGTTAAAATAGGTTCTAAATCAAGTATATCTAATTTATGTATTAAGGTACTTAAAAAAAGAGTGACGATATAATTTCAATTAGTACTATAGCTTGAATTTTAGGGACCAATGTTGGTACTATTATATTATGAAGTAAGAGCATAAATTTGCGATGCTTACTGCCTTTTTTTGGTATTAAGACTGATCTTTCACCTACTCGATTCAAGAGCAATATTTCGCAGAAAATGCAATTATTAACCTCTTTTTGTGCGGCTTTTCCTGTTACTAAAATTGAAAATTATTAAATATAGAATTATTTATATAATATATAACACTTTAAAATTACTAATAATTAATATTTAAATTCGTGATATTCAAGGATTAAAACGATACATGTTTATCTTCCATATTCCGTTTTAAAATAGTTACTTTTGAGTTCTAAACTAATGATTAGAAATTTTAAATTGATATATATATATTATATGATTTACATTATATTTATCAACTGTTGAAAATCGTTACACAATTTATTGGATTTTCAGTTTACAGGTATTAATTATATTGAAGTTATTTGTTCCTAACGTCGCTTAGTTGAATTTTCTTTTATTCTATTATTATGTATAAATGACTAATTTTAAGTAAATAAGAATTGATTGATTGAATTTGAGTACTGAATAAGATTGAAAATAATTTGATGAAACATAATATAAAAATATATGTACACATGTGCTTGAAGTAAAAAAGCGTATAATTTATTTCAAATGACTATTTCTCACTCTACTTCCATTAGAAAAACAAAGATAGTACGATATTTGATGTAAATAAACTGAGAACTGGGTACTGAGTTACAATTATAATTTCCAGACCTCAATATATGACCATGAATTAGAATTATGAAATTAATTTATAAGTGAAACATGCTTAGAAGAAATTTGTGTTGATTTCTAATAAAAATATCTTCACAAATGTATTTTATATCTATGAAATACGAAATTTAAATAGAAAAAATCATAAGATTAAAATACAACATTTCAGTTAATTTTAAATTCGAATATTTCGGAATAAAAAAATAATTATTTGCAATTACTTCACAATCCTTTTTGCATCTAATATAAAAATTTAATGAGATACAAATATTACAAAGTGTATGTATCACAAGTAAGGTTTGCATATCATAAATATTATAATTTTTAGAAAATTCTTGATATTAATAGATTATTAATTTGGAAAATTAAATATTTTTTTATTGATGACAAGTAACTTTTCAAAAATAGTTAAAATAATACTGTAAATGTCAATCAAATAACATTTTCATTAAAATAAATTTCAACGCTATAATTATTAAAATAAACATTTTTATTTAACTACAATCTATTGTAATAATTATTTTTCTAATATATATCCCACACAGCATGAAAGATATTATTGGAATATTCCGAAATATTCCAATGGAATATTTCATTGAAATATGTATGGAAGCTTTATGAAAGAAAACAGAAATATTTCTGGAATATTGCAAAGAAAACTTTCTACGAAGAACCCCTGCAAGCCTCCGTAAACCTTCCAAGGAAGATTCCGTTGAAAGATTGATGAATCATTGCACCGAAAGATTTCATGGAAGCTTTATACAAGACTCCGTTTTCCTTTCAGGAAAATGTTGGGAATTTTCACTGGAATATTCCGATTTAAGTTTCCTGGAAAATTCCGTAAACCTTCCAAGGAAGATTCCGTTGGAAGATTGATAAATCATTGCACCGAAAGATTTCATGGAAGCTTGAATGAAAAACTCCGTTTACCTTTCAGCAAAATATTGAAAATTGTCATCAAAACATTCCACTGGAAGGCTCCTGAAAGCTTTTGTAAACCTTCCAAAGAAGATTCCGCTGAAAGATTGATGAATCATTGCACCGATAGATTTCATGGAAGCTTTATAGGAGACTCCGTTTACCTTTCAGCGAAATATTGGAAATTGTCATTGAAACATTCCAGTAGAAGGCTCCTGAAAGCTTCCGTAAACCTTCCAAGGAAGATTCCGTTGGAAGATTAATGAATCATCGCACCGTAAGATTTCATGGAAGCTTTACAGAAGACTCTGTTTTCCTTTCGGGGAAATGTTGAAAATTTTCGCCGGAATATTCCGACTTAAGTCTCCTGGAAGATTTCGTAAACCTTCTAAGGAAGATTCCGTTGGAAGATTGATGAATCATTGCACCGAAAGATTTCATGGAAGCTTGAATGGAAAACTCTGTTCACCTTTCAGTGAAATATTGGAAATTGTCATTGAAACATTCCAGTGGAAGGCTCCTGGAAGCTTCCGTAAACCTTCCAAGGAAGATTCCGTTGGAAGTTTGATGAATCATTGCAACGTAAGATTTCATGGAAGCTTAAATGGAAAACTCCGTTCACCTTTCAGTGAAATATTGGAAATTTTTATTGAAACATTCCAGTGGAAGGCTCCTGAAAGCTTCCGTTAATCTTCCAAAAAAGATTCCGTTGGAAGATTGATGAATTATTGCACCGAAAGATTTCATGGAAGCTTTATAGAAGACTCCGTTTTCCTTTCAGGAAAATGTTGGGAATTTTCACTGGAATATTCCGATTCAAGTCTCTTGGAAGATTTCGTAAACCTTCCAAGAAAGATTCCGTTAGAAGAATGATGAATAATTGCATCGAAAGATTTCATGGAAGCTTAAATGGAAAACTCCGTTTACCTTTCAGTGGAATATTGGAAATTGTCATTGAAGCATTCCAGTGGAAGGCTCCTGAAAGCTTCCGTATACCTTCCAAGGAAGATTCCGTTGGAAGATTGATGAATCATTGCACCGTAAGATTTCACGGAAGCTTAAATGAAAGACTTCGTTTACCTTTCAGCGAAATATTGGAAATTGTCATTAAATCATTGCGAGAGTTTGTCAACCGCATTCACGATCACATGAAAATATAATCAAGTAGCCATCTGCTGGCAAGATGAAAGAATTGCTGCGCACGCAAGATAACTACAAATATTTAAACAATATTCTCCCAATATTTTACTGTTATATTTATAAATTTTTTGAAATACTTCTTGAAATATTTCTTGAAAAATTTGCGCATTATTGATTTAAAATATTTTAAGAAATGGTGCAGTAATATTTCTTCAATATTTCAGCGTTATGTTAAAACATTATTTCAAACACTTCATGAAATATTCTTTTAATATAACAGGAATATTTCATGACATGTTTTTTAAAAGATTGAGAAATATTAATTTGGAACATCTCAAGAAATAATGTAACAACTTACTTTAATATTTCAGTGTCGGATTCAGAAATTTTTTGAAATAAAACATGAAATGCTCCAGCAATATTACAGAAATTTTTCAATGAATTATTTAATATTCATAAACTGAAATATTTCAAAGAAATATTAGTTCATCACTTATTTAATATTTCACTGAAATATTTCATGAATAATTTAAAGAAGCTTTCAGTAAGCTCCCAATGAAGTATTTTATAAAAAATTTACAGAAGCTTCCAGTAAGCTTTCACTGAAATATTTCATGAATAATTTACGGAAGCTTCCATTACGTTTCCACTGGAATATTTCATGAAAAATTTACAGAAGCGTCGATAACCTTACAATGAAGTATTTCATGAAAAACTTACGGAGGCTTCCAGTAAGCTTCCACTTAAATATTTCATTAATAATTTACGAAGGCTTCCAGTAAGCTTCCACTGACATATTTCATTAATAGTTTACGGGGGCTTCCAGTAAGCTTCTACTGAAATATTCCATAAAAAGTTTACGGAAGCTTCCGGTAAACTTCCGCTGAAATGTTTCATGAACGACTTGCGGAAGACTCCTGATCGAGGACATATCCATCTTCCGGGAACTTTTCACTGGAATCTTCCTGGAAGCTTCCAATGTTTTTTCTGCAGTGAATTAAATCTTCCACGTTTTCTTCTAGGAAGCTTCCGGTAATATTCCACTGAAATATTCAACGAAAAACTTACCGTAGCTTCCTGGAAGCTTCCACTAAAATATTTCAGAAATGATGTTCAGAAGCTTTGAGTAAGCTTTCACTGAAATATTCCATGAAAGATTTACGGAGGCTTCCAGTAAGTTTTTACTGAAATGTTTCATGAATAATTTACGGAAGCTGTCGGTAAGCTTCCATTGAAATATTCCATGAATAATTTACGGAAGCTTCCAGTAAGCTTCGACTGAAATATTCCATGAAGGACTTACGGAGGCTTCCAGTGAGCTTTTACTGAAACATTCCATAAAAGACCTACGGAAGACTCCTGATCGAGGACATATCCATCTTCCGGAAAGTTTTCATTGGAAACTTCCTGAAAGCTTTCAACCTTTCTTCCACATCTTTCGGGAAGCTTCCAGGAAGCTTCCAGAAAGCTTACATGCTGTGTGGAATATATTAAAAAAATAATAATTTTATTTGATGAACAGTTATATAAATATTATAAATTTATAATTGTATAACTAAATTTATTAAATTAAAATTGTATTCAGTTATCATTCAGAGAATGAGGTATTTAAATTAGTTTTCATGAAAAAATATTATTTAAAAAGTTACTTGTTAACAATTTTTTATTTTTAACATACATTTAACCTTAATTACATTTTCATTTGTACACGTGTTTATATTTAAATGGATTGTGATTTATATAAAAATTGTTAGCAATTCATTTCATTGAAGCAATAATATTTTTAATAAGAGAAACATTAATTTTTAAAAAATATCAAATTAACTCATTTGAAAAATTATAATTACATGATATAAAAATATTTTTTTTAATATCGTTTGAAAATAAATTTTATGAAATACAATTTTAAAAAATTATTTATTAGATATTTAATTTTTTTAATAGTCAATTATAAAGATAGGACAATATATAAAATATGAATAAATGTTTCTGATTATGTCTATAATTATGCATTTATATGTATGAACTGTCTAGATAGAAGTAGAATCCCCCTAAAAAAGTAAACATTTCAAAAGAAAATTTACTTATTATTTGCGAAACATTTATTATGAATGCGGAAAAAAATAATATTCTGTAATATCACTCTATAATTTGTATTAAATATGATACCAATCATTGAAAGTAGAATTATTTCATTATGTTAAATTTGTTGTCAAAGTTTGATTATATTTTACTATAAGAAGATAAAAAAATTAACTGTCTTTCCATTCTATTGCTGAATTACCATAAAAGGAATGTATTAACTTGTAGTATGTCTCGTGATGATTATTTATTTGAATTTTGAAATTATTCCAATCATTAGTTTTCAAGATATTTATATTTCTGATTCCAAATGGAAAAATTTTAGTAAATAATATTGGAACCGAAACTTCTCAATAACTAATGAATAGATTTATGTAAAAATTTAACTGAATAATCTTCGTGATACATACTGTATGTTAATGCATCTATTTATTCAAAATTTTAAAATACAATGGAAATATAATAGTCTAGGCGCCCAGAGGAGTTTATGAAATACAATATATGCAGTAATTTTCTCTGCCAAAACTTATTCTTTAATAAAAAAAAAAAAAATCGTTTTTGTTGCATGTTGATTTAATAATTAGAACCAGAGATATGGCAAATATATTGCAAAAAAACATAGAGACGTAGCGCAAGCGCGAAACGCCCTGGTAAAAAATCTTATAATTCGCCAACTAATTGATATTTTTTGCAGTTCAACATGTGTTTAAAAAATGTCATAGTCTCAGCTTTAACGATAAATTGTAATATATTACTTTCAAATGTGGATAAATAAGCTAGAATGATTTGAAGCAGAAAAAATTTTCAATTTTACAGAATTTTGTTTCTTTATAACGAAATAATATAGGTTAGCGAACAAAATATTTCTTTATTTTTCATCTAGAATGATAGGAAATTTCATCTAGTTTAAGAATCTGTCCGGTTTTCTAAATTTAAGTAAGTAGAACCTGAGATATCGCAAATTTAAGCTGTAGCGCCAACTCCTTGCATTACGACATATGTGTGCAATATGGCGATCGCTTTCCTTATTAAAAATTCTTTTATTATAAGGTAAGTAATCTCATTCTTCTCTAATAAAATTACTTTCGACTCTGTAGTTAGGAAATTAAATAAAAAATTAATAAAAAAGGATTCAGCTAAAAATAAATGACTCTAATAAATCGGAAAGTTAAACAAATTTTTTGAATAAAATAGATTATTGTTCTTTTTGCAATTGCAAACAAAAATAAATTTAAAAATACTTCATAAGTGGAGTAAATTGTTTACTATTGTAGTAGAAAAATCAATGATTATTCAAAACCCTAAATCTACTTCATCTAAATGTATTATACATCATTAATACTATGACAAAGTATATAAAATAGAGTCAAAAGTAATTTTATTAGAGAAGAATGAGATTACTTACCTTATAATAAAAGAATTTTTAATAAGGAAAGCGATCGCCATATTGCACACATATGTCGTATTGCAAGAAGTTGGCGCTACAGCTTAAATTTGCGATATCTCAGGTTCTACTTAAATTTAGAAAACCGGACAGATTCTTAAACTAGATGAAATTTCCTATCATTCTATATGAAAAATATAGAAATATTTTGTTCGCTAACCTATATTATTTCGTTATAAAGAAACGAAATTCTGTAAAATTAAAAATTTTTTCTGCTTCAAATCATTCTAGCTTATTTATCAACATTTGAAAGTAATATATTACAATTTATCGTTAAAACTGAGACTATGACATTTTTTAAACACATGTTGAACTGCAAAAAATATCAATTAGTAGGCGAATTATAAGATTTTTTACCAGGGCGTTTCGCGCTTGCGCTACGTCTCTATGTTTTTTTGCAATATATTTGCCATATCTCTGGTTCTAATTATCGAATCGACATGCAACAAAAACGATTTTTTTTTTTTATTAAAGAACAAGTTTTGGCAGAGAAAATTACTGCATCTATTGTAGTTCATAAACTAGAGCCATTCAAACAATTCGTTTATAACAAATTACTCGACCACTTGCGCGAAAAGCAAGTTGCGAATTCGGATTTAGCGGCTCAAAATACATATAAATCACCTACTTGCTTGGTGGGACCTCTAACTTCATACGAAACCCTCTGGGCGCCTAGACTGTATAGGGGAAATCAGTGATCCAAGCGAGTGAACCAAAGTGAGGAAAATAGATTTCGAAGGGAAAAATAGACTTGGTTCCCAAGTAGCACATCAAGTTTTATTTTCACCTAAATCTTGGTCACTTTATTTACTTAAAAAAAAAGGATTTGAAAAAATTTAAATTTTTTATAAAAATTTTTGAATTACATGAATTTTTAATTCAGCGAGAATGATTATGGTTCTCTTTCAACTCACTTTTAAAGTTAATCAAGTACCAATTACTGTTGAGCCGTAAACAAAATTATATTTAGTTTTAATGTGAAGTAATAATTGTTACAAAAAATGCAGTGTGTTTAATTATTAACGAAAATTTCTTTCAGTTTTAACGTAAAATTTTTTTTGTAAAAAATGTATGATTATTATTTGATAAATTAGCTGTGAAATGTGTATCGAATCTTATTTTTCCACAAATAAGTTTATTTCTTTGTACCCGAGAGGAAAACCTACACGGGATGAAAGAAATTTGAAATAATTCCCTGAAATATTTCAAGAAATAATACGTTGAAATGATTCAAAAAGAACTTAAAAAAATAACTATATTCTTTCAAAAAGAATTTATAAAATAATACATAGAAAGATTACAAAGTCATTACAAAAATAATACCAAGAAGAAATCGAAAGTTAAATTATGAAATATTGCATGAATCCTTACTGACAGAACTTTGAAAGGACTTCTTGAAAGAAAACAAGAAACAACTCAGAAATGTCTCTACGATTCCAATCATAAAATAATTTAGAAAGAATTTCGGGATGATTTAAGGTATTCTTCCATCAAATCATTTTAAGATTCTTTCAAAAAGCTTTCATGTAATAATTCATGCAATATTTTGGTAAAATCTCACGAAGTCTCACACGAAATAATTTTAAAATAATTTTGAAATATTTCATGAAATAACTTATGAATAGAATAAAAGTTATTACATGAATCCTTACTGGAAGGATTTTAAAAGGTCTTCTTGAAATAAAACAAGAAACAATTTAAAAATCTTCCTACAATTGCAATGATAGGATAATTTAGAAAGAATTTCAAGATGATTTAAAGTATCAGGACTGAGTTTAAGACTCAAAGAAAAAATAAAAAATTTAAGTGTGGTCGTAATTTTTTTTCTAATGATATTAATTAATAAAACTTCTTTAAACCTTAAATATATATTGAATATAAAACTTTGATCCATGAATAATTCTAAAAAACCTTATCCGATGCTTTCAATTCTATTGCTTAGTAGAAAACTGGATTTTTAAAATTTTGATACTTGCCGTAGACTTTCTTAGCCAATTTTCAACTAATTGACCTCAAAATTTCCAAAGATCTTCAGTTTATATATCTTCACAAAATAACAATTCTGGAATTTTGATAAGATAAGTTCAAGTGAATGTTGAATTCAATTATTTACATGAAATCTACAAAAATATGTATTTCTAAACTCAGGCCTGATACCTTAAGGTATTCTCTTACCAAATCATTTCAGGATTCTTCCAAAAAGTTTTCAAGCAATAATTAATGAAATATTTTAGTAATGTCTCACAAAATATTATAAGAAATAATTTTGAAATCCTTTTCAAATATTTCGTGAAATAACTTATGATAAAGATAAAAGTAAGTAAAAGGTAAACAAAAATAAGAGAAATTTTAATCTTATTTTTATATTACGTATTACTATAAATAGTATTTTATTAAATACGATCAAAATTGTTATTAAAATAACATATATAACAGCATGAATCAATTTTGAAATAACATCATCAAATAATTTAATGTTTAAATTATTTAAAAAACTCTTAAAATAACGAAATTGTTTTAAATAAAATTTATGAAAAGATATATATATATATATATATATATATATATATATATATATATATATATATATATATAAAAACATCACAAAGTGATTATAAAAATATTACCAGAAAAGAAACTAAAGTCATAGTATGAAATATAACATTAATTCTTGCTGAAAGGACTTCGAAAGGACTTTTTGTAGAGAAACAAGAAATGTTACAGAAATCATGTTACTACTCCAATCATATAATTATTTAGAAATATTTGGAGGATTATCTAAAGTATTCTTTTACAAAATCATTTCAAGGTTCTTATGGAATACTTTCTTGAAATATTTCATAAAATCTTTTGGTGAACCCTCACGAAATATTGCATTGAATAATTTTAAAATCTTTCGGAAATTATTCATATAATAACTTATAATGTGATGAAAAGTTATTACATGAATGCTTGGTGAAAAGGCTTTGAAAGGTCTTTCGATAAAAAAATAAGGAACATTACAGAAATTTTCTTACAATTACAATCATAGAATTATTTAAATATATTTTCAGAATTATAAAAATATTATTTTACAGAAACGTTTCAAGGTTTTTTCGGGAAACTTTTATGCAATATTTTATAAAAACTTTTGGTAATATGAAAATTTAAAAAAAATATTTTAAAAACACGCTTTTAAAATGGAGAAATTTATTTAACACTAAAAAGTATAAAATAAATTAATTTACTTCCTTGAAACTATTTTTATACAGTTGATTGCGATAATTAAAAGAAAATTTTATAACAAAAATTTTCTTTTAACTATCGCAATAAAATGATCTGCATAAAAGTAATTTCAAGGAAGTAAATTGATTTATTCAATACTTTTTAGTGTATTTTCTCCATTATAAAAGCGTGTTTTTAAAAAGTTTTTTTTTAAATTTTTTATTTTCTACTTTTTAGTTAAAATTGAATTTTCTATGAGTAATTTTTTTCAAAAGCTTTTGCTTAATTATATCTTCTATTCATTCCCTATATCCCCTATATATTACCTTATCCCCTATACATTCCTTATCCCCTATATATTCCCCTATCCCCTATACATTCCGATATCCCTATATATTCTCATACCGCCTATGTATTCCCCTATCCCTTGTGATTCCCCTATCCTCTATATTTTCCCCTATACATGCCCCTATCCCCTATGCATGCCCCTACCCCCTATGCATTTTCTACAACTATCAACTCAACAACATTCTATCAACTCGCCCCCACCCAAAGATAGCCTCCCCACTTAAACTTCCTCGGAGATGACTTTGCACACCCATCATTGCCGAACTGACAACGGATTATTGCAATGTCATCGGAGACCAAGGTCTGTGTAAAATTTCAAGAATTTACATCGACAAAAAGTGCCTTAAATCGAGCGTGCAAGATTTGATTACAGACAGACAGACAGATGTGAAAGCAAGCTTAATAAGAGCGTGTAAAAATAAAATTTGTTATCTAAAATTAAAATTATAATGAAAAACTAAGAATTCAAATTTTTTACTCAGAGACGGAACGATTTACTAATCTTATCCCCCAGCATGGACGAATCTTGAAATAATTTCAAGAAATATTTTATTAAATAATTGAAAAAGAACTTTAAAATAAAACAAACTTATTTTTAAAACAACTCATATGAAAATAATTTCTGTGAATAATTGTAAATAACTGTTAAAAAATGTCAGAATAGAGACATAAATAATAGCTATTTACTATTATTTATCATTAATTACTATTATTTACTGTTATTCACAGTTATTTACAGTTATTTACAGTTATTTACAATTATTTACAGTTATTTACAATTATTTACAGTTTTTTATAGTCATTTGCAATTATTCATAATTATTTACAGTTATTTACATTTTCAAAAATTTTTTGAATCAGTGAATAATTTAATGTTATCAATAATTATTTACAATTATTTATAGTTATTTACAATTTTTTACATTTATTCATAATTATTTACAATTATTTACAATTTTTTATAGTTTTTTACAATTATTTATAGTTATTCACATTTTAAAAATAAAAAAATTGAATAAATTTGTGAAAATTTTCAATACTGTAAATAACTGCAAATAACTGTGAAAAACTATAAATAATCGTAAATAACTATAAATACTTGTGAAAAAGTGAATAAATGTAAATAACTGTAAATAAATATAAATAACTGTAAATGTGTGGGTGAGAATGAGAGTGGCATAAGTCACATTTAAAAAAAAATTTAGTTAGTGGTATATTTCATTTCTTTAACATTAAAATAACTTATTTTTCAAAATAGAGTGGCTTTTTTGTTTATTTTTCTTTAATATTATAAGCACTGTAAAAATGGCACTTAATAGAAATATTTAAAACTTTCATATCGAAAATCTCAAAATTAGAAGTATATGACTTATGCCACTCTCATTCTAACCCACACAAATAAATGTAAATAACAGAAAATAATTCTAAATAATTGTAAATAACTGTTATTTATGTCTCAATTCTGACATTTTTAACACTTATGTACTGTTATTTATAGTAATTTACATTTATTTACAATTATTTACAGTTATTAATAGTTATTTACAATTATTTCCTGAAATTTTTCCCATATGGGAATTCATAAAATAATACATAAAAAATTTAAAAAATGGTTTTACAATAAAGATTATAAAAAAAACAAAGTTAAAACATGTAATATTACATGAATCCATGATAAAAGGACTTTTTGAAAAAAAAACGTGAAACATGACAGAATTATTTAGGAATATCTGAGGATTAGTTTATAATTCATCCGCTTGACGGCGGATTTTGATTTTTACGTCTTTTGCTTTTCTCTTAGCGCTTAGTCTCTTACACTCATAAGCAGTAAGAGTACTTCCCGTTTTATATATAAGGAACAAATCTAAAAAGGCAACTGAATTATTATGTTTGCGTGTCTCTGTAATGATGTTGAAATGTTATTATAATCATTATTTGTAATCCTATAAACAATTATTACACACACACACACACACACACACACACACACACACACACACACACACACACACACACACACACACACACACACACACACACACACACACACACACACACACACACACACACACACACACACACACACACACACACACACACACACACACACACACACACACACACACACACACACACACACACACACACACACACACACACATGAACGTATTAATTCTAAATTGATCCCTACTTAAATAACACATGAGAGAAAAAAGTTTTTACAGAATCCTTTCAACGAAAGATGTATGAGAAGATCCTATATTATATTAAAGCAAAATCACTTTTTTTCCGTTTCTTCGGGTCTCCACTTCTTCGGTTCTCCGGTTCTTCGCATTTGTTAAATGTGTCTAATCTTTTGGTGATAAGAGTAGCAATTTTTTATTAGGCCCTATATAATTAATCCTCATTAGTCATAAACATCTTTTTGGGTCATATTTTTTTGGGTCTTATATTTTTTTGGATCCAATATTTTTTTGGACTCAATGTTTTTTTGGTCTCTATATTTTTTTGGACTCAATGTTTTTTTGGTCTCTATATTTTTTTTGGCATTATGTTTCTTTGGGCCTTGTATTTTCTTGCACCCTGAATTTTTTTTTTTTTTTTTTTTTTTTTATTATATCCACGGGCATTACTGCCCTTTTTAACACATATAAATTTATTTTTAAAACAACACAATTTGACGTATTATTTAACGTGGTGTCAGCCCACGGCAGAGACAGCCCAATATTTTTCTGGGCTTCTATATTTTTTTGGGCTCTATATTTTTTGGGCCTTATATTTTTCGGGCCCAATATTTTTTCGATTCTTATATATTATTGGGCTCTATATTTTTTTAGGACTAATTTTTTTTTGGGCCCAATATTTTTTAGAAATCAATATTTTCTTAGGTTTTATAATTTTTTTGGGTACTATATTTTATTTAGCTTTATTTTTCTGGGCCTTATATTTTCCAGGCCCTACATTTTTTTAGTCCTATTTTCATTGGGCCTCATATTTTTTTTGGGCCTTACATTTTCTTGGGCTCTATATTTTTTTGGCCCAATATTTTTTCGATTCTTAAGGATTCTTGGGCTCTATATTTTTTCGGGCCCAATATTTTTTTCAGCCGAATATTTATTTAATTTTTATATATTCCTGTGCTCTATATTTTTGGGCCCTATATTTTTTTGAAATTTATATTTTCTTCGATTCTATGATTTTTTTGGGTCCTATATTTTATTTAGCTCTATGTTTTCCTGGGTCTTATACTTTCCGGGCCCTACTTTTTTTGAGTGTTATTTTCTTTGGGCCTTATATTGTCTTGGGTTCTAATTTTTCTGGACCTTATATTTTTTAGGCTCTACATTTTTTTTTTAGTCTTATTTTCTTTGGGCCTCATTTTTTCGGCCTCTTATTTCTTCGCTTCCATATCTTTTTTGGACCTATATTTCTCTAGGCCTTATATTTTGTTGGACCTACTTTTCTTCGAGTCCTATATTCTTTGGGCCTCATTTTTCTGGGCCTCTAATTTTTTTGGGCCATTTGTTTTTCTGGGCCTTATTGTTTTTTGATTTTTTTTTGGGTTTCTATTTTTTTTAATCTTATATTTTTTTGGTGCAATATTTTTTTATTATTATATTTTCTTTGTCCCTATATTTTTTGGGCCCAATATTTGTTTGATTCTTTTATTTTTTTCATTCCAATATTTTTTGATTCTTATTTTACTTGAGCTTTATATTTTTTTGGGCCCAATATTTCTTTGAATCTTATATTTTTTGGATTCTTATGTATTCTAGGCTTTATATTTTTTGAAGCCTAATATTTTTTTAAACATTTTTCTGGGCCTAATATTTTTTCATCATTATATTTTTTTTGTCTCTATATTTTTTTGAGCCTAATATTTTTTTGATTCTTATATTTACTTTGGCTCTATATTTTGGGCTCCAAATTCTGCCATAATAAACTAAATTTAACTGAATTTTCAATAATGTTCATACGGCTTCCATATCGTACAATTGGTAATGCTTGCCAAAAATCTCCTGATGCAATAACCGTTTTACCACCGAAAGGTTGGTTCACATCGCATAAATCTTAAGAAAGACGATCAACTACTTCAAAAGCAAATTTCAAAGTCATGGATATTTCATCCCAAACAATTATTTGCGTTCCCTTTGTTTGTTTCCTGCAGAATCAGGCTTAACATTACAAGTTGAACAATCTGTTATATTTAAGAGGACGTTGTATCTCTTTATCCTTTTCTAATCAAAAAATGTAGGTTTTTGGAAAAATTAGTAGTCATGAAAAGAGTCTTTATTTTCTGATTGAAAATGCACACTTAATTGGTGTATTTTAATGTATGCACAATCATGACGTTTATAATAGTATTTGAATAAATATTTAATGCAGTGTACAGAAGAACAAACTTCTACGTTTACGTGTGCATTAAATTTCAATAATAAGTAAGGATTATAAGGAACAAGAAATCCATTATCTGCAATTCTTTCTGTAAATTTATTCTTGAAAATTATTATGACGCCATCATTTTTACGTTTGTATAGTGGATATCCATTGGATTTAAATGTTGTTGTATTATTAAATTTTCTTGAAAAATTTCTAGTACATTGTTTCGTATTTTTATCCATATACGGACAATTTATATTTTGCATACCACAGGGACCGCGTATGATAAATTGTTTAACAATACTATATAATTTTGGACAAATATCTCTATTTGGGATTTCTGCATTTATTATTTTATCAACTTTTTTGGGAATATCAAATTTATCATTTTTATCCAATGATAAGTTGTTACTAACATATGCATATGCGGTAATCCTCGTTTTTGAAATTCAATCACGTAACTATATGCAATACATTTTCCTAATATTCCCTTTTTTATTACTAAATTTTTGAATTTTTCTACTTTTTAATAAAATACTTTCGTTATAATATCTGGTCTATCTATTGCATTTTCATAAATTTCCAAGTTTCCAGTTATTTCTTTCCAATGTGGATTACAGGTCATAGTTACAAAAAGGTCAGGTCTACCATGATAATTTACAAGTGCCATTGAGTCAATGTAATTTTGTTTTAAAAATCGTGGACTTCCTGTAAAGTTTGACGGTAATATTACCATTTTCCTAATTTTTGAAGAATCTAATTTTTTTTGTAATGTAAATAGTCCATAACTTTGTAACAATCACTTCTTAATACGTTTTGGTTTCTTCGTATGAAATATAATCTGGAGGTTTAACTTTTTTGAACGCATCAACACTGAACTGTTAAGATAATTTTCCTAAATTAAGGAATGGATTAAATTCATTTCTAACACTAAATCTATAATTATAAAATTTCAAATTTGAAATATTAGATTTTCCAAATTTACTTTTCATATTTGGCATCCATCCAAAACCACTATTAGGATGAATAAACGGATATGTCATAGGATCTGTATGTTTGCTAATTGTCGGTCTACTAATTGGTTTATCATACTGAGAGTAAATGACAATATCACGTTCAATAGAAGGAAGATCGTCTTCTCCAACATATACTATTGCAACTTCATTACAGGTAGGTAGATTATATCTTTTTTTATCCAAATAATAATTGCTGATAATAGACTTAGTAACAATTCTTGGAGGGCAATAGATATTTGCACATTATTGTAGTTCTTCTTCTTCTATTTTATGCATTATTTTATCGGCTTTGACATAAGGGTTAATGTCTCTTATCAAGATATCTAAATGTTTTAATAATGTTAAATTTATATTAAACTTATCCCGTTCAATCGTTGCCATTTCATTATCTAAAATATATAATTGACCATATTTACGTGCTTCATCTTTATTAGGATGTAGCGTATATACATTCTGGTAAATTTGTCCGCGTATTTTAATAACTTGTGGTCCGTTACCCGGCATTGTATCAAAATTCGCACCAGAATTTACGAATGCTGAAGCATCATCGTACAACCTAACATTTCGTCGAAAATAAATAATTTCTTCCGTTAATTGAGTTATTAAAAACTTTAATTGTTCTAGGTGAGGAGGATTTTCTAACAATTCTACTTCACCTTTATGACAACAATTGGAGAAATCGTTACTTTTAGTATATTCGAAAGCAAAATGTTTTGCATCGCAATAAACACATGTATTTGTCATGGAACCAATGTTATTTTCAGATATGAGATTTTCATCGAAATATATATTTGCTATACAACCTATCAGTTTCAAATTAATTTTCAGTTAAAATTTTTTATTTAATTTCTTTAACTTATTTTCTACCTTCCCCTTTATTGTTTTATTAATAACTTTGTTCAATACAATATTATGATTGCTATTATAACTATTATTATTGTAATTTTCATTATAATTATTGTCTTCCATTTTTAATCGTTTACACTTAGTGAATAATATCTTTAATTGATAAGAATCATATTTATGTTTTCGCTTTTTTTCATCTATTGGTTTATTTATTGTAGTATCATTATTAACATGTTTATTGTCATCAATTTCTATTCGTTTACACCTTGTGCGTGATTCTTTTAATTGGTAACAATCATTTTTTACTTTTCTTTTCTTAATAATATCGACATTTTCCAATTTGTTATTTTTAATTTGTACTATTCTCTCATATTCATTATATTGTTCACTAAAAACTTTTCTATAAGTCTCTTTTTGCGTAATTTTTCTTTTTCATGCAATTTTTTCAATTTACTAGTATCTCTATTTTTAATTGATTATATTTTTTATATCTTAATATTTAAAAATTTTTTTAAATTTATATGGTTGTTTTTCTTTCATTTTTATGTAAGCTTTTTTCTTACGTGTAGCTTCATTTGTACGTATTTGTTCCATTTTATCAGTACCCTTTTTTATTTTTGATTTCATTTTTGTTATTTTAGTATTTTTTAATTTTTCTTTATATTTATTGGGTTGTTTTCTTTAATTTTTATATAATCTTCTTTTTCACGTAAAGCCTTATTCGCACGTATTTGCACCAATTAATCAATATTCATTCTCTCTTTGAATTTCAATTTTGTTATCTTAGTATTTTCTAATTTTTCTTCATATTATTTTGTTTTTTTTTTCTTTAATTTTTATATAAGCTTCTTTCTTACGTAAAGCCTCGTTCGCACGTATTGATTCCAATTTATTAGTACTCATTTTTTCTTTGAATTTCAATTTTGTTATCTTAGTATTTTCTTATTTCTCTTCATATTTATTTAGAATTTTTTCTTCGATTTTTATATGAGCTTCTGTCTTACGTAAAGTCTCATTTGCACGTACTTGTTCCAATTTATCAGTACTCATTGTTTCCTTGAATTGCCATTTTGTTATCTTATTAGTATTTTTTAATTTCTGTTTATATTTATTTGGTTGTCCTTTTTTCATTTTCATATAAGCTTTTTTCTTACGTAAAGTTTCTTGAACACGTCTTAGTTCTAATTTATCATTACTTTTCTTTTTCTTGCATTTTCATAATGATGTCTTTTTCTGAAATTTTTATATATTCATGTGATTATTCTGTTACCATTTTCCTATTAACGGAATGTCGGAGCTGCAGCAATTGAGTTTTGCTTTTCTTATTTTATCAATATCTTTTTAAATTCATGAATTAAACAAATATAATGACTTGTCTGCACTGAAGCTATATTAATACAATCATTTTTGTAAACATAAATATCATTTGGACTCGTTATTTTTTTATGGGCTTGGATTGGAAATTAGATATACAACTCGATGAACCAAACCATAAAATATGATACATTGAAAGTTTCTATTATAACTTTATATTTATAATATTTTGGTGGATTTCTTGAGTTGTCCACACTAGAGTTTAATCTTACAAATTTTTACTTTGTCGCGAAAAAAACTCGATTAAACGCATCGTTTATTCATAAGTTAGAATTAGAAATATTATTAGAAGGCGGGCAGCTTCGTCATGCTCTTAAGTCCTGTTACAATTAAGCTTTTTTTCATCTATTTCTTTTGATTCTTTTTTTCTTTATTTAATTTAATCTCAACTGTGCTAATTTTACTATCGTTATAATTTAACTGGATATCATCGATTTCCATTATATCATTATCTGGTTTTTAAAAATTTGTATCTGAAATGTCATTGTCAATTTCCATCAAAATTGTTTTATGATTCGAATTCTTTTGTTCACAATACATTTCCATGATCATTTTTTGTTTTGCTAATAAATGTATTGGTGAAAATTTTTTCTAATAGTTCTAGCTCGGTGAAATCTAAATTTAATGGTATTTGATTTAGATATTGCTCATGACAAAAACTCTTCCTTATCATGTCCGGTGAATTGTCGTAATTAATATTTGCATTATTATAATTCTGCAAAACTGGAAACATTCCTATTTGTTGCGTTATAAAATTCTTGATAAACATAATCGCATTTGAAAAACATCATATCTTAAACAACATGGACCTAAATTATAAAGTATTGCAATAGCAAAAACAATTGCAAAAACGCCACAATCATAATTATCTGTTTGTGATTGTACGGTTTTGAATACTATGCTGGATTCTGATTTGTTTGGAAATAATCTGTTTGTATAAATCTTATGCTCATCTCGTAGATATTTAAGATTTAAACTGTCATATATATAAATTACCTTATTATTATAATACACACAAATCTGGTGACCCTTTTCCAAATTTCCGGAAAATAATAAGTGTATAAATTCTCCATCAATCGGTACTGATTTAATATATCGTGGTCTTTGAATTAGTGAAGTTAACTGCATGTCAAATGAGGTGTACTGGTTTGGAATATTATTAAATTCTAATATATGAATATCAGTTAACATCAAAGCAATTCTACTATACGATCCCTGTCCTAAAACAATCAATTTATCTTTCTCAGTCAAAACCATTATTAAAAATTAAAATTCTTTTAACAATTTTAATTTATTTTCAATGAATTTTTTTCAAAGATATTCACAAAAGAATTGCTTTTTTATTAACTAATTTTATTCACTGCCTTTTTACTTTAAAAGCTAAAAAATAAAAAAAATTATGAAAAATGTTATGAATTACTTGTTATATGATAAATAAATAATAATAAAATTTGAAAAAATAATATAACGATAAAAAATGGTTATTTTCGGCAATTATACATTTATACATATGCGACATTTCACACCAACTGGAAGAGAAAAAAAATAAAAATCACTGAAACTCTAAGAATAAATTCTGTTTGTTACCCAAAATGTGTAAAAAAATTTTCAAGAATTTAGATTGGAAAGATAAAGAGCCATAGATCCTTGAAATTTGGAAATATTTCAAAATTTTTGGAAAAGTACCACCTTTATGATTTTTTTTCTGAAAATCCTGATGTTTTAGATAGAAATTTATAAAAATACTTCTTGCTGTAAATGAAGAGGAGAGTTAGCATGATTTTTTTCAGACCTAAATTTTGAAGTTTTCGATTGGTTCCTACATGTATTACACGGTAATTGAAATTATTCCTTGTTTCTTACTTCAGAAATTGCTTCCCGAGGGCTTATTTTCTTCTATTTTTTAGTAACGTAAAAATAAATTTTCGATTGTGTAAGAAAGAGCCACCAATAAGGAGTTATGACAGTTTGAAATATATATTTTAATATATGATTTATTTTTCATATTGAATATAAATGTATATTTTCATGTATGATTAATTTTAATATTGAAAATAAATTATACATTAAAATATATATTTTAAACTATCATAACTCCTTATTGATGACTCTGACCTACATGATCAAAAATTCATTTTGAAGTTCATGTAAAATAAAAAAAAATAAGCCCCCGAAAAGAAATTTCTGAAGTGGCGAACAATGAGTAATTTCTATTACTATGTAATACATATAAAAACCAATAGAAAACTCCAAAATTTAGTTTCTGTAAAGATTCATGCTAACTCTGCTCTTAATTTACGACATGAAGTATGTTTATGAATCACTCTCCAAAACATCAGGATTTTCAGGAAAAAAAATGATTAAGTTGGGACTTTTCTAAAAATTTTGAAAAATTTATAAATTTTAAAGATATATAGCTCTTGATCCTTCTAATCTAAATCCTTGAAAATTTTTTCACATCTTTTGGGGAATATAAAGAATATATTCTTAGAGTTTCAGAGATTTTTATTTATCTGCTCTTCCAGTTGGTGTGAAATGTCCCATATATGTGTATATATATATTTATTCATTAAAAAAAGTTTGTTGTAAAAAGAACTGAAATGAAAATTATTTTGAGTTATTTCTAATAATTGTATTCTTTAATTTATTTGAAGTTATTTATGAATATTTGCAGTATCTCTATTTAAAAAATGTATAAATGATAATAAACAATCATTATTTATCTCCAGCCTAACGCTTCATTATTGCTATTTACAGTTTTCAATATTTTCTTATAATCATTTGTTTATTCACATTATTATTCTACTTTTAAAAAATAATTTTCATACAAGGTGATAAAATATTTTACCATAAAATAATATATATATATGTATATATGTTGCATATCACAAGAAAATTTGAACATCAAAACTAATTCTCTAATGTGAAGAATAAAAAATTATATTAATAACATTTTGAAATTTCGCTATGGGAATACGTTTTATAAATAACATTTTAATAACTTTGAATAATGGTAAATTTTTTGAATAATTTGTGGAATTGTATGGTAATTAAATTTAGTTTTAACATGAAGTTAATTATTCAAGTTATAAATGTATTTAATAAAATAATATAACTATTTATAAGTTATCACTTAACAATAATTCTTTAAACTTTTTATTCATAGTTTAATATAATATTAAATATATGGTTATCATTTTAATGTTTCATAAAATATTAAGTAAATTTCATAAGTATATATTATTTAAGGAGATGTAAAATGAATAGTACACTTGCGCTGATAAATATTGACTATATTTCCATTGTACTTCAAAATTTTGAATAAAGAGATGCATTAACAAATAATATGTATCACGAAAATTATTCAGTCAAATTTTTAAATAAATCTTTTCATTACTTATCAACGAGTTTGAGTTCCAATATTATTTACTAATATTTTTCTATTTGAAATCGGAAATCTAGATATCTTGTAAACTAATGATTAGAATAATTTAAAAATTTGAATAAATAATCACCATGGTACATGCTACAAGTTAATACATTCCTTTTATAGTAATTTAGCAATAAAATCTCACACAGCATGGAAGAATTTTGAAATAATTTCATGAAATATTACAAATAATAATACGTTGGAAGCATTTAAAAAGAACTTAAAACGATAACTATATTCTTTTGAAAAGAATTTATGAAATAATATACAGGAAGATTACAAAGTCTTTACAAAAATAATACCAAAAAGGGAACGGAAGTTAAGACATGAAATAGTACACGAATTCTTACTGAAAGGACTTTGAAAGGACTTCTTGAAAGGAAACAAGAAAGAACTCAGAAATCTTCTCTGCCGTCCAAAGTGTAAAAGTGGTTAACTACATTGGAATCCCATTGGAGTTAAGGATTTCTTACTTTGGACGGCAGTTCTAACGATTCAAGTCATAAAATAATTTAGAAAGATTTTCGGAATGATCTAAGGTATTCTTTCACCAAATCATTTTATGATTCATTCAAAAAGCTTTGATGAAATAATTCATGCAATATTTTGGTCAAGTCTCAAGAAATCATACATGAAATAATTTTGAAATCTTTTTGAAATATTTTATGAAATAACTTATAATGAAAATAAAAATTATTACATGAATCCTTAGTAAAAGGACTTTGAAAAGACTACTTGAAAGGAAACAAGAAACAACTCAGAAATCTTCTAACGATTAAAATCAGAAAATAATTTGGAAAGATTTTTGGGATGATCTAGGGTATTCTTTCACCAAATCATTTCAGGATTCTTTTAAAAAGTATTCATGTAATAATTCATGCAATATTTTGGTAAAGTCTTTAGAAATCATACATGAAATAATTTAAAAATCTTTTTGAATTAATTCATGAAATAACTTATAATGAGAATAAAAGTTATTACATAAATCCTTACTGAAAGGACTTTAAAAAGACTTCTTGAAAGGAAACAAGAAAAAACTCAGAAATCTTTCGAGGTTTCCAGTCGTAAGATAATTTAGAAAGATTTTGGGAATGATCCAAGGTATTCTTTCACCGAATCATTTCAATATTCTTCCAAAAAGCTTTAACGTAATAATTCCATGTAAGATTTTCGTAAAATCTCACGAATCCTTACATGAAATAATTTAAAAATCTTTTTGAAATAATTCATGAAAGAACTTATCATGACGAAAAAGTTATTGCATGAATCCTTACTGAAAGTACTTTGAAAAGGCTTCTTGAAAGAAAACAAGAAAGAACTCAGAAATCTTACAAAGGTTCTAATCATAAAAAAATTTAGAAAGATTTTCGGAATGATCTAAGGTATTCTTTCACCAAATTATTTAATGATTCATTCAAAAAGCTTTCATGAAATAATTTATGCAATATTTTGGTAAAGTCTTTAGAAATCATACATGAAATAATTTAAAAATCTTTTTGAATTAATTCATGAAATAACTTATAATGAGAATAAAAGTTATTACATAAATCCTTACTGAAAGGACTTTAAAAAGACTTCTTGAAAGGAAACAAGAAAAAACTCAGAAATCTTTCGAGGTTTCCAGTCGTAAGATAATTTAGAAAGATTTTGGGAATGATCCAAGGTATTCTTTCACCGAATCATTTCAATATTCTTCCAAAAAGCTTTAACGTAATAATTCCATGTAAGATTTTCGTAAAATCTCACGAATCCTTACATGAAATAATTTAAAAATCTTTTTGAATTAATTCATGAAATAACTTATAATGAGAATAAAAGTTATTACATAAATCCTTACTGAAAGGACTTTAAAAAGACTTCTTGGAAGGAAACAAGAAAAAACTCAGAAATCTTTCGAGGTTTCCAGTCGTAAGATAATTTAGAAAGATTTTGGGAATGATCCAAGGTATTCTTTCACCGAATCATTTCAAGATTCATTCAAAAAGCTTTCATGAAATAATTCATGCAATATTTTGGTAAAGTCTTAAGAAATCATACATGAAATCATTTTGAAATCTTTTTGAAATATTTTATGAAATAACTTATAATGAAAATAAAAATTATTACATGAATCCTTAGTAAAAGGACTTTGAAAAGACTACTTGAAAGGAAACAAGAAACAACTCAGAAATCTTCTAACGATTAAAATCAGAAAATAATTTGGAAAGATTTTTGGGATGATCTAGGGTATTCTTTCACCAAATCATTTCAGGATTCTTTTAAAAAGTATTCATGTAATAATTCATGCAATGTTTTGATAAAGTTGCACAAAATCTTCCATGAAATAATTTAAAAATCTTTTTAAAATAATTCATGAAAGAACTTATCATGACGAAAAAGTTATTGCATAAATCCTTACTGAAAGTACTTTGAAAAGGCTTCTTGAAAGAAAACAAGAAAGAACTCAGAAATCTTACAAAGGTTCTAATCATAAAAAAATTTAGAAAGATTTTCGGAATGATCTAAGGTATTCTTTCACCAAATTATTTAATGATTCATTCAAAAAGCTTTCATGAAATAATTTATGCAATATTTTGGTAAAGTCTTTAGAAATCATACATGAAATAATTTAAAAATCTTTTTGAATTAATTCATGAAATAACTTATAATGAGAATAAAAGTTATTACATAAATCCTTACTGAAAGGACTTTAAAAAGACTTCTTGAAAGGAAACAAGAAAAAACTCAGAAATCTTTCGAGGTTTCCAGTCGTAAGATAATTTAGAAAGATTTTGGGAATGATCCAAGGTATTCTTTCACCGAATCATTTCAATATTCTTCCAAAAAGCTTTAACGTAATAATTCCATGTAAGATTTTCGTAAAATCTCACGAATCCTTACATGAAATAATTTAAAAATCTTTTTAAAATAATTCATGAAAGAACTTATCATGACGAAAAAGTTATTGCATAAATCCTTACTGAAAGTACTTTGAAAAGGCTTCTTGAAAGAAAACAAGAAAGAACTCAGAAATCTTACAAAGGTTCTAATCATAAAAAAATTTAGAAAGATTTTCGGAATGATCTAAGGTATTCTTTCACCAAATTATTTAATGATTCATTCAAAAAGCTTTCATGAAATAATTTATGCAATATTTTGGTAAAGTCTTTAGAAATCATACATGAAATAATTTAAAAATCTTTTTGAATTAATTCATGAAATAACTTATAATGAGAATAAAAGTTATTACATAAATCCTTACTGAAAGGACTTTAAAAAGACTTCTTGAAAGGAAACAAGAAAAAACTCAGAAATCTTTCGAGGTTTCCAGTCGTAAGATAATTTAGAAAGATTTTGGGAATGATCCAAGGTATTCTTTCACCGAATCATTTCAATATTCTTCCAAAAAGCTTTAACGTAATAATTCCATGTAAGATTTTCGTAAAATCTCACGAATCCTTACATGAAATAATTTAAAAATCTTTTTGAAATAATTCATGAAAGAACTTATCATGACGAAAAAGTTATTGCATGAATCCTTACTGAAAATACTTTGAAAAGGCTTCTTGAAAGAAAACAAGAAAGAACTCAGAAATCTTACAAAGGTTCTAATCATAAAAAAATTTAGAAAGATTTTCGGAATGATCTAAGGTATTCTTTCACCAAATTATTTAATGATTCATTCAAAAGCTTTCATGAAATAATTTATGCAATATTTTGGTAAAGTCTTTAGAAATCATACATGAAATAATTTAAAAATCTTTTTGAATTAATTCATGAAATAACTTATAATGAGAATAAAAGTTATTACATAAATCCTTACTGAAAGGACTTTAAAAAGACTTCTTGAAAGGAAACAAGAAAAAACTCAGAAATCTTTCGAGGTTTCCAGTCGTAAGATAATTTAGAAAGATTTTGGGAATGATCCAAGGTATTCTTTCACCGAATCATTTCAATATTCTTCCAAAAAGCTTTAACGTAATAATTCCATGTAAGATTTTCGTAAAATCTCACGAATCCTTACATGAAATAATTTAAAAATCTTTTGAAATAATTCATGAAAGAACTTATCATGACGAAAAAGTTATTGCATGAATCCTTACTGAAAGTACTTTGAAAAGGCTTCTTGAAAGAAAACAAGAAAGAACTCAGAAATCTTACAAAGGTTCTAATCATAAAAAAATTTAGAAAGATTTTCGGAATGATCTAAGGTATTCTTTCACCAAATTATTTAATGATTCATTCAAAAAGCTTTCATGAAATAATTTATGCAATATTTTGGTAAAGTCTTTAGAAATCATACATGAAATAATTTAAAAATCTTTTTGAATTAATTCATGAAATAACTTATAATGAGAATAAAAGTTATTACATAAATCCTTACTGAAAGGACTTTAAAAAGACTTCTTGAAAGGAAACAAGAAAAAACTCAGAAATCTTTCGAGGTTTCCAGTCGTAAGATAATTTAGAAAGATTTTGGGAATGATCCAAGGTATTCTTTCACCGAATCATTTCAATATTCTTCCAAAAAGCTTTAACGTAATAATTCCATGTAAGATTTTCGTAAAATCTCACGAATCCTTACATGAAATAATTTAAAAATCTTTTAAAATAATTCATGAAAGAACTTATCATGACGAAAAAGTTATTGCATAAATCCTTACTGAAAGTACTTTGAAAAGGCTTCTTGAAAGAAAACAAGAAAGAACTCAGAAATCTTACAAAGGTTCTAATCATAAAAAAATTTAGAAAGATTTTCGGAATGATCTAAGGTATTCTTTCACCAAATTATTTAATGATTCATTCAAAAGCTTTCATGAAATAATTTATGCAATATTTTGGTAAAGTCTTTAGAAATCATACATGAAATAATTTAAAAATCTTTTTGAATTAATTCATGAAATAACTTATAATGAGAATAAAAGTTATTACATAAATCCTTACTGAAAGGACTTTAAAAGACTTCTTGAAAGGAAACAAGAAAAAACTCAGAAATCTTTCGAGGTTTCCAGTCGTAAGATAATTTAGAAAGATTTTGGGAATGATCCAAGGTATTCTTTCACCGAATCATTTCAATATTCTTCCAAAAAGCTTTAACGTAATAATTCCATGTAAGATTTTCGTAAAATCTCACGAATCCTTACATGAAATAATTTAAAAATCTTTTTGAATTAATTCATGAAATAACTTATAATGAGAATAAAAGTTATTACATAAATCCTTACTGAAAGGACTTTAAAAAGACTTCTTGGAAGGAAACAAGAAAAAACTCAGAAATCTTTCGAGGTTTCCAGTCGTAAGATAATTTAGAAAGATTTTGGGAATGATCCAAGGTATTCTTTCACCGAATCATTTCAAGATTCATTCAAAAAGCTTTCATGAAATAATTCATGCAATATTTTGGTAAAGTCTTAAGAAATCATACATGAAATCATTTTGAAATCTTTTTGAAATATTTTATGAAATAACTTATAATGAAAATAAAAATTATTACATGAATCCTTAGTAAAAGGACTTTGAAAAGACTACTTGAAAGGAAACAAGAAACAACTCAGAAATCTTCTAACGATTAAAATCAGAAAATAATTTGGAAAGATTTTTGGGATGATCTAGGGTATTCTTTCACCAAATCATTTCAGGATTCTTTTAAAAAGTATTCATGTAATAATTCATGCAATGTTTTGATAAAGTTGCACAAAATCTTCCATGAAAAATTTTGAAATCTTTTTGAAATATTTTATGATATAACTTATGATGAGAATAAAAGTTATTACATGAATCCTTACCGAAAGGACTTTGAAAAGACTACTTGAAAGAAAACAAGAAACAACTCTGAAATCTTGCAACGATTAAATTCAGTAAATATTTTAGAAAGATTTTTGGGATGATCTAAGGTATTCTTTCAACAAATCATTTCAAGATTCTTTCAAAAAGCATTCATGTAATAATTCATGCAATGTTTTGGTAATGTTGCACGAAATCTTACATGAAATAATTTTGAAATCTTTTTGAAATTTTTCATAAAATAATTTATGATGAGAATAAAAGTTATTGCATGAATCCTTACTGAAAGTACTTTGAAAAGGCTTCTTGAAAGAAAACAAGAAAGAACTCAGAAATCTTACAAAGGTTCTAATCATAAAAAAATTTAGAAAGATTTTCGGAATGATCTAAGGTATTCTTTCACCAAATTATTTAATGATTCATTCAAAAAGCTTTCATGAAATAATTTATGCAATATTTTGGTAAAGTCTTTAGAAATCATACATGAAATAATTTTGAAATCTTTTTGAAATATTTCATGAAATAACTTATGATGAGAATAAAAGTTATTACATGAATCCTTACTGAATGGACTTTGAAAGGACTTTTTAAAAGAAAACGTGAAATATAACAGAATTATTTAGAAACATTTTCGGGATTAGTTTATAATTTATCCGCTTGATGGCGGTATCGCTGACTCTCGCGAGCGGTAAGAGTGCTTCCCGTTTCATGCGTAAGGAAAATAAGAATCGAAAATGGAAATTATAAATTGTTATGCGTGCGATGTCTATGTTATGATAACTTCGATTTTAACCGCTGTGAAACTATTCGTAACCCTATAAATAATTATATCATCATATCCGTTATATATATATATATATATATATATATATATATATATATATATATATATATATATATATATATATGTGTGTGTGTGTGTGTGTGTGTGTGTGTGTGTGTGTATGTGTGTGTGTGTGTGTGTGTGTGTGTGTGTGTGTGTGTGTGTGCGCGCGTGCGTGCGTGCGTGCGTGTGTGTGTGTGTGTGTATTAATTCTAAATTGATTTTTAAATAATACAGGAAAGAATAAAGTTTCTACAACCTTACACGTCTCTCAACTAAAGATATATGAAAAGATTAATGCATTATTACTAAAAGAATTCATGGATTCTTACAGAATTCTTTCATTGAAAGGATTCTGTAATGATTCTATGTCCGGGGTATATTCCTTTTAGAAATAATACAGTAAAATATTTTAAAAATATTTCATATCATTCTTATAGAATCCTTTCAATGGTAGATGTATGAAAAGATTTACGAACTATTATCAAAAGAATTCATGGATCTTTACAGAATTCTTTCATTGAAAGGATTTTGTAATAATTCTATGTTTGGGGTATATTCCTCTTAGAAGTAATACAATGAAATATTTTAAAAATCTTTTATATCATTCTTACAGAATCCTTTCAATGGAAGATGTATGAAAAGATTTACGAATTATTACCAAAAGAATTCATGGATCCTTACAGAATTCTTTCATTGAGAAGGTTTCTGAAATGTCTTGTGAATTCTTTATAAAATATCTTTTTGTATTATTTTTAAAAGAATAATACCTCGGACATAGAATTATTTCAGAATCCTTTCAGTAACATATTTCTGAAAGATTGTAGTCCTTTCATGCTGTATGGGAATGGAGAGACAGTTAAATATGACAGTTAATTTTTATATCTTCTTATAGTAAAACATAATCAAACTTTGAGAACAAATTCAACATAATGAAATAATTGTACTTTCAATGATCATATTAAATACAAATTTTAGAGTGATATCACAGAATATTATTTTTTTCCGCATTTATAATAAGTGTTTTGCAAATAATAAGTAAATTTTCTTTTAAAATGGTTACTTTTTGAGGGATAATTTTTCTTCTATCTAGACAGTTCATAAATATAAATTCATAATTATAGACATAATCAGAAAAATTTATTCATATTTCATATATTTTCTTATCTTCATAATTGACTATTAAAAAAATTTAATATCAAATAAATAATTTTTTAAAATTGTATTTCATAAAATTTATGTTTAAGCGATATTACAAAAAATATTTTTATCATGTAATGATAATTTTTCAAATAAGGTAATTTGATGTATTTTAAAAATTAATATGTTTCTCTTATTGAAAATATTATTACTTTAATGGAATGAATTTTAATATATTTAATTGTAAGTAATTTTTATATAAATGAAAATTCAGTTGAATACTAACACGTGTACAAATGAAAATGTAATTGAAGTTAAATGTATGTTATTTATAAATAATTTTTAACAAGTAACTTTTTAAATAATATATTTTTATGAAAACTAATTTAAATACTTTATTCTCTGAATGATAACTGAATAAAATTTTAATTTAATGAATTTAGTCATACAATTATAAATATATGCTATTTATATAACTGTTCATCAAATAAAATTATTATTTTTTTAATATATATATTAAAAAATTAATTATCACAATAGATTGTAGTTAAATAAAAATGTTTATTTTAATAATTATAGCGTTGAAATTTATTTTAATGAAAATGTTATTTGATTGACATTTCCAGTATTATTTTAACTATATTTGAAAGGTTACTTTTCATTAATGAAAAAATATTTAATTTTTTAAATGAATAATTTATTAATATCAAGAATTTTTTAAAAATTATAATATTTATGATCTGCAAACCTTACCTGTTATACATACACTTTGTAATATTTGTATCACATTAAAATTTTATATTAAATGCAAAAAGGATTGTTCAGTAATTACAAATAGTTATTTTATTATTCTGAAATATCCAAATTTAAATTTAACCAAAAATGTGTATTTTAATCTTATGGTTTTTTTATTTAAATTTCATATTTCATACATATATAAAATACATTTGTGAAGATATTTTTATTAGAAATATACACACATTTTTTTTTAACCATATTTCACGTAAAAATTAATTTCATAATTCAAATTCATGGTCATACATTAAGGTCTGGAAATTATAGTTGTTACTCAGTTCCCAGTTCTCAGTTTATTTATATCAAATATCGTACTCTCTTTGTTTTTCTTATGGAAGTAGAGTGAGAAATAGTTATTTGATGGAATAAATTATACGCTTTTTTACTTTAAGCACATGAGTACATATATTTTTATATTATGTTTCATCAAATTATTTTTAATTTTATTTAGTACTCAAAATTAACTTAAATTAATTAATTCTTATTCACTTGAAATTAGTCATTTATACATAATAATATAATAAAAGAAAATTCAACGGAGCGACGTTAGGAGCGAAAAACTTCAATATAATTAATACCTATTAACGTAAAACCCATTAAATTATGTAACAATTCTCAACAGTTGATAATTATGATGTAAATCATATAATATATATATCAATTTTAAATTTCTAATCATTAATTTAAAACTCAAAAGTAACTATTTTAAAACGGAATATGGAAGATAAATATGTATCGTTTTATTCCTTAAATATCACGAATTAAAATATTAATTATTAGTAATTTTAAAGTGTTATGTGTTATATAAATAATTCTATATTTAATAATTTTTAATTTTAGTCACAGAAAAAGCCGCCCGAAAAGAGATTAATAATTACATTTTCTGTGAAATATTGCCCTTGAATCGAGTAGGTGAAATATCAGTCTTAGTACCAAAAAAGGCACTAAGCATCGCAAATTTATGCTGTTATTTCATAATATAATAGTACTAACATTGGTCTCTAAAATTCAAACTATAGTACTACTTGAAATTATGTCGCCACTCTTTTTTTTGTACAGTAGACTCTCGATACAAGAGAATCAACGGGGCTGTAGGAGAGGAATTTTTTTGGAAATTCTCTTATACAACGAGTCCCCAACACGCTCGAGTCAAAAGTGATAGCCACGCCCACTGTCTCGTTGTGTGAGCTTTATTCAACATGCGTGTCTATCCCTCTCACTTTCATAGTGGTGGGAGAACACGAATACTGAAGCCCACACTCATATTTAGGGGAAAGAGCTCGGATTCTCTCATATCGCGATCTCTTGTATCGAGAGTGCACTGTACCTTAGTACATAAATTAGATATACTTGATTTAGAACCTATTTTAACAACACTTTCCTTTCGCCGTGCAGTTGTTAGTTCTAGTAAACGTCAAATACTCTTTTCGATTATTTCATGGTTCGTGATTGAAACTCGTGATTAAAAAGAATGAGTTTCTATCATATTTTTTCATTGATTCTAATGCAATTTAGTAGAACAAATTCTTAATTCATCATGATATAATATGTTTCAAACAATTTTTATGCACATTGCAACTTTAATTAATGTTTTTTATAAAAATATAAAAATTTAATTTAGTACAAAACTACAATATTAAAATTCATAAGTTGCGGCAATTCTTTTTTTTTTTAAATTGGCTAATTTATCCATAATAATATATGCAAATTCAACCGAGCGACGTTAGGTGCGAGGTATTTTTGCTAGTTTATGAATTATTACCAAAATCATTCATGAATCCTTTTAAAATTCTTCCATGAAAAGGATTCTGCAATAATTCTATATCCGGGGTGTATTTCTTTTGGAAATAATACAATGTAATCTTATCTTACTATTATATAAAAGGACAGCGTTTGTTTGAATGTTCTCAATTATCTCAAAAACTACTAAACCGATCGTTTTCAAATTTTAAATTTAAATTCTTTATGATGTGACGAGTGTCATAGGCTATATAAATAATTACTTTTTTAATCAATAATTGCAATAAAATAATTTTAGACCTAGATCTTAACGCGCAGGGAATAGAGACAATTTTTTTCGGCGTTCTGCGGTCAACATGCTCTATCCTTGCTACTTTCCTTGGTTGCCCAATAGGTGGCGACCGATTTTGTCTTTCACTTTATTAAACTGGTTCGGTAGAAATACTTATACACCTATGATATTCCGTAACTTCAACGCAATGAATTTTTATTGCATATTCTCTAATCACAGAGTAATATTACCTCGGATTATTTAATGAAATATTTTCCTATTCTATTAGGCAGAATCAAAAATTAGACAATTTTTTTAACTTTAGAAAAAATTTTATATCTTATTCAAGGAAATTTTTTATTCCTCAAATATTTATTGGCTCATACATGAGAATTTAACCCTTCATGGTTAATAAAATAATTTTAAAAATAACAAATAATTATGTATGATTTGCGATTTTTTCTAAGAATTTTATTCCAAATATATTAACAAAAATATAAGATATTTGACTCGCTTTCAAATCACGTTAATTTTATTCAAAATACAATTTCTCATAAATTTTTCAAAAAATTTGATGTTTACAAAACTTAACCATTTTTATACAAATAAATTTTTTTTTAACTTATTTAATCATTAATAATATAAAAAAAAATTTTTCTCCATTTATTAACACAATCGCAAATAACGTTGATTTTATCATCCTGTGATATTTTCAAACAAATATTTCAGCAAATTTTCGGAAAAAATACATTTTTTCAATATTATATATTTACCGATTTTATTCAAGAAAAAATGCTTGAGGTTAAATTGTCATTTTTAGTTTGAACAAAAATTTACATATTCAAGAAAAAAAATTTTATTCAATGAAATCATTTTTTCAAAAATTTTTTTTTTTTGATTTCATATTTATGCCAATTTTCAATAAATAAGTGCTGAAGGTTGAATGGTCATTTTTAGTTTATGTTTACTACAATTGACATAATTAGGGAAGAAAAAAAATATTTTCTTATGTCATTATTTTTCAAAAATTTTTTATTCTCATTTCAGATTTTTGTCATTTTTAAATAAATAAGTGCTGAAGGTTTAATTGTCATTTTTAGTTTATGTTTACCAAAATCGAAATAATTATGGAAAAAAATAATTTCTTTATAATGTAATTATTTTTCAAAAATTTTTTAATTGATTTCATTTTTGGTCATTTTTAAAGATAAAAATTAAATTATTTTGTACTTTTTTCATGTCACTTTAATTTTAATAACTTACGATTTTTTTTATTAAAAATGACACTTTGTTCACTTCTCAATTGGTGGCAACCTGTTTTGCCGCTCACTCTACTAGATAAGCACGGTATAGGTACTTATATCGCGAGGATAATGCGAAGAGCTTATCAGTAATAAATTTTTATTGCACTTATTCCCTATCATTGTTGAACATTCATATTTATTAATGAATATCTCTTTCACGATTTTTATTTGCTAAAAAAATTTTCTATCGTCAATTTAAATATATTTTTTGATTTATTGGTACTAAATTGAACATACATCGAAAAATAAAAAAAAAATTCAATGCTTATTTTTTCTACAAAAAAAAATTATTTTAAATGAAAATTCATTCTATTATCACATGGTTCACAAACAAAAAATGTTGTGTATTCCAAAGTTTTGTAAGAGTACGATTTAATAAATAATAGTTTTTGAGATTATATTTCTATACCTACCGACTTCTGCCCAACTATTGCGCGGGCGAAGCCGAGACGGGGGATGCTAGTATTTTATAAATAATTTTCATTATTCTTACAGAATCCTTTCAGCGCAAGATTTATAAAAAGATATATGGATTATTACCAAAAGAATTTATAAATCATTTCACGATTCTTATGCTAAGAATTCTGTAATAATTCTATAACTAGGGTGTATTCCTTTTAGAAATAATGTAATGGAATATTTTATAAATAATTCATATCATTTTTACAGAATTCTTCAATTGAAATAATTTCGTAATATTGTGTAAATTCTTTATGAAAGATTTTAATGTATTATTTTTAAAAGAATAATATCCCGGACATAGAATTATTTCAGAATCCTTACAATAAAACACTTTTAAAATATTACGATCTTTACATGTACGGAAAAAAAGCATGTTTCACAAAAATGGAATTTTTTTCCAGGAAGAGAATATTAGTTATGCTTCCTCAGATAAAAAATAGACATGAAAATATTAATTTTGGTTCTGAGTGCACAAAAATACATTATAGAAAAATGTATGTATTAAAAATATGCAAAAATATAAAATTTAAAAAATTTTTTAAAATGTAAATTACATTGAAAAAATTAGTTTTAAAAAGCTTATTTTCTTCAGATAGTAGAAAATAAATTGTATACAAATTTTAGAGCAAATCTATCGAATGGTTTACGTAAAATAAAAGAAAAATAAAAAATGAAATTTTTTCAAATTTTTTTTTAAATTATTTAATTAGGCCTATCATAACCTATAAGGTTAATATAGCCAAAAACATAGTACTTAATATAGTAATAAACAATTCATGAAATGGAAATTATAATGTTAGATTACACTTATTTAAAAATTTTATCAAAATCAAAATAACTTTAGAGTTCAAGTTCTTTAGGATAACACAAAGCTCATTATTGATATAAATCTTGCTCAAATTAAATTCTTCAAACATTCTTCCGCGTTGTAGGTTAAAAATTTGGCACTTCTAAAAGATATGTTAAGAGGACGCTGGATCTCTCTATCCTTTTCTAATTAAAAAATGTAAATTTTTGGGAAAACTAGTTATTATTGATAGAAATTAAGGGTTGTCCGCAACTTCTATAGTGAAAAACAATATTTTGTCTGATGAGAGCAAATTAATTTTATTGCTTTTTTTTTAAGTAAAGTTTGACATACTTAAATAACGTATTCTCTAGCTTAATTTAGGACTTTGTAAGTATGTCAAACTTTACTTGAAAAAAAGTAACAAAATTAATTTGCTTTCATCAGACAAAATATTGTTTTTCACTATAGAAGTTGCGGACAACCCTCAATTTCTATCAATAATAACTAGTTTTCCCAAAAATTTACATTTTTCAATTAGAAAAGGATAGAGAGATACAGCGTCCCCTTAAGCATCTTGATTTTTATCGCCACATTCACAGGCAGCGGATTTCACAAGGTTTTTTCTTTTTAAAGATGAAGCTGTGCTGTAGTCGTCGGCTCTTAACTGGTTAACAGTAACTATGGCTCTTTTGTTGAGATTCTTATTTTTGAACCAAGAAAGCCTACTATCGTCATTAAAATTTTGAAAGTATTTGATGCTTTTAAAGGTTCCTAATTGTGGTATAGTTTGATTGTGGTTAACAAAGGCTTGGCAAATAGTTTTAAAATCAGAATACGAAATTGAAATTTTTCCTGGAGAATCCTTTGTGGCACTGCTAGCATGATGGTCGGCTAGTTCGTTTCCTGTAATTCCGATGTGTGTTGGAATCTAAACCAACTGTAACGGAATTGAGATAATACTATTTCTATTTATTCTCCAGATTTTGTTCTTGGCTTCAGCAATTAAAGGATGATAATAGACGACAGTTTATAGCTCTGAAAGAGTAGAAGAACACTTTCAAAATACGAAAAGATAATATGTTATTTGTTGTTATCTTTAATAACCAGGTCAAAGGCAAAATTAATTGCGAGAGCTTCTGCAGTGAAGATGGAACAGTAATTATTAATACTGGAGATGATGACAACTTGGAAATCTTCTGTGACACAGGCACACCCTTCGAGCATATACTACTGGAGGAAGCCTCCCAGTTATTAACTGCGATACAAGGCGAAGAGAGAAAAAGCCTCTATTTTGGTACGTGCTATCTCTCTCTCACTTTCTTAGTGGGGAACAGTAGCAGCCAATCAAATCAGGCTAGAGAGAGACAGCACCAGGGTTGCAAATATTTAAATCATTTTGGGCTTTAAATAAATTTTAATTCACAAATCCTTTTTGAATTCGTAATTAGAGTTTTATTTAATTAACAATTCCTTTTAAATTAATAATTAAAAATATTTTAATTAACAAATCAAAATCTAATCGTGAATTGAAAAGGCTTTAATTAAAAAATCAAAAGGAATTCTTAATTAAATAAATTTTAATTAAGAAATCAAAATGTAATCGTGAATTGAAAGGGCTTTAATTACAAAATCAAAAGGAATTCTTAATTAAATAAATTTCAATTAAGAAATCAAAATTTAATCGTGAATTGAAAGGGCTTTAATTCCAAAATCAAAAGGAATCCTTAATTAAATAAATTTCAATTAAGAAATCAAAATGTAATCGTGAATTGTAAGGGCTTTAATTCCAAAATCAAAAGGAATTCTTAATTGAATAAATTTCAATTAAGAAATCAAAATTTAATCGTGAATTGAAAGGGCTTTAATTCCAAAATCAAAAGGAATCCTTAATTAAATAAATTTCAATTAAGAAATCAAAATGTAATCGTGAATTGAAAGAGCGTCAGTTATGATTATGATTTGCGAATTCGAGGGCTTTAATTAAAAATTCCATAATTCCTTTTTAATTAAACGTTTTAAAGGAATTTTCATCATATGTATGTATATAGAAAAACAGATGTGGACGCGCACATACATACGCACCTGAGCTCATATATATGCAACATTTCGTGTCGACCCAAACGCACACATACAGACAAGTTGATATATATATATATATATATATATATATATATATATATGTATATATACATACATACATACATACATACATACGTGGGACATTCCACGTCAATTAGAACGCACCCACAGACAGGTTTATATATATGGGACATTTCATGCCAATGCGCATGCACACACACAGGATTATATATGTATATATATATATACATGGGACATTTCGGGTCAACTCGTACGTACTCATGATCACAGGCTTCTCTATATATATGGGACATTTCATGACAACTCTCACATACCTATCCGAGTTCCTTCAGGTTCGCATATATGGGACGTTTCATGTCAATTTTCATTCATGCACACACACGTTAATATACATGGGATTTTTTATGTAAATTTCAACGCACACACATACAGGTTTATATATATGGGACATTTCATGTCAACTTGTACATACTCATAATCACAGGCTTATCTATATATATGGAACATTTCATGACAACTCTCACACACCTATCCGAGTTCTCAGGTTTTCATACATGGGACGTTTCGTGTCAATTTTCATTCATGCACACAAACGTTGATATACATGGGATTTTTTCTGTAAATTTCAACGCACGCACATACAGGTTTATATATATGGGACATTTCATGCCAATGCGCATGCACACACACAGGATTATATATATATATATATATATATATATGGGACATTTCATGTCAACTCGTATGTACTTATAATCACAGGCTTTTCTATATACATGGAACATTTCATGACAACTCTCACACACATATCCGAGTTCCTTCAGGTTTACATATATGCGACGTTTCATGTCAATTTGCATTCATGCATACACGCTTTTATATACATGCGACTCTTCATGTCAACTCATGTACGACCTTACTGACAGGTTTTTGCATATGTATATATGGGCCATTTTATATCAAATTGCTCACGTTCACCCGCAATTTTTTTGTTTCTATATATGTATATATATATATATATATATATATATATATATGGGACATTTCATGTCAACTTGCACGTACTGCATAAGCACAGGTTTTTCTATATATATATGGGACATTTCATGACAACTTGTACACACCTATCTAAGTACCCTTAGGTTTATATATATGAGACGTTTCATGTCAATTCGCATGCATGCACACACGCGTTCATGTACGTGGGACTTTTCATGTCGACTTACAAGCATGATATAAACATATATATATATATATATATATACATAAGGGACATTTCATGTAGAATCGCACGTACACACACAGGTTTATTCAAGTTTATATGGAACATTTAATTTCAACTCATACGCACACGCACACGCTCACACATACAAACACATATTTAACTTTATATATATATATATATATATATATATACATACTTTACCTTATCGATGTAGACAATATTTAAAAAATAGTTATTTATTATGCTGTGGTACCCACGATCGCCGTCTTTGGATACCTAGGTGTTAATGACAACTTAAACATCATCTACAGCTAAAACTTTTGAAATTCAACTTATAGTTTAATAACTAATTTGAAGTTGTTTCAAATGTTATCTAGCCAAACATGGATGTTCCGAGTAAGATAAACATTGTCTACAAGAATATCTTTTGAAATTTAGCCATTATTTATTAATAACATGTACGTTTCCTGAGATGACATCTCACAATATCCAGGTGATCCTGGCTACCTGGAAATCGTCTATATGAATGAATTTTGAAATTTTCCATACCGATTATGAAGTTTACAGATATTTGCAGGGACTATGTCAAATGAAACTTGGAGATTCTTTTAGATTTCGATTCTAAGGTTGTTTGATTAGGTCGGAGAATACTCGGAAATAAAAAGATTTTAAAAGAACAATTGTTTAAGATTCATGCAAGTTCCATGAAATATGTTGATTTACTCGTAGTCGATACCCATATATAAAGATCATTCATACAAATCATCTCGCATATAAATTTGCGGTAGTATCCCTACTAATTTATGAATTTTTCGTTCGAATAATGCCAGCGAAATTTAACTTCGAGAAAGCATATTACTATTGTAATTAGTGAATAATTTTGACATTTTTTCAGCAAACATCATTCCGATATACAGGTAATAAGCGCTATTATTTAAAAAATTTAAAAAAAGTTAATTTATTTATTTTATACTTTTTAGCCTATTTATTCAATTATTGTATTTTATTTTTAAAGCATGTTTTTAAAATTTTGTATTTTCTATTTTTAAGTTGAAATTGTTTTTATTATCATTTAGAGTTACATTGCAACCAGACTTTTCGAAGATTACACTCAGGTACATCCGTTATCGGCGACTTGGTACTCCAGTTCGACCTCTTCATCCTAAATCATTATTATGCATTATAGATTCACTTTCAAACCTTGAATTAGGTTTTAGCAGCCCCGAAATCCCCCGGGGAACCCACCTCGACCCAGAGAAAGCCTCCCCACTTGTACTTCCTCGGAGACGACGTCCATGCGTATTCTGGACAACGTGCATCACTTTGTGGCAATTGTTTGATCTCAAATTCGGTTTTAGCAACCCTGAAAACCCCGAGAAACTCGCCTTGACCCAAAGAAAGCCTCCCCATTTATACTTCCTCGGAGATGACTTTTCACACCCATTATCATCGACCTGGATGTCCAGGTACCAAAATGACAACTGATTATTATATTGTCATCCAAGACCAAAGTCTATGCCAATTGTCAGAAATTATATCTGTCAAAAAGTGCCTGAAATCGAGCGCGCAAGATTTGATTACAGACAGACAAACATGCAAACAGACATGAAGGCGAATATAAGAAAAGCGTATATAAAAAAATAATATTTACCTACGTTAAGTCTGCTTTGAGACTAATTATCTTTCGTTTTTTATGACAAAAACAAGTAAATTGAATTTGAAAAAATTTCTATAAGTTACTTAAATTTATGAAAAAGTCAATATAAATCGTCATTTTTGCAGAATTATGAAGATTATGATTATTTTCGCGGAAATTATAAAGTTATGGAAATTATTTATGGAAACGTTTTCGATTGGAAAATTTGTGATTATTGCAGTTGAATTTTGTTACATCATCATCAGTTATATCCTCGTTAAAATGACCCGAAAATTTCTAAAAGAATCGGAACAAATATTTTTCCGGTCTTTAAAGAATGTTTAAGAACTATTATGAAATGAAAATTGATAAATGTTTCAAGTTTTCCGAATCGTCCCGACATTGAAATTTCAATTATAAGCCGTTACTCATAAAATTTGGAAAAGTCTATTGTATGCAACTATTTTTCCAGTGATTCAGTTGTAATTTATAAAATTGTGAATTTGGGTGATTCATTATGTTTCTTTCCGTAATATTTATCTGATGTTGGAGCTACAGCAATCAAGTTTTGATTTTTTTTTTTCATTAATATCATTTTAAATTCGTAAATTAATAGTATATTGTGTAACGAGTAAGGTTTAGTTGACTATTGCGCACGAGGGCAAGTTGGCGCACGAGCGTAGCGAATAGCGCCATTGCCCGAGACTCTCTCTCTCTCTCATATCTGCCGTACGACTGACTCGCAATAGTATATTTCAATACTTTTTGGTACTATTATTTGTAATTAAATTACATACTTTTAGTTCACCAATTTCACGTTTATACGGAATAATTACGATTTCGTTAATGTAAAAATAATACAAGAATAGATGATACGATTTACTTTGTCAGAGGTTAAAGCGAGATAGAGTATAAAATTCATCATATGGTCGATGAGATACAGTATGAGGGCGCTGCGCTTGTATAAACCTTTGCGATTTTACATTAATTAACGCTTTTGCGTGACATTATTTTACAGAATGTAACGTATTTACGTGATTTAATACAAAATAATATTATACATAGCTGTGAAACACACGCCCTCAAAAAACAACACACGCAGCGCGCGCTATTAGCTACTTACTACCCCGAAAACGCATGCGCTATAGGCCGCTTACTCAGCACGGATGAGAAAAACAAATATGATGACTTGTCCGCACTAAAGCTATGTTAATACAATAATTTTTGTTAAAATAAAAAATCATTTAAACTTGTAAATTTTTTATGAACTTGGATTGGAAATTATATCAAGCTCGACAAACCTAATCTTAAAATACGTTACATTGAAAGTTTGTATTATTACTTTTTATTTAGTATTTTCGTGGGTTTCTTGAGTTGTCCGCACTCGAGTTGAATCTTACAAATTTTTTCTTTGTCGCAAAAAAATGTTATTAAACGCATTGTTTATTCATAACTTGGGATTGGAAATATTATTAGAAGACTGGAAGCTTCGTCATGCTCTTAAAAATAAAAATAATGTTATCTAATTTTAAAAATAATATTAATCTGAATAATATATCCTCATCAGAAAAGTTATTGTAATTTATATATTTTTAGAACCTTTCCAAATTCATGTGTACCACTATGGTATTATATGGGGATATCCATCCAACTTTAAATTCTCTAGTAACAGGTCATTATTTAAACTAGGTTATAATCTTTTGTGCTATCCTGTAACTCTATTTCTGATGTATTTTGTAAATGTGCCACAAACGGCGCAGCAGTAAAAGTAAATTTACACATAAAATAAATTACGGTAATTTTTTATGTGTAAAAATGAATGTTTCATAGAAATATCTACTGCGCCGTTTGTTAAACATTTACAAAATACATCAGAAATAGAGTTACAGGATAGCACAAAAGATTTGAACCTAGTTTCAACAATGTGCATCATGCGGTAACCCAGTAACAGCTGTAATATGACCTGTTACTAGACAATTAAAAGTTTTGTGGATATCCCCATATATCAAAAAATATGATTATGACTTCTTCAGATTCTATATGAATTTCTAATATATTGAATAGTGATTTTTGAAGGGCATATCATAGTATTAATTGAATTAACTTATTAATAAACTGAAAAATTGCCTAGTATTAATAAATTAGTGCGATTTATTGTATTTATTCACAAAAAAAATTTATAGCTTAGTCGTGTAAAATGGCTTTATTTCCACTATCAAACAATTCCATGGTATGCTTAACTATTTCAAGAGTTAAAAAAATTTAATAATATGTATATTTTTTTATAACTTCAAGATCGTCACTGAGAATCATAAATAATTTTCACGGTATTTTATTAATAGCAGGTCGTACATCTCTATCCTTTTATAATAAAAAAATTCAATTTTCTGCAAAACCTTATGATTGTAGCAAAAATAAGAAGAAAGCCCCATCTCGTATACTAAAAGCAATATTTTCTCTTATGAGAAAAAATTATTTTTATCGCTTCGTTTCAAAGAAAACTTTGAAAAACTGAATTGTCCATCCAAACCTCGATATTTTATGTTTTTCAAGGTTTTTTTTCAAAAGGAATCGATAAAAAAATTTTTTCCTAATCAAAGAAAATATTGCTTTTATGATACAAGATGGGGCTTTCTCTTTATTTTGCTAAAATTATTAGTTTTTGTAAAAAAATCAATTTTTTGATTACAATAGGACATATATACTCGACCTCCTCTTAAGGATCTTTAATAGCTATTAAACTCTTTACAAGATTGTAATAATTCATCTCGATTTACTTCCACAGAGTTCGTGAAGTTTCATTAACCTTTCAATCAATATACAGAAAATATAAAGATTCATCCGTATTCTTAAATGATCTCATAGGAGTCGGTCTGTGGCTCATTCGGTAGAGCGTTGGATTCGTAATCTCGAGGTTCCGAGTTCGAATCCCGCTCTCGGCCGATTGATACAAGCACCACTGTACGTTACATGTGCTTTGTTCACAAACACACTTACGAGCTCCGTCGCTGATTAGCATAGCAATAATAGCATAGCATAAATATAGCGACGTTAAAAAAAAAAAAAAAAAATCTCATAGATTTATAATCATTTATTTACTAATAATTTAATAAATATATTCATACGATGATAAAACGTGAAAAATATTTCTGAAGAATTTTTTAAAATATAATCTAGAAGGATTCTCCTGAAAACTTTACAGTGCTGTTCAATTCTAAAGCGATCTTAATTGTTCATTAATTGTGAATACGATAAAATTAAGGTTACTATTCCTTAGTAAAACTTAATGAATCAAAAAAGTTCAGAAGGTATCAACGAAAATCATGACAATTTTTTTCATAAGAGTTCACAAAGTTGTATTATGGACTGGTACCAAAACCGCAAAAAATTAGAAAGGTTCTTTTACATCAGAATCTTTCCAAACCTTAATGTACATGTTCACCGGGGTATTTCACCTGAATACGGAGGACATTTATAACTAATATAGGTAGCTAGGAGAGTTTCCGTAGCCGATGGAGATCCACGGCTCCACCAAAGTTTTTCCTATGTATTTTGGTGCCTTGAACACGAATTTCGAGGGTGGATAGCTGGAAAATAGTTAGGAAAATCTCTAAAGTAAATTTTCTGGTTGTTAATTCTTCGCAGAAAAACATAATTTTTCGTGTTTTTCATCAAATATTAAGTCGAAAATATTCTTATCAATTTTGCCGTACATTGCACCATTTCTCTGTAAAAACATCATAAATATAAATAAAACTCATTTTGCCATTTTTAATGATTTTTTTTATTTCATTGCACTAATCATTGGTGACCAATATAATTAAGAATTTTTACATTTTAATTAGCTAAAATTATTCTTAAATCCACCAACTGTTGATAAAAAAAGAATGGTTTAGGCTGGTTGCGGTCTTCCTTCAATTTTTCACGAATAATTGAACCGCTTATTCAGAAAGTACCGCAACGGTGCTCACATGAAAAAGTCAGGTCGGAAAATAGGGGAGATTGCTATAGTAACATTAAAGTCCACGGTTCCAAAAATTTTTTTATATATTTTGTCACTAAACATTAATTTAAAGGGGGTGAAGTCGGAAAATGTCCAGGAAAATTTGTATGATATAATTTCCAAAAATTTGAAAAGTCTATTTTTCAAATAAAAAACATTTTGTCGCTTATTTCATGCAATTTTCATGTCAAAGTTATAAAAAAGAATAAGTTTTATAATTTTTTTCAATTTTTCATATTAGAATGAGACTATTGTTACAGTGCAGCAGAGATTAGAATAGGATTTCCTAAAATTTTATTTCATTAGCTAAATTTATGTTATAATTTATAAATACGTTTAATTCATCGTTATTTGTATTTTAATCTTATTACATTTTTTACATGTAGAATTTTTGCTACAAAAACAATATGTACAGCACGCTATTCATTATTTTATGAAGTTTAAAAAACTTGTGTTTTTATAATTTATAAAATTTTTTAACGAAGTACAATTTTTTTCTGTGAACTACTCTTTTACTGTTACATATTTTGTAAAAATATATCTTTTTAATAAAAAAATAGGTATATGATTGATTGAAAATATTAATTTTAATTAATTTAATTTATGTATAACCCTGTTGAAAAAACTCACTGACATGGTAACATTTTTTTTTAACTATTAATAATTGAATTTATTGATTTGTTGATTGTAATTCTTTAATCATTTATTTTATTTCCGCAATTCAATCCAAAATATCCTTAATTTATAATCCTTCAGTTGAAAATTGAGGCAGCACACTAATTATAACACATCCAAAATAATTTATAGCAGCATCATCAGTGTCACAACCAAATTTTAAAATTGCTAAGCATAAACTTTCAAAACGAATGTCAGGAAAAAGTAATTAACATTGTAAAAGAATTTTTTTATTACAGATAACTATTATGGGAAAAACTTTTTTGAAAATAAAATCATATAATCAAATTATCCATCAAAAAGTAAAACTATTCCTTAAAAATCTTTAAGATTTTTATCAGTATTAATATTAGCAATTTTTCCTAAATTAGAATTTTTTTATTTTAAGTAACATAGAAAAAATAACCTGTTTGTGTAACTGATTAAAAACTGCTCACTTGTTTAAAAAAAATCTGGTGGCACTCATATATATATATATATATATATATAACCTGTGTGTGTGTGTGCGCTGCATGTGAATTGACATAAAATATCCCATGTATATGTATATACATATATTCATAAGCCCATGTGTGTGCGTGCATGTGCCTTGACAGGAACAGCCCCATATATATATATATATATATAAAGAAAAATATATACAAACTCAAGTACGTGTGTCATGCATGTAAATTGACATGAAACGTCCCGTGTATATAAACCTGTGTGTATGTGCGCGCGTGTGAATTAACATTAAATATCCCATGTATATGTGTACACAGATACACACACATATATATGTGTATATATATATATATATATATAAATATATATATTCATAAGCCCATGTGTGTGCGTACATGCGAATTGACAGAAACGGTCCCATATATATAAATACAAATTCCAAATACATGTTTAGATGTGTTTGCGTGTTCGATTTGACAAGATATGTCAAATATATGAAAACCGGTGCGTGCGTGTTGACATGATACGTCCCATATATGTGACCTAAGGGCGCTTGGATAGGTGTGTTAGAGTTTTCATGAAATGTCCCATATATATATATATACCTGTATGTGCGTACGTTCCAATTGACGTGAAAAATCCAATATTTATTAAAGTTTGTGTGCATGCATGCGAATTGACATGAAATGTCCCATATATATGTAAACCTGTGTGTGTGCGTTCGAATTGACGTGAAAAATCCTATATATATTAACGTGCGTGTGCATGCATGCGAATCGACATGAAATGTCCCATATATATATATAAACCTAAGGTTACTAGGATGGGTGTGTGCGTATTGTCATAAAATGTCCCACATATATAAAAAAGTCTGTCATTATGAGTATGTACGAGTTGACATGAAATGTCCCATATATAATCCTGTGTGTGTGTGTGTGTGTGTGTGTGTGTGTGTGTGTGCGTGCGCATTGGCATGAAATGTCCCATATATCTAAACCTGTAAGTGCGTGCGTTCCAATTGACGTGAAAAATCCCATGTTTATTAAAGTCTGTGTGCATGCAAGCGAATAGACATGAAATGTCCCATATATATAAACCTGTGTGTGTGCTTTCGAATTGACGTGAAAAATCCTATGTTTATTAACGTGCGTGTGCATGCATGCGAATCGACATGAAATGTCCTATATATGTAAATCTAAGGGTACACGAATGGGTGTGTGCGTGTTGTCATGAAATGTACCACATATAAAGAAAACCTGTACTTATGAGTACGTGCTAACCGACATGAAATATCCCATGTATGTATGAATGTATGTATATATATATACATATATATAAACCAAAATATATACGGGTCAACGGGTGCAAGTTGACATGAAACGGACCATGTATATATATATATATATATATATATATATATATATATATATATCAACTTGTCCGTATGTGTGCGTGTGGGTCGACATGAAATGTTGCATATATATGAGCCTAGGTGCGTATGTATGTGCGCGTCCACATATGTTTTTCTATATACATATATATGATACAAATTCCTTAGTACGTTTAATTAAAAAGGAATTGTGGAATTTTTAATTAAAGCCCTCGAATTCACAAATCATAATCATAACTGACGCTCTTTCAATTCACGATTACATTTTGATTTCTTAATTGAAATTTATTTAATTAAGGATTCCTTTTGATTTTGGAATTAAAGCCCTTTCAATTCACGATTGAATTTTGATTTCTTAATTGAAATTTATTTAATTAAGAATTCCTTTTGATTTTGGAATTAAAGCCCTTTCAATTCACGATTACATTTTGATTTCTTAATTGAAATTTATTTAATTAAGGATTCCTTTTGATTTTGGAATTAAAGCCCTTTCAATTCACGATTAAATTTTGATTTCTTAATTGAAATTTATTTAATTAAGAATTCCTTTTGATTTTGTAATTAAAGCCCTTTCAATTCACGATTACATTTTGATTTCTTAATTGAAACTTATTTAATTGAGAATTCCTTTTGATTTTTTAATTAAAGCCTTTTCAATTCACGATTAGATTTTGATTTGTTAATTAAAATATTTTTAATTATTAATTTAAAAGGAATTGTTAATTAAATAAAACTTTAATTACAAATTCAAAAATGATTCGTGATTCAAATAATTTTTAATTACTTTTTTCGCAACCCTGGACAGCACGTACCAAAATAGAGGCTTTCTCTCTCTTCGCCTTGTAACGCTTGCTGCCATTCGGAGGCTTCCTCCAGTAGTAGATGCTCGAAGGGCACACCTGACAGATAAAGAATCTTTGGTCTTACTACCATCAGTGAAAAATCTAACTTCGCTCTCTTCAGAATAATAACTATCAGAAAAATAAAAAACCAGGTGTGGCAGTCGTGGGGACTGGCCGACAAGAGTTAATACTTCTTTTGGTTTAGTATCAGTCTTGCTTCTCAAAGAATGAACAATTTTCCGTCACGCTCTACTTAAAAATATATTTATACGCACAATAAATTATCAACTCATGAAGTAGAATAATGATAGTTCTAGGTAAAGAGAAGGCCTCCTAAATACATTTATAACTTACTGAGCTACTTAGAAGCATGCAGAAATTGTTTAAATAATAAGCATATGATGATAATAAATATAAAAACAATTAATTTATTAAAATTTTCAAATGATTTGATAAAAAATATACATGTTTACACAATACAAATTTGTAACTCATGAAGTAGATGAGTGCGAGTTCTGAGTTAAGAGAAGGCTTTTTAAATACATTTGCAACTTATTTAGCCAAAGTTATGCAAAATAATTTATTTTCCAAATTCATAAAGCTATATCTTATCATGTTATAAAAAAATTGGAAATAAAGATTTACGTAATCAACAAAAATCTTTACTATTATAAAAAAATATGGTAAATCGATTATTACTAATGACAATTACAAATCTTTATAATATTGTCGAATCGTAAGTTAAAAACATAAAAAACTCTTAACTATTTCATGTAGTAAAATGTGACTATCATATATTATACATACACTACAAGGGTCAATTACTTAAAATAAGTAACAAATTTCTAAGTCAGCAAACAAACTATTAATCAATAATCAAAATTATGACGTAAAAAAATAAGCATCTTTTATTGATTTCAACAAAATTTATTATTTTTATTATATTTGTATATCATAATATACTGTAAATATAAAAAGCTTTATTTGATGAATATAAAAAACAGTAACGGAAATGAAAATAGTTGAACATTTAACTAGATATTTAAAATAATCATAGTATACATAAAAACTTATAGAAGTATATGATAATTATTATATTCAATATGGAAATTACATATTATAATAATCTTTTTTATGCAAATTCAAAACTCAACTCAATAATATCAAAAAACATAATTAGTATTTTTTTTCATAGTTTTTTAAAAATATTTAAAAAATGCACAGTATGTATGTGAATTATAATTATAGTTCTAAACTATAGTTTAGTCAATGTTTTTCTTGAAACTTTGAATCGAGTTCTAAATATAAATCATTTGAAAATTAATAATTTTACTGTGAGCATGTTAAAATATTAGAATCTAGATTTTTAGTATATCTACCACCCATTTCAATTATTCAATGTCGGAAAATATTCGTTAGACTATTCTACACTTTAGGTCTAAGCTGCGTGATGACATGGCTTTTATTTGTAAAGTTATTCGCGGTTCGCCTACGTTCCCCTACTGACAACTAACCTTAGCCTACCATCAGAAATTAACAAGAAAAAATTTAGATGCGCGCTTCATACATACTGAACGCTCATGTGGTAACCCAATACCCAAACAGCATATACACAACGATTTGTACGCTGATGTGCCGATGTACCTTCTTTCTCCCGTCCTATATTTAGCTTGTGTAGTGCGTATTCGCTTGCTATACTCTCTCTTTCTCTCGATCCAAACCAGGTTTCAATATATATTGCTTAGTATAGTATAGTGTTCCCTCTCTCTCTCTTATTCTTATAACTTAGTTATGAATGCGCGCAGAGATAGGATCACACGTACACGGCACATATTGAAATGTAACTTGACGGCAACTTGGATTTTTTTGCCCAGCAAATTTTCGAGGCGCGCCAAAAGAAGTAATAACTTCAACAAAACCTGGATTACTGGATTTACGGCAGAAATTTCCCAGCTCCAAATTGACTTGAGGAAAAAATAAATGGTGTCGTAATCATTGGCATAGACATAATCGATTTTGCAAACATAATATTTTTTAGTGAAAGTTGTCACATTATCGATACACTCGGTAATTAATCTTTTTCTTTTGAGTTTATATCTTTTGTGCTTGATGAAGAACTGCCAAATGCTTTTGTGTGCTGAATTTGACTCATTGGAGAGAGCCTTAACTATATAATTACAACCCAAGTACAATGCTTTGTCCTTGATGGATGTGATTTTAGACTCCGCTAAGATAACGTTTTTCGGAATGAAAATTCTGTACCCCATAGCAGTTCTTAGAGCTAAATATTGTAAGTTTTCAATGATGTTGGTAAGTGCAATAGTCTCAGGATAATAAATTAAGACACCATAATCAATGACTGAACGTATGTAACTTTTATAAAAAGTGAGCAATGTCTCTGGATGAGAACCCGACCTAGTTCCACAAATGTATTTTAATATCCTGTAAGTTCTTTGGCATCTAGTGACCATGTATTCTATGTGTAGTTTGAACGTCAGCTTATAATAAAAAATGATTCCAAGAAATTTTATGGCTTATAGATTTAATTTTATGACTATTAACAAGAATTGTCGTATTACTTGGTAATATGTTTTCCTTGTTAAAATTTATAAGCTCAGTTTTTTAAGGTTGAATACTAGACCCAGATGTGAAAGATTAGTGCGTATGATTTTAACACTTTTTTCTAAAAGTCTGTTACCTCTAGAAGAGGGGAGTATATTAGTGTACAGAGCAATACCGTTTGCGAATTGAGAAACTTGAACGAATTTGGATGAATTATCAGTTATGTTGGCGAACATAAATCAGATATAGCAATGGACTTGAGACTCCTCCTTGAGGTATTCCTTTGTGTAAATAACGCGGCTAGTGGAGGTTAAACTCTATAAGAATGGATCGTTGAGATATAAGATGTTGTACCAGTTTTATCAACAAAGAAGTGCAGCCAATTTTAATAAGTCTATTTAGGAGTATTAGTGGGTTTACGTTATCAAAGGCTCCTTGTATGTCCATGAAGGTAGCCAATGTACCTCTTCCCCTTCAAAACCCATCTTTAATGTACAAGGCCAAGTTGGCAAGATTATCATAACAAGATTGTCCCTTTCTGAAACCCGAACTGGACTTTGGTAGGATGGACTTATGCTCGCTGAACCATTGGAGCCTATTTTTAATCATAAGCTGAAGGATTTTACAAAGACAGGAAGTCATAGCTATAGATCTGAGACCTGACCCACCAGGCTTATCAATAAAATGAACAAAAGAAGATTGCCAGCTGGAAGGGAATTGTGAGGTCATATGCATTTGGTCATATATGTCCAATAATTCTTATCTGTATTCTATAGGAATGTTTAACAAAATAAAATAGTCAATACCATCAAGGCGGCAGCACTCATTCCTAGATTGGAGAGCTGCATTGAATTAAGAGAAATTAAATAAAGCATCAAAAATTGAATCTGATATAGTAAGAAAATTAAGTACATGTTGTCTATTTGAGTCCATCGGAAGTGTGTAAGGAGCTATTTTATTTAGTAGAGATGTAGCTTAAAATCTTAACCCATTCATTTTTAAAGACTTCAGTTTTATTCCATACATATGTAGAGTTAGTAAAATCAATGGTTTCAGCAAACTTTCTGTAATTAACTATTTTCTTTTTCCTGCAGGATTTCCGAAGAATTTTATCGGCTTAGTCTTGGGGCAGACCAGAATATTCCCATTTCTTGTACTTAGCTTTACGAAGTCTTTGGAGTTTATCGCATTCGTTATCTCACCACGGGACTGCGTTGCAATATTGTGTGTCTGTTACCTTTTTTTTATTAGGGGTGTTAACTATAATCTCAAATTTAACATGTTGAACCCAACAGTTGTATTTTTCGATATCTGAGGAATTAAGATAGTCCATTTCAAAATATTTGTAAAAAGAGTTCTCTAAGTTGTAGCAGCCTTTTGACCAATCAGTTCTTTTGGTATGGATTTTAAAAGTTTTCCTTTAATAATAGCTTTAATTAAATTGAATTATTAAATTGATGAGATAATAGTCCAAACCATAAGGTTTATCAAATATTTGATACTGTATGTGATCAGTTACGTTAAGAGAAGAAATAATAAGATCGATATTTGATTTCTCCTTTCTACCGACATCTATATGTGTATCAGACCTGACGTTATAAATAATGAGTCTATTTGCATTGAAGACCAATAAAAGACTTCTCCCATCCCCATCAATGTGATCACAGTTCCAATTAGAATGGTGAGAGTTGAAGTCACCTACTAGTATACATTGTTCCTGGTTGATATGATGACATCTCAGGATTGCATTCCATTCATTTAAAATAGGATGAGTCTGAAGAGGTTTATAGCATGCAACTATATTCAAGCTCATTATTTTTGATACTGATACCACCTAGCTCTATGTTAGAGTCATGTATAGAAAGTTTAAGTATTTTGAAGCAATATCAGCTCTCGCAATAAAGATGATACCGCCGCCTACACCTTGTTCTGTGGGACGGTCGATTCTATGATAGTTTTAACCTGGGAAACAGCAACTATGACTTGTATTCAGCTAGGTCTCAATACCAACGATGACATCGTAACCTTATATTATTTTTAACTTTTCATGTATTCTAGTAAAAAGGCTTCTTAAATTCCAATAGAAAATTTTTATATTATTGTTTTTAAAATCCATAAAACAGTATATGGCTAAATAAATTTTATTTCTCCATAATGAAATTCCCAAGTTTGTCAAGTCCTTTATTTAGTTTCTTAAGAGGAGGTCACCTATCACTGTCCTTTTCTAATCAAATAATTAATTTTTAGCTAAAACTAATAACTTCGGCAAAAAATAAAGAGAAAGCCGCATCTCGTATCAGAAAAAGCAAAATTTTCTTTAATAAGAAAAAATTAATTTTATTGCTTCGATTTCAAGAAAACCTTGAAAAACCAAATTATTTACCCCAACCTCTGTGTTTTAAATTTTTCAAGGTTTTCTTGTAAACGGAGCAATAAAATTAATTTTTTCCCATCAATGAAGATATTGCTTTTTTTATACAAAATGCTGCTTTCTCTTAATTTTTTGCCAAAATTATTAGTTTTTGTAATAAAATCAATTCTTTGATTAGAAAAGGACAAATATATTCGACCTCCTCTTAAGGAGCAATCTAAGTCTATTCTTAAGATTCTCATAAAGTATTTTGAATTCGAAAATAGTCAACCAATGATTTATAGTTATAGTATCGGGTGTTAACTCTCTACTAATAGAGATCATATCTCTTTGGTATTTAACTTTACAAAGAAAGTTTTTAAGCTGTTCAAAATTGATGACATTTGGAAAACTTTCAAGTTTCAACATGAATTTGACTGAAGCTAGAAAAACTTCAAGATCTTCATCCAAATCGTCTCTTTCACTCACTTCACTGTTTTCACTAGTTTTGTCATTGCTGAGAATTTTGTCTTGATCTGTTTTTATTTTATGGCCCACCTCCTTATAAAAATGACTTTTTATGTCTTCGGATCCATAAAATATCCGATAATTAACGCTTGGTAGTTTATCTTAGCTTTGTTAGAAACTTTACTAAAATCTTCCTCCTTGACATAAAATTGTTTGCGATGCGAGACAATATGTTTACGATTCTCATTAGATGTTCGAAATGACAATACCCTTGAACTTAGGTATACTTTAAAAAAAAAAAAAAGATTAATATATAAAGGATATTGTCCGCTATATGATTAACCTTTTTCTATGGTGAAGTCGAGGGAGTCTCCGCCCGGTACCTGTTTAACACATTACATCAGGCTGGACTGTCAGACCCACCATACTGAAAACTTTGACTACCGATGGATGGTCAGCCACTTTTGTGACCAACAATCAGCCGATACTTAATGAGGTCGGATTTTTAAGAGTCGCGATATAAATGGCACGTACACTAATTTTCTTTCGAAAAAAAAGTTAGAGGTACCTGGCCAGGATTCGAACCCATGCCCTCCACGTTGAAGGCAAGAGGTTTATCCATTACGCTACCGCGCTCTCTCTTGAACTTAGGTATAATACTAGTAGTATTAAAAGGCACGAATTCCAGAGATTTACCGTTAAATATAATTGGATTACTTTAGCTTTGTTTATAAACTCTAAGGTGTTCTCCTCAGAATTTAAAGTAAAGCATACTCAGCTATCGAAGATTTTTGAAAATGCTACTAAATTTTTAACCGACATAATTTTTTCAAACTGATCTATGTAATCGTCATTAGTAAAACCGTTAATTGAACTCATAATCAGTAACTGCGAGAACGTTGGTAATGTGCTTCTGTAAGTTGTATTTGCATACGAGAGGTTTTTATTTTGACTTGTAGTTTCCGAAACTGATTTCTCTAACATATCTTTACTTTTTTCTACCGTATTATTTACGTTACTATTATTCACTGGCGAAGAACCGACAACACTTTCGATACCGAATGCCGGAGTAGGGCTATCCAAAATATTGTTTAAACTTATTGTTTAACTTGTATTATCCTGTGTCTGTGCAACATTATCGTTCTCGATAACCGATGCACCCACTTGCATGTTCACCTCACTCATAGATTACTATGCCCCGTTCTTCGAGTATTTTAACTGCTGGAAGCCATAAGGCTCGAAACATGAAAAGCTATGTAATTAACAGAACGGTAGGCTAATCGAACGTAAACAAAGAAAACGAGCACCGAAGTGCCTCTATCCACGAATACGTCTGAACCTCTCGGCGTACCAAGCGCGACTGTTTTTCAAATTTTACAAAATGCTCTAAAATTAAAACTACGTTAAGAAAATGAATTTTTAAAAGTTTTTCTTCTTTTGGCAGTCACGAATAATTTCTATGATAATTTTTAAGTAAATTTTTCGAGTAATTTACGTAAAATACCAAAATAATGAGAAATCAAATTTTTTTTTTCAAATGACTCAGAAATTAAAACTATGCTAAGAAAACCAATTCTCAATAGCTTCCCTCCAAATTAAATAAAAAAATAAATGTTATGCTAAATTTGAAGCAATAAATCCGTTGATTAGTTTTCGAGATACAATTGGTTAACTGAATACACATACACACACACATAGATACGGACATTTTCTAGAAATCTCTTTTTTCGTCTCTCTGAGTTGAAATATGTACAAAATAATGAAAAAATTGAAAAAATTTTTCATCGATACAATGTTTTCTCTATGACTCAGCGAAACAGCAAGAAGAGAAAAAAATTACGACTGAAAGTATAAATTATGAGTCATTTATTGCGGTTTTTTTATAGGAAGATCATCGATTAACCAAATAAGAAAAAAATTCTTAAAAATAAAAATTTGACATGAGCTCTTATGGAGAAACAAAAATTTATACTTATAATTCAATAAATAGATGTAAGTTTTAACTGAAAATTTGAGAGTTTAAAATTTTACACTTTTAGATTGTAATACAACGAAAACAACCATGGGTAAACCATAAAATATAAAAGTAATTTTAATGCGAAAGTATGCTATCAAAATTATTTGATGGTTAGAAAGAACAAACGCGCATGCGCAAAAATATCAGCAGAACTGATCCACTATTTTCACATTTTTACTTGAAGCTTTTACTGACGGAGTAATGAAAAAGGATTATAGTTGGGAAAATCTTAAAAAACAAATTTTTTTTATTTCTGATATTTTTGGATTTGTATACCATTTAATACATATGACGATTGAAATTTAATTGTTTTTTTCACGATTGCATATATTATTATAAATAAAATGAAATGCACCATACAGGGTCTTTTGATGATACAGGGCAACGTGGCGCAGCTTCCAATAGCTTATTAATCGAATGTTACTTTTATTAATTTTACTGATCGTGAGATAAGTTTCTAGAACATATTTATACAATATTTAATTGATAAACTTAATAGATTATTTTAGAATACACCTATGATTGCTATTACTTTTTTGTTTAAGAGTTTCGTAAATTTACTAGCATAAAAAATTATTATTTTTGCTTCTTCGAATAAATAAAATGAATAAAACTTTGTTTCAGCTTGCAAATATCGGAATTGATAAAAAATTATAGGCAAGAAGTACATAAAATTGGGTAATCTCTTATACATTCTTATAAATTTCAATGCATTATCTTTTTATTAAACGATATTCAATTTACAGAGAGGGCACCCCTGCTTGTAAATTTCCCGAACTAAATCTTTATAATCCAGAAATAATGAAATTCATACATAAGGTTGCACCACTCCAATGTTCTCCAGAAGATTGGGTAAAAATTAATGGATCAAAGCTCTTCATTGATACAAAGTTAAATAAACGGTATGGTTCAATCACATGTGCACTTAATGGTAAGTTTTTAAAATTTTTCTTTTTTAAAATACATTTTAAAAAATTTTTCTACATCAGGTAAAGTGGGGCTAAATTCCAGCGTAGAAAAAGTGTAACTTGGCTATGAATTGTATTATTGAGTTTCGCATCATGATTATTTTGTTTTTTCTTATAGGTTATTCGTGCAAAATTCAAATGATAACAACTTAAATTTTATTGCTTATGTAATTTAAATTCACAATAATAGATTCTATATGATTATTGAACTAAGAAATAAAAATTTTATTTAATAAAATTATGATTCGGATCATGAAAAAAGAAAGTAATATTGTTTGTTTACTAAAATTATGTCAAGGAATAAATAACGCTGATGCGAAATTTGCTCTATAATTTGGAATTGTCTTATGCCTATGGTAAAATATGCGATGTTGCCATTTGAGGTTAACATTCAGAAAAATATCCTTTTCACCAAGTGTATACATTACAATGTACATTGACGATTTTTTTTTTAAATTATGCGAAAGCAAATTGGAACTTTGAAAAATAGTTATGTGGATTAGCTTCAAGTGGACTATTCACGATCTCAAACTGGGGGCCTAAGTCATGTTATCCATGATAGCAACTGAAAAAACTTGAAAAAAAGTAAGGAAAAAAAATTATATTGCAAAAATTGTTAAATAAATTAACAATTATTATCTCCAAATAGTTATTAAAACATTTAATGATGAAATGAAAATTAAGTTCTGGAAGAGTTATAAGTAAATGGCAAGTTTAATTTTAGAACTTACTATAGACCGATTTCATCTCGGATTACGCAGGCTGATTTCTCATATCCCTCTAAATCCCTTTAAAAATATTTTATATTATTCCACTTTGAAAATAAGCACATACTTATTTTTTCGTTTTTTGATATCATCAAAAATTCGTTATTTATGTACTTTTGAAAATCAACTCATAAATTTTGGATTACCAAAAATCGAAAGCGTTTTTTTCTTAATCATTCTATTTTATCTTTTTACTGACCTTTATGAATTGATCTATATCCATTCAATGCAATAGGAAATGCTCCTTCGATTGGACTCTCTTTAATTAATTTTTTTTTTCAAACACCGAAAGTGTAATTAAACTTTTTGTAAAAAGTGAAAAAAGCATTTTTCTCTAAAAGGTCATTTTTGACTCAAATTCTTTTATGCATAGGTAGTCTTAAGATCTATATTTTATTTTCATCTGTATGATATTTGAAATATTTTCGTTTTTTTAGAGATATAAGACAAATAAAAACATATTTGATATGCACATAACAAATGTAAATTCGTGGCGGATACCACAAATGTTGCATAAGTGAGAGCATTTATGTAAACCAATTAGGCTTCATGCACTTAATCGATGAGTATGTACTCCATACATTGTAACATGGTAGTTCACTGCCTCTTACTTGAAATAACGTTTGTAGCCAATATATTAATGATATATTGGCATTAAAATATAACAGAAGCTATAAAATGTTACAAAAGCAAGTATTTAATTTTTTCACACTCAGAGAGCAAAATTTAATTTGCTATGTCGATTGTCAGAGGGAAAAACAGCTCTTTTATACTACAAGGAGCAAAATGATTATTTTGCAAAAGACGCTTCTTTTGCTTTCGGCCAAAATGAAATAAGCTTATTATGAAGAAATGAAATTAAATAGACATTTGACAATCAAATTTTTGAAAAATAATTATGTAAGAAAAAAATCCCCGTAAATTTTCAGCTAGCCTTAACGACTGATTTTATTATTTATGCTCACTTAAAAATTATCTTTTTACTGCTGTAAGATACAAAACACGCAGACTTTGAGTGAGCACATATAAAAAAATTAATCGTTGGCTACTTGAAAATTTACGGGGATTTTTTTCTTGCTATAAATTACACTGTTAAAAATATTCTTAAATTTAATACATATTTAAGATAAAAATGTATCTTAAATTTAAGAATAATGTCACTTAAACTTATTAAATAAAAAAAATTATTGAAATTAATGAAAAATTATTAAAATTAATGCAGAAATTCTTAAGATTAAGATAACGGTCAATCAAGTTTAGTAATATGATTATTAAACTTCAATATTATAATTGAAAATCTATTAATATTCCATGTTAATGAAAATGCTGTTAAACTTAATAAATACTTAAGTTACTTGTATTAAATCTAATATATTGATTAAGATATATGGAACTGAAATTTATCAAGACTTTAATAAATTATTATAAAATTTAATATAGAATCTTAAAAATGTTTGATGTATTAAAAATTTGTAGTACACTAATCATGCACTAGATGGCTACTTGTTTTTTCAGTCTACAAACAGAAATAGAAGGTTCAAAGTATAAAAGATAAGGTCTAGCCTCGTATCAGCGAGAAAATTCTCATTTATATTTCTTCGGAAATATTTTAATTTTTGAAGTGTTCAACAATAGTTGAATTTTTTTAAAATATATTAAATCAAATCACATAAAATAATATTTTTTTATCATGTTTAGTAGAATTTCTTAATCTTAATTATATTATATTAAATTCAGTAAACTTATGGTAAAATTTATAATTAGATTCTTAAAATTTTTTATTGATATTAATAAAGGAATGCATTAAAATTAAAAAAAATATTGAAATTAAGAAAATTATATTGAAATTTTTAATTATTGTGCTGACAATTTTTGTATTAATTTCCAATCACAAATGTATTAAAACTTTAAATAATATTAAATTTGAAGGAATTATTATTAAATTTCATTCAAAAAAAGTTTATGAAATGAGCTTCCGTCACTTTTATCTTAATTTTAATAGTATATTTTTAACAGTGTAATTATTTTCAATATATTAAAGAATTTTTTTAACTTTTAATTTATATGAACAACAAACTATAGCTAGTGGATGATCCACCTTAAGACAATAATATACTACTTACGTTGTCAATAACTCTTGCCATATATATGTAGAATAATTATCAATGCTAATATTGTTTGAAAAGTCCAAAATATTTTTGTAAAGCGAAAAATGCTGCGCGTGATAGAGCCGATGTAAACATGTGTATTTTTCTTTAGTGCGACAGAGAAAGTAATACTAACGAATAATGAATACATATGCTCACGCCGGTTCTATCTCGCGCTGCATTTTTCGCTTTACTACAATATCTTAGACTTTCCAAACAAGATTAGCATCAATAATTATTCTTCATATATACGGCTAGAGTTATTGACAAAATTAGAGGTATATTATTGTTTCAGTAAATTGTAAATCGCTGTGTAAAAATTATTTTACATTTTTCTCTCACCTTACCGCAGCGCCCCCATTCGGCAAATAGTCCCGACCGCCTCTTAACTACTGCTTCGAGGAGACAGTATTTTATGGCTGTACTTTTGTACAAAATCATACGTATGAATACTCCCGAATATCTAGTTGGTCTCTTCAGTAGATATATACCCAGAGTAATTGCTAGGGGTGAGATTAAAGATGTTGCGGTTTCCTTCATGTGCACTGAGACTAAGAGAAAATTCCTTTCAAGTTCAAGGTGCGCATTTTTGGAACTCCCTGTCTGCTGATATCAAACATCTTTCATCATTCAGCAAGTTTAAAGCCGCTTAGAGAAGGTATTTACTCGACCTAGATTAAGCAGTTTTATTTTTTTCGGATTATATCATATGTGTTAATTTATTTATTCATGTGATGTCCTTTTTTTTAGATTTAAGGTATGAGAGTATTTACAACGAATATAGACGCTTATAGAAGAGAACTTCTGGGTTAACTTTGGAGGACACTTTTAACATTACGTGTATATCTATATATATGAAAACATCAATATATATAGATATAGAAATACATGGCATTTTAGTAGCGCCACCACGTGGCTAGAGGACATAAGCTTCAGATTTTTCTATCTTTGTTGATATTTATTGGCGTGAATGTGGAGTAAGTGTTTATAGAATGAGTGAACTTATTTTTATCAGCATGAATTACATATTATGAGCCGGGCTGTGGCACAGTCGGTAAGAGCATTGGATCCTTATTCTCGGGGGACCGTGGATCGAATCCCGCTCGCGGCTGTTTTTCAAGCAAGCACCTCTGTTACATGTGCTTTGTTCTTATGAACACACTTTCGAGCTCCATCGTTAAAGGACGAAAAGTAACTCAGTTGCTTAAGGCAGCTGGCTTGCGTCCTAGCGGATCGGGTTTGACTCCCTGGGAAAATTGGGAAAAACAATTTTCGTAGTTTTCCGTGGGGAAGAGAACCCGAAGAACGCAAAAAAAAATACAAAATAGAGTTCCTCGGAACAAAAAAAATTGATGATGGCCTATGATGAAAAGTCCAAAGGCCAATAAAAGATAAAGAAAGAAGAAATTACGTATTATTGTATACTTATATATTTTCTTTTTGTAATCTTGACTGCGCTCTTTACACGCTTGATTTTAATGTGATTCGTTTTGACTGATAGGTATTTGATGCAATTATATTTTTACCGTACAATATTATTTATGTATTTAAGGTTATTTTAATTTAATTATGTATTACACTCTTTTTTTTATAATATAAAATAAAAATATTTCTACTGCAACAATATTTATACTGCACTTTAGATATATTTATGCAAACTTTACATTTATATATCGAACAAAATTTAATTATCATGAGATTATGAAATAAAATCAAAAATCTTATATTATATTATAGTGAAACCACTTTTTTTTCCGTTTCTCCGGTTCTCCGGTTCTCCAGTTCTCCGGTTCTCCACATTTTTTAAATGTCTCTAATCTTTTGGTAATAAAAGTAGCAATTTTTTATTGGGTCCTATATAATTAGTACTCATTAGTCATAAGCTTCTTTTTTGGGCCATATTTTTTTGGGTCTTATATTATTTTGGGTCCTAAATTTTTATTCAATGCCCATTTTTTTGGGCCCTTCTTTTTTTTTCATCCTTATATTTTCTTGGGCTCTTTATTTTTTTGAGCCTTATTTTTTTGGGTCTTATATTTTTTTGGGTCTAATATTTTTTTTGGTTCTATATTTTTTTGGGCTTTATATTTTTTTGGGCCTTATATTTTCTTGCACCTTACATTTTTTTGGACTCAATATTTTTTTTGGCCTAATATTTTTTTGGTCTATATTTTTTGGGCTTTATATTTTTTTGGGCCTTATATTTTCTTGGGCCTTATATTTTCTTGGGCCTTATATTTTTTTGGGCCCAATAATTTTTTGAAACTAATAATTTTTTGGAAACAATATTTTTTTAGTCTTTATATTTTTTTGGCTTTATATTATTTTGGACCTTATATTTTCTTGGGCCTTATTTTTTTGGGCCCAATAATTTTTTCGTCTCTATATTTTTTGGGCCTTATATTTTCTTGCGCCCTATATTTTTTTGGGCCCAATAATTTTTTGGACCCAATATTTTTTTGATCTCTATATTTTTTTAGCTTTATATTTTTTTGGGCCTTATATTTCCTTAGGCCTAATTTTTTTTTTGGCCTAATATTTTTTTGGGCCTAATAATTTTTAAGGTCCAATATTTTATTTAGCTCTATAAATATGCAGTCAATATGCAGCTGATTGAACAGTGCACCCCAATATGCAGCCAATTCTACAGCGCATCTCAATATGCAGCCGATTCAACAGCGCATCCACATATGCAGCCGATTTAACAGCGCGTCCTCTTATATAGCTGATTCAACATCATATCAAACTATTTTGAAAGCGTCAGTTGATATCATATACATATATTCTAGTAAATATTATATTTTTTATTATATTTCGAGTTAAACTATTACACAACAACATATACAACATCTCTTGACATATTCTTTATAATATCTCTTCATAAACAATGTTTTTTGTATATATTGTGTTCTGATCATTTTTATTTTCTCCGTTGACAATAGCGTGGTCACCTAAAAATAATTTTGAATTATTTGTTAAATTCGTCCTCAAAATAGCAACATATAATTGCCCATGACTGAAAACTGGTTACGGCAAATAAACACCAACTTTTTTATAAGATTGTCCTTGTGATTTATTAATAGTCATTGCAAATCCTAATCTAATAGGAAACTGTTTTCGTTGCATATTGAATGGAATTTCTTTCGTAGATAGAGATAGACTTATTCTTGGAATGAAAACTAATTTACCTTTGTTTTGACCAGTTGCTAGTTCCGCTTGAATGGAACATTTAGGCAATTTTTTCACTATCAACCTTGTTCCATTACAAAGTCCCTTATTGACATTTAAATTTCTTAAAAATATTATTATAGCTCCTACTTTTAAATGTAATTTATGTGGTGGAAGTCCATTAAGAGTTAACTTATTTAAAAATTTTGTAGGTAACATAATATCTAAATTTTCTTTGTTATCATCTTCAGCTGTATCAATACTTAAATATTCAACATGGTTTCCTTACATTAAATTCAAAACATTGTTATTGATTTCAGTATCATTATTATTTTTAGGAGCCAAATTAACTTTTTCCGTTAGATTCGTATTGTTTATTTTTATTGTTTTTCCGAATATTTCTTCGACAAGATTTTCTTTAATGATAAAATTATCTGCACCGAGAGAGTTTTGTCTCAACAAACATGATGCGCGACGCACTAGAAAAAGTGATGCGTTTTGCATCGTAAATCACGCATACTGCTTCGCATTTCATAATTCATGCATCACTTTTTCCCGTGCATAAGTCGAAATACAGTGCGCCAGGTGGCGCCGCATCGAAAAATTCAATGCTTGTTTAGACACGCATCGATATTTATCGTTAATGCGAGCCACCTTGTGGCCCGTTTTAAAAACGCACCATCGTTTATGATGCAAAACCTTCTCCGTGTGGTATAGCACTTAGTTCATTATTATCTTCAAAAACATTGCGGCATTTTTCTTCTCCGATATCTAATAATCATTGTTTAAAATTATTATCACTATACGAAACTCGCAGATTTTCATTTAACTTCATTTGCTTAAAATTTTGCCATGATAAACTAAATTTAACTGAATTTTTAATAATGTTCATACGGCTACCATGTCGTACAATTGGTAATGTTTGACTGAAATCTCCTGATACAATCACAGTTTTAGCACCAAAGGGTTGGTTTACATCGCATAAATCTTGAAAAAGACGATCAACTACTTCAAAAGCAAATTTTGAAGTAATGGATTTTCATCCCAAATGATTATTTATGTTTTCTTTGATTGTTTGCCATCTGCAGAATTAGACTTAACATTACAAGTTGTACAATCTGTTATATTTAACGGTAGTTTAAATGTTGTATGCACGGTTTTTCTATCGACTAATGAATGCGCTGCCATACCTGTCTAAACTACACATAAATAATGTATGGTATGGTTAAGCTATTAAAACGTTAGGTAAATAACTTTTTCCATTCCCACCTGGTCCATCTATAAAAATAAATTTTTCTTTACTTTGGTTGTTGAAACTTTTTATAGTAGAGTTTAATATTTGCCTTTGTTTATCATTTAAAGAATTTATTTTCATTTCTAATTCATTAAGAATATTATTATTATGATTTAAAATTGTTTGATTATTATCTTCTTCTATAAATGTGCTTATGTTAGGTAAATTAAAATCGTTCAATGAAAATCCATTGACTTGTAAATTATTTTTAATAACATTTAATGCATGATCTTCACCTATATTTTTTTTTGTATTTAGGGTGGTAAAATTTATCTTTATATTTTTCATATAAATCTCGTGCATTTATCGGATTATGAAAAACGCGAATAGAAACAAATAATTCACAAAGAGCATAAGGGAATTCTGTTAAAGATGCTTCTGCCAAACATCTATCCCATTCTTCATCTTCATTAATTAATTGTTTTGCCTTAGCTGCCTCATAAAACGAGTTGTACATCACATCATCAACAGTACGCAAAGCTTCAAAAGACGAGGCTCCTTTAACATGTAATAGTAATAACCTAATAAAATAACGTTCTCTATCTTTCGGACTTACCAAGTACATTCTACTAAGTATTGGTTTTCTTTTTTTTTCTTTTATTCCACTTTTTCAGTTTTTTATTGAATGTATAAAAATTTGGTATTTCTGAATACAAGTAATTTCATGCTTCAAAATCTTCTCTATTCAATTCAAAATATGCTGTTAATGTTGCTCCCACATTTTTTTGCATGATCATTTTTTTTCTTCTTTAGAAAATACTTTTTGTTGATTTTCTTGCTGAACGCTTAGGCGTTTTATAGTATGTGGAATAACATGTAAAGGATATTCTCATAATCTGTACATTGCTTGGGGTAGACATAAATATCGTGTATTAATGTATTGTTGGATCTCGTCATATTCATATTCAATATTTTCACGATTGTCATTTTGAAAAGAGTCTTTATTTTCTGATTGAAAATGCACACTTAATTGATGTATTTTAATGTATGCACAATCATGACGTTTATAATAGTATTTAAATAAATATTTAATGCAGTGTACAGAAGAACAAACTTCTACGTTTACGTGTGCATTAAATTTCAATAATAAGTAAGGATTATAAGGAACAAGAAATCCATTATCTGCAATTCTTTCTGTAAATTTATTTTTGAAAATTATTATGACGCCATCATTTTTACGTTTGTATAGTGGATATCCATTGGATTTAAATGTTGTTGTATTATTAAATTTTCTTGGAAAATTTTTAGTACATTGTTTCGTATTTTTATCCATACACGGACAATTTATATTTTGCATACCACAGGGACCGCGTATGATAAATTGTTTAACAATACTATATAATTTTGGACGAATATCTCTATTTGGAATTTCTGCACTTATTATTTTATCAACTTTTCGGAAATATCAAATTTATCATTTTTATCTAAGAGTAATAACATATGCATATGCGGTAATCCTCGTTTTTAAATTCAATTACATAGCTATATGCAATTCATTTTCTTAATATTCCCTTTTTTATTACTACATTTTTTAATTCTTCTACTTTCTAATATAATACTTTTGTTATAATATCTGGCCTATCTATTGCATTTTCATAAATTTGCAAGTTTTCAGTTATTTCTTTACAATGTGGGTTACAGGTCATAGTTACAAAAAGGTCATGTTTACCATGATAATTTACAAGTGTCATTGAGTCAATGTAATTTTGTTTTAAAAATTGTGGACTTCCTGTGAAGTTTGACGGTGATACTACCATTTTTTCAATTTTTGAAGAATCTAATTTTTTTGTTATGTAAATAGTCCATAATACCTTTATAACAATCACTTCTTAATAAGTTTTGGTTTTTTCGTATGAAATATAATCTGGAGGTTCCAACTTTTTCAAACGCATCAACAATAAACTGTCGAGATAATTTTCCCAAATTAAGGAATGGATTGAATTTATTTCTAACACTAAGTCTATAATTATAAAATTAAAAATTTGAAATATTACATTTTCCAAATTTTCTTTTCATATTTGGCATTCATCCAAAACCACCATTTGGATGAATAAGCGGATATGTCATAGGATCTGTATGTTTGCTAATTGTCGGTATACTAATTGGTTTATCATACTTAGAGTAAATGACAATATCACGTTCAATAGGAGGCTGATCGTCTTCTCCAACATATACTATTGCAACTTTATTACAGGTGGATAGATTATAGCTATTTTTATCCAAATTATTATTGCGGACAATAAGCATAGTAACAGTTCTTGGAGGACAATAGATTTTTGCACGTCATTGTAGTTCTTCTTCTTCTACTTTATGCATCATTTAATATGCTTTAGCATAAGGGTTAATGTCTCTTATCAAGATATCTAAATGTTTTAATGATGTTAAATATAAATATTAAACTCATTCCATTTAATCGCTGCCATTTCATTATCTAAAATATATAATTGTCCATATTTACGTTCTTCATCTTTATTAGAATGTAACGCATATACATTATGGTAAATTTTTACACATATTCTAATAACTTGTGGTCCTTAACCCGGCAATGTATCAAAATTAACACTAAAATTTGCGGATGCTAAAGCATCATTGTACAACCTAACATTCCGTCGAAAATCAATAATTTCTTCCGTTAATTCAGTTGCTAAACACTTTAATTGTTCTGGGTAAGGAGGATTTTCTAACAATTCTAAACGACCTTTATAACAACAATTGGGATGTTGCATGAAAAATTTTTTTTAAATCCATTATATCCGTCATTTAGAAAAAGAAAAAATTAAGAACACGTATTTTTTCTTTTATTATAAAAATGAAAACTCAAAGAGATAGAGGCAGTTGAGAATTAATGTGACGTCACGAGGACAGGTGAACTCGTGATGTCATATACATTGGTGCTATATTTATATATATTAAAATTGTATTAACTTATACTGGCTATAACTTTTGCAATTCATCATATTTTAAAAAACGAAAAAATACGGGTCGTTTATTTTTTCTTATTCTATCGGACGGATATAATGCATTTTTTTATGCAAGGTCCCAATTGGGGAAAACGTTACTTTTAGTATATTCGAAAGCAAAATCTTCCGCATCACGATAAACACATGTATTTGTCATGAAACTAATGTAATTTTCAGTTATGAGATTTTCATCGAAATATATATTTGCTGTGCAACCAATTAGTTTCGAATTAATTTTTTCAGTTAATATTTTGCTTTCTCATAGAGAAAGCATTGTATCGATAAAAAAATTTTTTTTCTATTTTTTCATTAATTTGTACATATTTGAACTCGGTGAGTCGAAAAAAGTGGTTTCCAGAAAATGTCTGTATGTATGTGTGTGTGTGTGTGTGTGTGTGTGTGTGGATGTATGAATTCAGTTAGTAAACTGTATCTCGAGAACTACTCGATGGATTTGCTTCTAATTTTGCATGGAATTTAGTTTTGTGACTAACTTGCTGGGAAGCTATTAATAATTGGTTCTTCTAGTGTAGTTTTCATTTTAGAGTTTAAAAAAAAAAAAAAAAAATTTCGATTTTTCGTTTTTTGGTTTTTTTTTGTTTACTACTCAATGAATTTGCTTCAAAATTTGCACGAAAATTATTTGTGATTGCCCGAATAAAATAAATTTTTAAAAACTGATTTTCTTAGCTTAGTTTTAATTTTAGAGCATTTTGAAATTTAAAAAAAAACATGTTTCTATTTATTAAGCCAATAAAATCTTAAAAACTACTCGATGGATTTACTTCAAATTTTCCATATAATTCAATTTTTCGATCAACTGGTGCGGCAGCTATTGAGAATCGGTTTTCTTAGTGTAGTTTTTTTTCAGAATCATTTTAAGAATTTTAAAAAAATTTCGATTTTTCATTTTTTTTGTATTTTACGTAAACTACTCGAAGAATTTGTTTGAAAATTTGTATGAAACTTAATTTTGACTGCCGAAAGTATAAAAAATTTTGTAAACTAATTTTCTTAGCGCACTTTTAATTTTAGAGCATTTTTAAAATTTTTTAAAAAATTTTTATTTATAATTTTTTTCTATTTTACGAAAATCATTTGATAGATTTGCTCCAAAACTTGTATGCAATTAATTCGCTACTGTCTGAAGAAAACAAGCTTTGGAAAAGTAATTTTCTCAGCGCAGTTTTAATTTCAGAGCACTTTGAAAATTTTCAAACAAATTTTTATTTTTCATTTATTTTCTATTTTGCGTAAACCATACTATAAATTTTCTTCAAAATTTTTATACAATTAATTCGCTATTATCTGAAAAAAATAAGCTTTTGAAAACTAATTTTCTTAGCGTGGTTACAATTTTAGAGAATTTTAAAGATTTAAAAAAAAATTTCGATTCTTCTTTTCTTATTTTTTTTTATTCTACGTAAAGTACTCGATAGATTTGTTCTAAAAATTGCAGGGAAATTATTTGCGACTGCCAAAAGAAGGGAAATTTTCAAAAATTGATTTTCATAGCGTAGTTTTAATTTTAGAGCATTTTTAAAATTTTGAAAAAGAAATTTTGAAAAGAAAATGTTATTTATTTAACCAGTTAGATCTCGAAAATTACTCTATGGATTTGCTTCAAATTTTGTATTCCATCTATGTTTTAGTATAACTAGACGGGAAGCTATTGAAAATTGATATTCATAGAGTAGTTTTTTTATAGAGCCATAAACATAAACTGTATTTATATATAAATATGATTCCATTTTATAAAGATTAGAAATTTTGTTGTCATCATTCTTTTTATTACTACATTATATCATTTTTTCAATAGAACAAATTTTTTTGTATTACTTGATGATTCAAAATAAATTATAAATGTTGAAAAAGCAAACAGCTAGCATATATGTTCGAAATTTATAAAGTACAATATGAGTAAATAATAATGTTAGACAATTTTTTAATATTAAAATCACATTCAAACAAATATAAAAAAATTAATGAAACTCAAAGAGCTCTATGAGAAAGCATTCCGCCAAAGCACTTGGCAGCGTTTTTTTATTTGATTTCTTTAACTTTTTTTCTACTTTGTCCTTTATTGTCTTATCAGTAACTTTGTTCAATACAATATTATGATTGTTATTATAATTATTATTATTGTAATTTTTATTATAATTGTTGTCTTTAATTTTTAATTGTTTACACTTGATAAATAATGTCTTTAATTAATAAGAATCATATTTATGTTTTCGCTTTTTTTCATCTTTTGGTTTATTTATTGTAGTATCATTATTAACATGTTTATTGTCATCAATTTCTATTTGTTTACACCTTGTGCGTAATTATTTTGATTGGTAACAATTATTTTTTACTTGTATTTTCTTAATAATATCGGCATTTTCCAATTTTTAATTTTTAATTTGTACGATTTTCTCATATTCATTATATTGTTCACTAATAACTCATCTATAAGTCTCTTTTTTGCGTAATTTTTCTCTTTCATACAATTTCTCAATTTATTAGTATCTCTATTTTCAAATGATTATATTTTTTATATCTTAATATTTCCAATTCTTTTTATATTTATTTGGTTGTTCTTCTCTCATTTTTATGTAAGCTTTTTTCTTTCTTCATTTGTACGTATTTGTTCCATTTTATCAGTACCCTTTTTTATCTTTGATTTCATTTTTGTTATTTCAGTATTTTTAATTTTTCTTTATATTTATTGAGTTGTTTTTTTTAACTTTTATATAAACTTCTTTTTACGTGGAGCTTTATTCACACGTATTTGTACCAATTTATCAGTACTCATTGTTTCCTTGAATTTCAATTTTGTTATCTTAGTATCTCCTAATTTTTCTTCATATTTTTTTTTATGTTTTTTTTTAATTTTTATATAAGCTTCTTTTTTGCGTAAAGTCTCATTCGCACGTATTTGTTCAAATTTATCAGTACTCATTGTTTTCTTGAATTGCCATTTTGTTATCTTAGTATTTTCTAATTTCTGTTTATATTTATTCGGTTGTTCTTTTTACATTTTCATATAAGCTTTTTTCTTACGTAAAGTTTCTTGAACTCGTCTTAGTTCTAATTTATCATTACTTTTTTTTTTCTTGCATCTCCATAATAATGTCTTTTTCTGGAATTTTTTTATATTTATGTGATTGTTTTGTTACCATTTTCCTATTAACGAGATGTCGGAGCTGCAGCAATTGAGTTTTGCTTTTTTTATTTCATTAATATTTTTCTTAATTTATAAATTAAACAAATATAATGACTTGTCCACACTAGAGCTATATTAATAAAATAATTTTTGCTAAAATAAAAAATCATTTGGACTTGTTATTTTTTATGAGCTTGGATTGGAAATTAGATATCCAACTCTATAAACCTAACTATAAAATACGATGCATTGAAAGTTTTTATTATAACTTTATATGTATAATATTTTGGTGGATTTGAAGCGTGTAGCTGCAAAGGTGGCTATCTCCATTTTTTCCGAATTCATTTTTATTGCATTTTCGTATACAGAACATTGAAATTTATCATGAAAAAATCATATAGGACCAAAATATAGGTATAGTCTTTTTTTTATAAAATGAAAAAAATATGGTGCATTACAAAATACACTGACTTTTAAGTATAAGTACAGCAGAAAATGTTATTTCTTGAAAAAATTTTTTTTGGAGATAACTACTTTTGCAGCTATACGCTTCATTTCTTGAGTTGTCCTCACTAGAGTTTGATCTTACAAATTTTTACTTTGTAGCAAAAAAAACTCGATTAAACGCATCGTTTATTTATAAGTTCATATTGGAAATATTATTAGAAGGTGGGCAGCTTCGTCATGCTCTTAAGTCCTATTACAAATAAAGCTTCTTTTTTATCTATTTCTTTTGATTCTTTTTTTCCTTCATTCAATTTAATCTCAACTGTCCTAATTTTACTATCGTTATAATTTAAGTGGATATCATCGATTCCCATTATATCATTATCTGGTTTTAAAAAATTTTTATCTGAAATGTCATTGTCAATTTCCATCAAAATTGTTTCATGATTCGAATTCTTTTGTTTACGATACATTTCCATGATCTTTTTTTGTTCTGCCAATAAATGCGTTTGTGAGTTTTCTTCTAATAGTTCAAGCTCGGCGAAATCTAAATTCAATGGTATTTGATTTAGACGTTGCTCATGACAAAAACTCCTCCTTATCATGTCCGTTGGATTATCGTAATTATTATTTGCATTATTATAATTTTGTAAAACTGGAAACATTCTTATTTGTTGCATTTTAAAAATTCTTGATAAAGTAAACGCAATTGATAAAAATCATATCTTAAACAACATGCTCAATTCTGATTTGTTTGAAAATAATCTGTTTATATAAATCTTATGCTCATCTCATAGATATTTAAGATTTAAACTGTCATATATATGAATCATCTTATGATTATAATACACACAAATTCGGTGACCCTTTTCTTAATTTCCGGAAAATAATAACTGTATTAATTCTCTATCAGTTCTGAATTAATATATTATGGTCTTTGAATTAGTGAAGTTAATTGCATGTTGAATGAGGTGCACTGTTTTGAAATATTATTAAATTCTAAAACATGAATATCAGTTAACATAAAAGCAATTCAACTATACAATCCCTATCCCTTAACAATCAATTTATCTTTCTCAGTCAAAACCATTATTGAAAATTTAAATTCTGTTCAGAATTTTAATTCATTTTTAATGAACTCTTTTCAAAGATATTCACAAAAGAATTGCTTTTATATTAACTAATTTAATTTACTGCCTTTTTACTTTAAAAGCTGAAAAATAAAAGAAATTATGAAAAATGCCATGAATTAATTGTTATATGATAAATAAATAATAATGGAATTTGTAAAAATAATATAACGATGAAAAATGGTTATTTTCGGCAATTATACATTTATGTATATGTTGCGTCGCAACACAAATTATATGAAAAATCAAATACGATGATGAGCGGCAGCACTTTACAGTCGCCTGTTCTCACCTCCCTTAAGTCAGCTCATAGACAAAAGGGTGGAGAGAACAGGGAGACTTTGCAAGTGCCGCGGAAAAATAGTTTAGTATCAAGCGTGACATCGCCTCGAGCGGTCTAGTCTCTCAAGAGAATATTGAATATCTCTGTTACTTTTTCTTCCTTTCCCAAAGCGATCAGAAGCTTTGTTGTGCGAACGAGTTTTCGCCTAGCGACGAACGGTAGATTGCAAATCAACGCATCACCTTTGCCCACCTAAGCCGCGGCTATACAAATGTTCATTGTTCTTTTTCTTTTCTTTCACTTTTTGCGTGCGTGCGTGCGAACAGAAATCGAACGGTGCATCAAATAGTGTGTAAAGTTGTAGGGAATAAATCAAGGGTTTTTTATGCCATCTGGCTTTTTCCCTTTATATCTGTGTTTTTATTGAGTGAATCCTTTCCCGATAAATAAAGTGTAAATTTTAGATAAAATCAATTAAAACAATGCAACTACAACCGCAAAGTTAGTTGCTTTGTATCAGTAGATTCATTTAATTTCTCTTTTGCAAAATAATAGATCTTTGTGTGTAAAAATTAGTGGTAAAGTCAAATTCAGTGTAAAATTAAATTTAATTCAATTAAAAGGTTCAAGGTTCAAGTTAAAATTAAGTGTCAATTCATTTTCATTCAAACAAGGGTAAATTCAAAATAAGATTAGTTAGGGAATTTCATGATTAGATAAAATTTCAAAGGAAAAGAATCACGTTCTTTTCTTTCTAAATCGTCCAACAAATTTAGTTAAAAAATTCGTTGGAAAAAAGACTACGCGTCTTTTCAGTATATATAAGATCATCACACCAACTGGAAGAGCAAAAAAATAAAAATCGCTGAAACTTTGAGAATATATTGTTGGTTGCCCAAAATGTGTAAAAAAATTTTCAAGAATTTAGATTGGAAGGATCAAGAGCCATAGATCCTTAAAATTTCGAAATTTTTAAAAATTTTTGGAAAAATACCAACTTTATGGTTTTTTTCTGAAAATCCTGATGTTTTAAAGAGAAATTCATAGAAATACATCTTGTTGCAAATGAAAAGGAAAGTTAGCATAAAATTTCACACACCTAAATTTTGAAGTTTTCCATTGGTTCTTATATGTATTACATGGTAATTAAAATTACTCATTGTTTGCCACTTCAGAAATTGCTTTTTGAGGGCTTATTTTCTTCTATTTTTTACTAACTTCAAAATAAATTTTTGATTGCTTAAGATAGAGCCACTAATAAGGAGTTATGAAAGTTTGAAATATATATATTCATGTATGATTTATTTTTCATATTGAATATTAAGAAGGGGCCGAACTATCTGTCTTTGTCTAATAGCGTTTTTCATCATTTATGTAAACACTATCCGGTATAACAAGAAAAAAATAGCAACCCCCGCTAGATATTAGTATAATTTGTAAATTTCGGAATAACAACCAAATTTTTTACCGCATAGTTTTTGACTAATTAAAGACCTACTAGCAATCTAGAATGTAACCTATCTTCTTTTGGTAGGTTTCTAATTATTCAAAAACTACGCAGTGAAAAAATTTGGTTGTTATTACAAAATTTACTTATTATACTAATATCTAGCGGGGGCTGCTATTTTTTTCTTGTTATACCGGACAGTGTTTACATAAATGATGAAAAACGCTATTAGACAAAGACAGATAGTTCGGCCCCTTCTTAATGTATATTTTAATGTATGATTAATTTTTATATTAAAAATAAATGATACATGATAATATATATTATAAACTGTCTGAACTCCTTATTGATGGCTCTGACTTACATGATCAAAAATTTATTTTAAAGTTCATGTAAAATAGAAAAAAATAAGCCCGCGAAAAGAAATTTCTGAAGTGGCAAACAATGAGTGATTTCAATTACCATGTAATACATATAAGAACCAATAGAAAACTTCGAAATTCAGGTCTGTGAAAATTCATGCGAACTCTGCCCTTCATTTACAACAAGAAGTATTCTCATGAATTTCTCTCTAAAACATCAGGATTTTCAGGAAAAAAATGATTAAGAGTCCGCTGTATCTCTGTCCTTTTCTAATTAAAAAATTGACTTTTTCCTAAAATTAGCAACAAGAGGCAAAAATAAAGAGATGGTTTCAATGTGTTTAATAACATGTAATATTTTCTTTGATTAGTATGAATTAATTTTATTGCTTCGTTTTTAAGAAAAGTTGAAATAACTTAAAAAATTAGAAATTAGTGTCAAATAATGGGATTTTCAAGTTATTCCAACTTTTCTTGAAAATAAAGCGGTGGAATTAAATTATTCTTATCAGAGAAAATATTGCTTTCTATTACACGAATCGAAACCATCTCTTTATTTCTGCCTGAAGCTATTAGTTTTTATAAAAAATAAATTTTAAATAGATTCGGTAAAACCGGTAACTGTGTCGGTATACAGCTGACTCTTAAGTTAGGACTTTTTCAAAAATTTTGATAATTTTCCAAATTTCAAGGAGCTATAGCTCTTGATCCTTCAAATCTAAATCCTTGAAATTTTTTTTACATATTTTGGGTAACAAAAAGAATATATTCTTAAAGTTTCCGAGATTTTTATTTTTCTTCTCTTCCAGTTGGTGTGAAATGTTGCATATATATATATATATATATATATATATATATATATATATATAATAAATCATTAAAAAAAGTTTGTTGTAAAAAGAACTGAAATGAAAATTATTTAGAGTTATTTCTAATAATTGTATTCTATGATTTATTTACAGTTATTTACGGATATTTGCAGTATTAACATCAAAACTAATTTTCTAATGTAAAGAATAAAAAATTAAATTAATAGAATTTTGAAATTTTGATATGGGAATACTTTTAATAATTAACTTTTTAATAACTTTGAATATTGGTAAATTTTTTAAATAACTTGTGGAAGTGAATGCTAATTAAATTTAGTTTTAACATGAAGAGAATTATTCAAGTTGGAAATGTATTTAATAAAATAATATAACTATTTATAAGTTATCACTTAATGATAATTTTTTAAACTTTTTATTCATAGTTTGAAATAATATTAAATATATGATTATCATTTTAATAGTTTTTATAAAATATTATGTAAATTTTATTAGTATAAATTATTCAAGAAGGTGTCAAATGGACAGTACACTTGCGCCCATAAATATTGACTATATTTCCATTGTATTTCAAAATTTTAAATAAAGAGATGCATTAACATATAGGATGTATCACGAAGATTATTAAGTTGAATTTTCAAAAAAATCCATTCATTAGTTATGGAGGAGTTTGGGTTTCAATATTATTTACTAATATTTTTCTATCTGGCATCAGAAATCTAAATATCTTGAAAACTAATGATTAGAAAAATTTGAAAATTTAAATAAATAATCATCATGGTACATACCACAAGTTAATACATTCCTTTTATGGAAATTCAACAATAGAATGGGAAGACAGTTGAATATGAGACTTAATTTTTATATCTTCTTATAGTAAAATATAATCAAACTTTGACAACAAATTCAACATAATGAAATAATTGTAATTTCAATGATCATATTTGATACAAATTTTAGAGTGATTTTTATTAGAAATGAACACAAAATTTTTCAAGCATGTTTCACGTAAAAATTAATTTCATAAATCAAATTCATAGTCATATATTAAGGTCTGGAAATTATACTCAGTTGTTACTTAGTTCCCAGTTCTCAGTTTATTTATATCAAATATCGTACTATCTTTGTTTTTCTTATGGAAGCAGAGTGAGAAATAGTCACTTGATGGAATAAATTATACGCATTTTCACTTTAAGCATATGTGTAGATATATTTTTATATTATGTTTCATCAAATTATTTTCAATTTTATTTAGTACTTAAAATTAACTTAAATTAATTAAGAGCATGACGAAGCTGTCCACCTTCTAATAATATTTCCAATCTTAACTTATGAATAAACGATGCGTTTAATTGAGTTTTTTTGCTATAAAGAAAAAATTTGTAAGATTAAACTCTAGTGCGGACAACTCAAGAAATCCACCAAAATATTATACATACAAAGTTATAATAAAAACTTTCAATATATCGTATTTTAAGGTTAGGTTTGTCGAGTTTGATATCTAATTTCCAATCCAAGCTCATAAAAAAATAACAAGTTCAAATGATTTTTTATTTTAACAAAAATTATTGTACTAATATAACTTTAGTGCGGACAAGTCATTATATTTGTTTAATTTAAGAATTTAAAAAGATATCGATAAAATAAAAAAAGCAAAACTCGATTGCTGCAGCTCCGACATGCCGTTAAGTCTTATCTACTTAAAATTAACTTAAATTAACTAACTAGAAGAGTGTCACACCTCCGGATCACGGATTTTGCTCAAACTTCGGAATAAGTTTTCAGATTATAAAATATGGAAAAAACTAAAGTTATAGTCATAAATACTCAATATTTCCCTAGTTACAGGCAATTAAAGAAAATCACTAAAAAAGTTACTAGATTTTTAAACGCATATAGTTCTTTAGCGTCGATAGCTACAAGCTTGAAACTTTTTTTAAATTAAAGCTGAGCTCAAATCCTTTCGAAATAGTAGTTACAGCATATCAAAATATTATTTTTTCCCAAAGATAGAGCGTAATAAGGATTGGACCTAATTTTAGCTTTTATTATTAATTAATGTTTTTAAAAGAAAAATCAGGTCCAATGTTTATCACGCTCTAACTTTGGGAAAAAATAATATTTTTACATGCTATAACTACTAATTCGAAAGGATTTGAGCTCAGCTTTAATTTAAAAAAAGTTTCAAGCTTGTAGCTATCAATGCTAAAGAACTATATCCGTTTAAAAATCTAGTAACTTTTTTAGTGATTTTCTCTAATTGTCTGTAACTAGGAAAATATTGAGTATTTATGACTATAACCTTAGCTTTTTCCATATTTTATCATCTGAAAACTTATCCCAAAGTTTGAGCAAAATCCGTGATCCGGAGGTGTGACACTCTCCTAGTAAGTCTTATTTACTTAAAATTAGTCATTTATACATAATAATATAATAAAAGAAAATTTAACCGAGCGACGTTAGGAGCGAAAAACTTCAATATAATTAATTCCTAAACGTAAAACTCATTAAATTGTGTAACAATTTTCAACAGTTGATAAATATAATGTAAATCTAGTAACTTTTTTAGTGATTTTCTTCAATGGTCTGTAACTAAGGAAATATTGAGCGTTGGCCTCTAAAATCTTGGCTTTCTTCATATTTCTGCATTCAGAAAACATTCCCAAAATTTGAGCAAAAACGGTGACCCGAAGGTGAAACACTCTCTTTGTTAGTACCAAAAAAAAAGACAGTAAGCATCGCAAATTTATGCTCCTACTTCATAATATAATAGTACCAACATTGGTCCCTAAAATTCAAGCTATAGTACTAATTGAAATTATATCGCCACTCTTTTTTCAAGTACCTTAGTACATAAATTAGATATACTTGATTTAGAACCTATTTTAACAATACTTTCCTTTCTCCGTGTAGTTGTTAGTCCTAGTAAACGTCAAATACTGTTTTCGATTATTTCATGGTTCGTTATTGAAACACGTGATTAAAAAGAATGAATTCTTATTATATTTTTTTATTGATTCTAATGCAATTCAGTGGAACAAATTCTTAATTCATCATGATATAATTTGTATTTAAACAATTTTTATGCGTATTGTAACTTTAATTATTCTTTTTTATAAAAGTATAAAAATTTAATGTAGTACAAAATCACAATATTAAAATTCATAAGTTGCGGCAATTCTTTTTTATTTTAAAATTGGCTAATTTACACATAATAATATCATATATAAAAATTCAACCGAGCGACGTTAGGAGCGAGGTATTTTTTGTTAGTATAAGAATAAATTGTAGATATTAAAAGGAGGCCGTATAGCTCTGTCTTTGTCTAATCTAAATTTTCGTTATTATTAATAAATTTAATGTTGTTATACAAAAGTTAGGGTATAGCCCAATAGATTTTAGGACGAGCCAACGATCCAATTCTATGAAAAAATGTAAAATTTTCGTTAGTTTTCGAGTGAGGTCTGAAACGGAAAAACAATTGAATTTGATAACTGTTTTTCCATTTCAGACCTTACTTGAAAACTAATGAAAATTTTATATTTTTACATAGAATTGGATCGTTGGCTCGTCCTGAAATCTATTGGGCTACACCCTTACTTTTGTATAACAATATTTAATTTATTAATAATAACGAAAATTTAGATTAGAGAAAAACAGAGCTATACGGCTGCCTCTTAATGATTAATAAAAATAACGCGGAACTCGTGACATAAACAAAGAATGTGTTAAAAGTAAATTCTTTGTTATTTAATTCGTTACGTGGAGAGGGGGTGATAAAAGAATCGAATAACAAAGAATGTTGTGATTAATCTTTTTTCTTTTGTATTAATTTGAATTTCCCGCCTAGAATATCGATCAAGTTATTATGTATCGATTATTTTATTCTATTAATTAAAATGTGCAAAATCACTTCCTTCTTCTTTTAGAGAAAAGAAAGACGCTAAAAGCAAAGGATGTGTGCGAAAATTCTCTCACTTTACACTTTTAGTGCACTTCGCAACAAAATTATCGCAACAAAATTTTTCATCGAAAAATTGCCATTTTTCAAATGCTTGTAACTCGGTCAATTTTCATCGTATTGAGATGATTTTTTTCAGTTTTGTAGGGAATTATGTATACTTTTGAGAAAAAATGATGTCCAATAGCTGCGAGATAATGCCACATTGCTACGTCTTAATCAGGCCCACTAACTTTTTTTTCTTAAAAAACGCAATAATTTGCACGTTTGCCTAGATTACCAAAATTTAAAAAAAAAAAATCATAAATACCATCTCAAAGTACATTTTCTAACGAGTGTTTAAAAAAAAAATCTACCCTCTACGATTTTTTTTGACCAAATTATGCCATTTTAAAGATGTCCCTATGTTTTAGCCAAATACCGCCAACATCAGCATTACCCGATGCGTACCGCGAGGGGGTTATTGGATGGACTTACGCATCATTATGGCCCTAAAAAGGGCTGATTGTGTAAATCGTTTCTTACATTAGGGACCCCGCGGCTCGTCACTTCCGCAGTATTTTTTGACTTCAAACCATATGCGTCCGAGACCTTTAATACCGTGTATTGCCACCTCGCTGACTAATTAGCTCTCCTAAATGTTCTTGCGAAATCATCAGGTTACATTTTGAAAAATTCGTGCCCCGGAAACTATTCTGAACCCCCATAAACAAAGAAACCACATTGATATTCGTTTTTTTTTAATTAACCCATGAAAAGTGTAACTTTATTTAAAATTACACCACTACGTTTTCGGTACATTCAACATTGCATCTTCACACTTACTGTAAAATTATCAACTCTACCAATAAATCAGTTAAAAAAAATAAAGTGAAAGTTTAAGGCGGCATACTGGCCAAGAGTGAAAGCGAAGGATCATTTAACGTTAATTTTATTATATACAAAGTACATAGGAACTAAAAATTATAATAACATATTCTTAATTAAAATGCCTCGGTTTACCGAAATCCAATCTGCTCAAATTGTTGCCCTGCTAGAAGCGGGACTGAGTCGAAGCAATATATCCGAAAGAATGGGGATTCATCGCTCAACGGTGTCACGTGTTTTTAGTCGGTATGAAGAAACAGGTTCTTATCGCCGGAGGCCTGGTCAAGGTCGACATAGGACTACTACGAATCGAGAGGATTGCCACATTGTTAATGAAACCCTGCGCAATTCAAGGCAGGTTGCGCGACGAATTGGGAATAATGCTTTACCAGGCAAACGAATTAGCACTCAGACGATAAAGAGATGCCTTCACGAAAGGGGTGCGAGATCACGAATTCGTGCTAGAGTGCCTAATTTATCAGCAGTTCACCGACAAGCTCGTCTAAATTACGCCCGTAATTATCGACACTGGACACCTCGAGAGTGGAGACATGTGTTTTTTACAGATGAATCTCGATTTCGTCTTTACGGAAACGATGCTAGGATACGAATTTGGGGCCGTAGACGAGAACGTTTCGCACCAAATCATGTTGATCCAACTAGAGCATTTGGTGGAGGATCCGTTATGGTATGGGGTGGAATATCAATGAACCATCGATCAGACTTAGTGATTATCCCACCTCCAGGATCAACAGCGGGATGTTACATAAACGAAGTTTTACGCCCTCACATAATTCGAATGCGTCGGCAAATGGGCCGTAATTTCATCTTGATGCAGGATAATGCACGTCCCCATACTGCAAGGGTAACTCGTACTTATTTGGAAGAAAACAACGTATAGGTATTGCCTCATCCTGCTATGAGCCTAGACCTCAATCCTATAGAGCATGTGTGGAACATGATGGGCAGTCGATTACGTAACTTAGAGAGATCTCCTGCTAACCTCCAAGAGCTTGAGAGAATTCTTAATAAAATTTGGCACGAGATACCTCAAGATTCAATAAGAGCGTGCATTAATATGCAAGAACGTTTAGGAGAAGTTATTCGTCAGCGAGGTGTCAATACACGGTATTGAAGGTCTCGGTCGCATAGGGTTTGGAGTTAAAAAATAATGCGGAAGTGACGAGCTGCGGGGTCCCTAATGTAAGAAACGGTCTGATGTACCAATTGAAGGGTTACAAAAACAATTCTGTGGATATAAATATAATGAAAGAAAATCAGTCATTGAGAACTGCATGCAACTTCAAAAATATGCTGATTGATAAGCTGCTGAAGGTGAAGAGATCAAAGAATCGAGGATTATGCGAAGAATTTCAGGCATTCTTCCTGCTAAACTTCATCACTTCAGAACGTCTTGGGACAATGCAGTTGAAGCAGACAGATCTCTAACCATTATGTTTGATCGTCTGAGGTTAGAAGAGAACAGATTAAATGAAGAGAATTCAGAAGGAAGTAAAAATACTGCTCAGAATGCATTTGTATCTGGTAAAGTAAACAAACAAGAAAAGATCTCAAAAGGAAGTATGGAATGCTTTAAATGCGACAAAAAAGGACATCGCAAGGCACAGTGTTATGGTAAACCTTGCGAAAAATATATTGAATATTGTAAAAACAATTTCGGCTGTAAATTATGTAAATGCAAAGGGCATTTTGCCAAAGATTGTCCAAACAGAGACACTAGTCAGTATGATGGTCGGTCAAATAAAAATAGCAAGAGCACTGATAGCAGACGTGCTCTAATTTCATTGAGTTTATCAGCTGCAATCTCAGAAAAGCTTTCAAGGAAAGACTCTATTTTTGAATATGAATGGTATCAGGATTGTGCAGTGTCTCAACATATGAGTTCACATAGAAAATGGTTCAGTAATTATAAGAGGCTGAATGAGCCAACAATGGTTGTTATCGGAAATGCCACTGAAATTGAAGGTATTAAAGTAGGTGACATCGAACTCAAAGCTTTTAATGGGTTTCAATGGGTACCAACTGTTTTAAAAGATGTTTTACATGTACCTGACATGCCATTTAATCTTTTCTCTGTAAGCACTGTATTAGATAAGGGCTACAAATAATCAGCTGATGCAAACTGATGATGACACTGTAGCCATAGGAGAAAGAGATGGACAAATTTTTAGAATGAAATTTCATTTAGAATCAGCTGATGTATGTCTAGTAAATGCATCTCTCAAGCAATGGCATGAAAGACTTGCTCATCAAAATGTAAGATATTTCAGAAACATTTAAAAAAAAAAATGAGATCAAATTTAAAGATGATTGGAAAGATTATGTGTGCCAAGGTTGTACCTACGGAAAACAACACAGAGTGCTTCATCCTATCAATTTGAAAGTCTCTACCCGACCACTTGATTTAATTTACATAGATTTGTGTGAAATATTTTCTTCTCCTCAAAGATGATTATACGCATTATAGAACAGTCTACACGTTAAAGAATAAAAATAAAGCGTCAGAAAAATTGAAAATCTTCCTTAACCTTGTTGAAAATCAATTCAAAAGAAGAGTCAAGAGTTTAAGAACTGATCATGGAACAGAAATTAAGAATTGTAATACAAAAGAGATACTGGATAATCTAGGTATATTTCATAGTAAATCTAGTGTCTATACACCTCAACAGAACGGTCGTGTTGAGAGGAAAATGAGGACAGTAGTCGAGGCAGCACGATCAGTTATACATGCTCGAAACATAAATGTAAATTTATGGGGAGAGGCTATCAACTATGTTGTTTTCACCTTAAATCAGACAGGCACAAGTACAGTTGATGGTAAGAGTCCAGCAGAATTGTGGTTTGGAAGAAAGATGGATGTAAGCAAGTTGAAGTCCTTTGGCTGTGAATGCTATGTACTAATTGAAGATCATAAAAGGAAAAAGACCGATAGAAAGTCAACAAAATGAATTTTTGTTGGTTATGACATAGACACACCTGGTTATAGAGTCTATGATAATGTCATAAATGATGTGATAAGCTCAAGCAATGTTGTATTTGCTGAAAATATCGAAACTAAGAGTTATAGTGAAATAGAAATAACACTATCTGAAACAAAAGAAATGTCTGTGAGTGAATATGAATCTCTCGAAGAAAACTACGACGATGCAATGTCTGAAATTGAAGATGAGTTCTCTGGGAATGAAGAAAGTTATGATGAATCAGTCAGTTCAGAAAGTCAAGAATTACCGGATCTTCCACCAGTTACCAGAAGTTTGAGAGATCGTCAAAAATTAAAACCACCAACAAAACTAAAGGATTATGTGACAGATAATACTGCATCAATCATGAGAGAAATACAATCAGACATAACTGGCGAAATTAATATTTTAGTCACAGAAGCTCTTGGATACATGGATATTAATGTAGAAACCTAAGGACATTAAATGCTTAACATGTCGCTGGGTATTCTGCAAAAAGGATAATGGAAGGTATAAGGCCAGGATATGTGTATGGGGCTTCGAACAGAAAAAGAATGAAAATTATTTTGAGACTTTTAGTCCTGTCTCTCGGCACATGTCGATTCGTCTAATACTGAGTATAGCAGCATCTGAAAGAATGAAAATTATGTCTTTTGATGTGAAAACTGCCTTCTTACATGGTGAACTGAAGGAAAAGATCTATATGTATCAACCTGAAGGTTTTAATGACAAAACTGGCCATGTATGTCAATTTTGAAAGAGCTTGTATGGTCTAAAGCAAGCACCTAAAAACTGGAATGACAAATTTTCAAGTTTTTCCTTTAAATTTGAATCAACAGATGATGACCCATGCGTCTATTATGATAAGAGAAAAGGTATCATTATATTTGTACATGTTGATGATGGACTAATGGTTGGAAAATGTGAAGAACAAATGATCGACATTTTGCAAAAACTAAACGGAAAATTTAAAATTACTTATGATGTTCCAAAAGGAAATGTACTTACCTACCTTGGTATGCAAATTAAACACATTAACAATGAAATATTAATAGATCATACAAAATATGCAGAAAGAATTGTTGAACGTTTTGAATTCAAAGATGCAAATACTATTCACACTCTTATAGAACGAAGAATGATAACTGATTTGAAAAATTATGTGAATGACAAACCATTAGGAAAGTCAAAGCCTTATCGTGAAGCAGTTCGAAGTCTGCTATATTTAGCAACTACATCAAGACCAGACATCAGTTTTTGTATCAACTATCTCAGCAGATATAATAACAATCCTATGGAAAGCCATTGGAAAATGATAAAACGAGTGTTTTAGTATGTTAAAGGAACTAGTAAGGTTGGTATTTCATTCAATGGCGATAAAGAATTATTCGCTTATAGTGATTCTGATTATGGAGGAGACGTTGATACTGGTCAATCGATAAGTGGAGTTTTATTACTACGAGGAGGTCCCATAATATGGTTTACTCAAAAACAACACATTGTCGCAAACTCCACAGCAGAAGCTGAATATCGTGCGGCAATATCAGCCATAGATGATATTTGTTGGATACGTCGCATTGCTCATAAATTGGGACAGTTAAATTTAAATGAACCAACTACACTTTGTATTGACAATCAGTCAGCTGTACAAATGCTAAAGAATACTCAAGAGGGCAAAATAAAAAAAGGGAAGAAGCATGTTGAAATCTCAAGGAAGCTTATTCAACAACACATTGGATCAACTATAAAACTCAAACAAGTGAACAGTGAAGATCAATTGGCAGACATTCTAACGAAACCTTTGTCAAGAAACATTTTTAAAAGACTTAAATATAAAATAATTGAGAAGGAGTGTTGTGATTAATTATTTTTATTTTATATTAATTTGAATTTCCAGCCTAGAATATTGTTCGAGTTATTATGTATCGATTATTTTATTCTATTAATTAAAATGTGCAAAATCACTTCCTTCTTCCTTTAGAGAAAAGAAAGACGCTAAAGGCAACGAATGTGTGCAAAAATTCTCTCATTTTACACTTTTATATATATTGGTAGATTTAAAAGAATTGAATGTTAGTAAGTTGAATTTAAAGAGGAAAAATACTTTCTATTAAACATTAAGGAATAAAAGGTACGATAATAGTTCTATATAATTTTCTAATGTAAAACCTGTGAATGCTAAGCAGGTTAGCTAAAATTGCCACGTAGCCTGTAATCAGAAAAATCTGACAAAGAAATTCCTTTTTTCTATTGCAGGCGCCTTTTGATTTATTATTATTTATTAAGTCTGCTTTAAGCTGTATATCGTCGGGTAAGAGGAAAAAGGTTTCAATTCAGACAAGCGCTGTAAAAAGTACCAACTCGATTATGGCTACTAAAAAATGAAGTGCTTTCTCTCGTGAGAGAAAGCACTTCACCCTAAGCTACCTTACTCTCTCTTTTATTTTTTACATTTTTTGACTTTGCATGCTTCCTCCAGGTATATATGCTCTAAGATAACAACCGACAAGTTTAACATACGTATAAGTACATATCTTATACAAGACCCGACTCCAGTAGACAAGCTTGGGTCTATAGTAAGATTGTCTATCTCTTTCCTGTTGCGGGCTAAGCGCATAATAATAAAGAGGTGAGAACAAAGGTAGAGAAAGGACAGCCATTTGTTGGTGGCGTTCATTTCTTCTGTCGTCGTTGCTAAGAATAGTCTACTAATGTATGAGCTGATTGCTTGTTTTAGCATCCCAGCAGTATTCTTTTGCGAGAATATTTAAAATTGTAAAGAAGTCTGCTAAGTAAGTATTCAGAAAATTATTAATATTCTCTAAAACTATTTTATAAAAGCTTCACTAAATATTAACTCTATAATGTACAATGTGTGCGTTTGTACTTGGCAACCGCGTTCAAGATTTTATCGTGTGGTTCGTTGTGTATCTGTATGTGTTCGTGCGTGTCCGCGTGTGTCCGTGTACGTGTGTGTGTCTGTGTGCGTGTGTGCATATGTGTATTCTTCTACTTAATCAGATCTCAAAAACGACTTGATGAATTTGCTTTAAAATTTGCATCGTAATTATTTGCTATTGGCAAAAGAAGGAAAACTTTTGAGAACTGATTGTCTCAGGGTAGTTTCAATTTTGGAGCATTCTGAAAATTTTAAAAAAATTTCATTTTCCATTTTTCTTTTATTTTACGTAAGCTACTCGATAGATTTGCTTTAAAATTTGTATACAATTTATTCGCTATTGTCAGAAGAAGAAAAGCTTTTAAAAATTAATTTTTCTATTTCAGTTGCAATTTACGTCACAATTTTCTAACATTTTTGAGAATTGTTACTTCTTTTTTCCTTTTTTTTATTTCAGCTAAAGGACTTGATGGATTTGTTCTGAAATTGGCATGGAAATTATTTGCATCTTCCAAAAAAAGGAAAATTTTAGAAAATTGATCATCTTAGTGTAGATTTAATTTTTGAGTATTTTGAAATTTTCGAAGAAAACAATCTGAAGGTAATAAGATAAGTTATTTTTTACGTTAAAATCGTATTTAAAAAAATAAAATAAAATTACTTAAACTCAATGTGCTCTATGAGAAAGCATTGCACCAAAGCACTTGGCAGTGTTTTTTTCGTGTTTTACTCGGGCAACGTTTGGAGTCTTTTTAGCTAACAGAGTCGCATCCGTTTAACACCATTATTACGAGCTTCTGATTGTAATTCTTAATCTTAGAATAAAGTGAGTATATTTATGTAACATTACTTAGCTTTTCGAATTCCTTAACATATAATTATTTCTTAATTATGTTATGAAGCCTGAGTTTAAGCCTAATAAAAAATCATGTACAAATGTAGTGATAAATTTTTTTCTTGTAATATTTAGTTATGAAACTTTCCTGTACCTTAAATATATATTTAATAGGATACTTTAGACTACACATAATTTAAAAAATCTCGTCCAATGTTTAAAATCCTTTTGATTAGTCAAAGATTTGATTTTGTCTATTTTTTCTGATTATTCAACAAATTTCTCGAAATTTCCAGAGATTTTAAGTTTATCTATCTTCACAAAATAACACGTCTATTACGCTGGCACAGCAATATAAAAACGTGACGATCTAATCTATACCATATTTTGCTGCTAATTTGTAACTAATTTGTTACGCTAGAACCGATTTAGTTTGTCGGTCGTTCCCGAGATATCAAATCTGTGCTAGCGTAAGTCTTACGCTGGCACGAACAATGCCGTAACTTTTTTTCTAATTAAGATATTTTGACGATTCGGAAGACATACTTTGTTGCTGGAAGATGTTATATCGCTAGATTTTATAATATTAATATTTAACTAAATTACTAACAACATAACTTGAAAAAATTTTTATAATTTACTCAATGCTGAGGTAAAATAAAAATTAGTAAAGGATATTTTGTTGTTAATTTGTTGCTGATATTTGCGTCCAGAAACCATTTTTTTGCTCTAGCCGTTTCCGAGAAACCATAGCTGTGCTAGCTTAAGTCTTACGCTAGCACAACTGCTTAACTTTTTTTCTAATCAAGATATTTTACCGATTCTAGCGGCATATTTTGTTGCTAATTTGTCGATACTTTCTTACGTAAGGATCGATTTTGTTGCTCTAACTGTTTCCAAGAAACGCTAGCTGTGCTAGCGTAAGTCTTATGCTAGCACGACCACTGCTGTAACTTTTTTTTAATAAAGCTATTTTACCGATTTCAGCGGCTTATTTTGTTGCTAATTTGTTGCTGGAAGATGGTATATTGCTAGATTTCATAATATCAATGTTTGACTACATTACTAACACTATACCTTTAAAAAAATTTGATGATTTACCATATGATGAGGTACAATAATAATTAGTAAAGGATATTTTGCTGCTAATTTGTTGCTAAGATTTTCGTCCAGCGACGATTTTGTTGCTACAGCCGTTTCCGAGAAACCATGGCTGTGCTAGCGTAAGTCTTACGCTAGCACAACTTCTGTAACTTTTTTTCTAATCAAGATATTTTATTAATTCACATGGCATATTTTAAATAAAATAAAGGATATTTCGTTGCTATAAGAATATGCCACTTCAACTTGATAATTTTCATGATAACTACAAGCTGCAATCAGTTTCCTAAAATTTTGTAAAAAAACGAAAGATACACTGAGAGAAATGTCTGCATAAAGTTTACTACAAACATATATAAAACTAGCATCCCCCGTCTCGGCTTCGCCCGCGCAATAGTTGGGCAGAAGTCGGTAGGTATAGAAATAGAATCTCAAAAACTATTATTTATTAAATCGTACTCTTACAAAACTTCGGAATACACAACATTTTTTGTTTGTGAACCATGTGATAATAGAATGAATTTTCATTTAAAATAATTTTTTTTTGTAGAAAAAATAAGCATTGAATTTTTTTTTATTTTTCGATATATGTTCAATATAGTACCAATAAGTCAAAAAATATATTTAAATTGAGGATATAAAATTTTTTCTAAAGTTAAAAAAAATGTCTAATTTTTGATTCTGCCTAATGGAAAAAGAAAATATTTTATTAAATAATCCGAGGTAATATTACTCTGTGATTAGAGAATATGCAATAAAAATTTATTGTGTTGAAGTTACGGAATATCATAGGTGTATAAGTATTTCTACCGTACCAGTTTAATAAATCGTCTTCATATGTTATAGAGGATACTTTGAATTTAGTTAAAAATTTTGAGCTTAAGTTTTTGAATTAAAAATCAGACGAATCGAGTATACTACATAAAATAAAACTGTTTACTATATATGTTCCAAGGACTTTATGCTTTTCGATTTCACATTATTATTTACTATATAGGCAATGAATTTTGGTATCTTTATAGATAAAATTAATAGGTTAATCAACAAAATATACTAACTTATGTAGTAAAAATTATTTCTACGATTTTTACTATATTATGTAGCAAATTTTTTTGAATATGAATACTACTTTTTCATGTGTTTTCTAGTAAAAAATATTACATACATAAGAATTATTTGTCGAAATGAAGTAATATTTCTCATAAACCGAGTACGTCACAACGTTACTATATTATATAGTAATTTTACATATTTTTGCAGTAAACTTTATCCAGACATTTTTCTCAGTGTAGGCAACATCTACAAGTATAGATACAGTATCCGTTTTAAATCCAGTTGAATGAAAAAATTAACAATTATATAGCTTTTTAATTAGTAAAATACCATAATCGAAATTAAAAATCGTAGCAATATTTCTACATTACACTCACACGTGACAGCGTACGCGTCTCAAGTCCTACCGCAAATAGCAAGGAAATTCTGAAAATATTTCCGAGCTTTACGTTACTCGTTGGATCAGATACCAATATTTCGTGATTTAAAAGAAAAATTATAAGAGGAACGTATCAAATAAAATATACCGTTTAAATCGGTGAATATTTTAAATGGGTAAAAAGTTACAGTAATGGTCGTACTAACGTTGCATTTGCACTAATGAATCCATTGTTTTTCGATAATAGCTTGGGCAACAAAATTGATCCTTGATAAAAATATCAGCTACCAATCCGAAGGAAAATATCTTTCAATAATTTTCTCTCCACCTCATCATTTACTTAACATTCATAATTTTCTCTAGTCTCGGTATCGGTAATCTATTCAAAAATTAATATTATCAAATCTAGCAATATATTCTTATTTAACAACAAATAAGCAACAAAATACGCCATTGAAATTGATAATATTTGATAAGAAAAAAAGTTACAGCAGTGGTCTTGCTAGCCTAAGACTTACGCTAACTCAGCTATGGTTCCTGGAAACTAAGGCTGCCGACTATATCCGGATCTTCAGGTACCCGAATACTCGGATACTCTAAACCCGGATAGATTCGAATCTCAGATTCGGAAGATCCGGATCTCGGGAGTTTTCGAGTCTCAGATTCGAAGGATCCGAATCTTAAGAGTATTTGAATTCTTCGAGTCTAGTATAAGAATCTCAAGTTTTAGAAAATTTTTTAATATTTAATTTGAAAAATAAATCTAATTGAATTTTTAATTTATGGGATTAAAAATTTGATCAATGTTTTTTTGTGTCTTCACATATATGTTGTTCTATGTTTTATAGCTTTCCTTACCTCGTATGGATTTTTTACATCTGTTTACGGGACACCTCGACCACCTGTGTGTTCCGGTGTTTTCGCGTTCAAAACCGTACCTTGTTTACCCCGGAAGGTGTTCGCGTACCCGTGCAGGCCTACTCAGGCGGGGAGGCTCGCTCTACCCATCCTTTTAAGCGCATCAAGAGCTCACACCAACCCGGCAGAACGTTCCAACTCAACTATAGTAGTGGAGCAATTGCATTCTGCCTTACCGACCCTCGAATAATTATCTGCGATTTTTGTTAAAACCGCGGAAAATCATTCGGGGGTGGTCCACCACGGTGTCAATGAGTCCGAAAAATTCTCCACTTTTAATTAAAAATCGAAAAAATCCCGCCCTCACCGGGACTCGAACCCCGGCCCTCTGGGTGAGAGTCGGATGTTCTAGCCCCTGAGCCACCGTGGCTCGTGTTTTCACATATATTTAAATTTTAAAAGTATATTTAATATATATTCAAGTTTTAAGAATATACTTAAAAGCATTATACATAAAATATTTACACATATTTAAGAGTATATTTAAGAAGTTGTTTGTTTACTTTTGAGTTGAACGTTAACGAGATTAGAATCAGAGTAATAAGTGAAAGCCAAAGCTAATGAAATTAAGTTAGTCCATCGATGATTGTATAGCATTTATCAATTATTTGATCGCGATATCATTAAAATTTTGTGCGTTTAAATAAAAAAATTTTTAAGTGGTGCGTGGATAAAGCGTTGAAAAATGCCTAGGAAAAGAAGTTGGGTATGGGATTACTGTACTAAATCAGATGACGGCGTAACTGCAACTTGCAATATTTGCAACGAAGGATTTTAAATAAAGAGTTCTACGTCATCATTGAATAAACATTTACATAATATTCACGAATTTAATAATGTCCATTCAAAGTGTCAGAAATGTGATTTTAGGAATTATATTTTATTATTAAGAAGATGTAAAACGGACACTACACCTGTACATATAGATATTAGCTTTCTTTCCATTTTATTGCTGAATTTCCAGAAAAGAAATGCATTAGCTTGTAGTATGTACCATGATGATTATTTAGATAAATTTTCAAATAAATTCATTAATTAGTTTTTAAGACATTTGGATTCCTGTACAAAATTGAAAAATTTTAATAAATAAGTTTGAAACCCAAAATTCTCAATAACTAATGAATGAATTTATTTAAAAATCTAACCGAATAATCTTTATGGTACATACTACAAGCTAATGCATATTTTTATTGAAAATTTTGCAATAAAATTAAAAGATAGTGAATATTTATGAGTACAGGTGTAGTGTCCATTTTACATCCCCTTAACAAAATTTTTTACTATGAAAAATAAAAAGAGGAAATTATTTTATATGTAAAAGAGTCGTTAAATGAAAATTTTCAAGAAGATTTTAATTTTATTAATTATGAAGTCGATTAAAATAGTAAATATTTACTTGTATTGTTCTTTACAGGTAAAATTCTTGTAAATCATTCAGTCACTTTTAAAATATAGTATATATCAGATATAAAAGTAACACATTTATAACATATATGTCACTTTTAATATATAATATAACATATATCATAGAATTAAAAATTAAATTAAAGTTTCCTACTATCGTGCGCAAAGTTCAAGTTTGCGGATGCACCTGTGTTTGCAAAATCTTTTATTCTTGCACGCTTGGCCAACGTGCGGGAATGAAACTAATATGGAGAATGAGATTGTGCGCGCGCATATTCTTCGTTTACATATTGCACTTGTGTGAACCCGTAGCTATGAGCGCGTATATTTTGTGTGTTCTCTATCGACGTTGACAAAAATGAAAGAGATACAGAGTTACGTTTAATAATATCATTTTCTGAGTATAAGCGCGTGCTTTCTATATTCATTTTTTGTTTATGAAAATATCCTTATAATGCTTACACCGAGATTTTGAATTCTCATGTAACATATATTTTTTTTCCTTTCTTTCAAACATTTTTAAATACTTTTTCAACTTGAAAAATTCCAAAATAAGCATCTTTTTTTAATATAACAGAACAATTTAATGTGTACAGGCATATCATTTGTTTCTTCGATTGATTTTTCATTTAATGTTTCTTAAATTTTTTCCTCATTTTTCCATTTTCTATTTCTTTATTTATGAAAATGATATTACTTTGAGTTCAGATATAACATTTAATTTTTTTCCTTTCTTTCAAACACGTTTTAATACTGTTTAATTTCAAAAATTTTATTAAAATTAATAGTCAAATAAGTATTTTTTTAAATTTTATGTGTATATAATTTGATTTTTTTTGTTGATTTTTCATTCAATCATTTAAATCTAAACTGTTTTAATGAACAACTGATAACTTTAACTAATCAACAATAAATTTGAAAAAATCTTCTGAACAATGAGTGTTTTAATTTACGCTTTTAAATTTTTTATAAATCAGAAATCTTCTAATAAGTTAATGTAAATTAAAGTTTTTATTCGCAATCATAAAAATATTTATTTTATTACTGACGTAGTTGTAAATATTTATGATTTATCATTTATCAGCGAATATTTATTTTAATTTTTTAATCCTTGTGATAACGAAATGGATACTACAAATGAAAGCACTGAAACTGAACTACTAAAAAGTACTTTTCATGCAGACTATGAGAATGATCAAACTTTAAATGAGGTACTATCATATACTGAAAATTTATCTGATTTGCCCTCTACAAGCAGTTTGGTTTCGTCAACGCCTGTAGCTTGTTCACGTCGTATAATTAAGGTAAAGATATATTTTAAAATGTTATTATTTTAATTGTTTTGAATAATAATTTTAAATACTAATTTTATAAACTAATGCAATCGTTTTTATGGCTATTTTTATTACAGGCAAATCGAACTAAGAAAATAGTACATGTAACAAAACTCGAGTAGAAAACATTGATCAAGCTCTTTCTAAACTTATTGTTATGAATATGCTTCCATTTCCATTTGTAGGGTCCGAAGGGCTTACAAATTTAATGGCTGTAGTGAAACCAGGTTATAAAATACTTTCTGTGGAAACCATCAAAAAGCGAATTGACTTTCTTTATAATATAACCAAGGTAAAATACTCATTTAATCATGATTAAAGCGCACATTCATAATGATTAATTACATACTCATTAGAAAAATAAATTTATTATTGATTAATTATCTTAAATAATTTAAATTTTGTATATAAAATTATAGTATAATCTATATTTGTATTTTATTCATAGAAGGATCGAGTTAAAAGAGAATTGTAGTCTGCGTCATCAGTTGTTACTGTGTCCGATTGCTGGAGTTCGCGAGCGCAAGATGCATATTTAACGGTTTTTGCTTACTACTTAACTGAAACTTGGGAACTGAAATCTGTTTGTTTGGCAACGCAGGAAGCCGATAAGCGACATTCTGCTGAGAATTTGTGTAGCAGAATGACAGAAATCATTAAAGATTACAATTAACAAAATAAAGTTACTACAATCGTAACTGATAACGCAGCCAATGCAGTTAATTCTGTAGAGTTGATGGAATGCATCGAAGAAAACATTGACATACAATGTACAGCTCATGCTCTACAGTTAGCTGTAAACGAAGGCCTAAAACTCGAACCAGTAAAAAGTTTGTGTTCGAAAGCTAGCAAGATGGTTGGGAATTTCAAGCATTCCAATGTTGCTAGCTATGCTTTAGAACATAAGCAATAACAGTTAGGATCGAAAAGTTTAAAGTTAAAACAGAACTGTCCTACTCGTTTGAATTCTACATATTATATGATAGAAAGATTGGGTATTAATTTATTTGTTTAAATAAGCATTTATTTTCAATATTTAAATTTATTATCTGTTTTTCCTAGATTAATAAAAAATAGACCAGTAATGCTAGCTGTATTAGTTGATCAAAAAATAATAATAGCACAGGTGGTTGTTAAACTAGATATAAGTGAGATAGAATAAAAAGAGCTAGAAGACATAGCTGATACTCTCAAACCTCTAAAACTCACAACTACAGTTTTAAGTGCGGAAAATTCGTCAGTTTCTTTAGTTCAACGGCTAATCAGAACTTATTGAACAACAATCTTCAAGAAATAATAGGGGGAATAAATATTAATAATTTCAGGTAGTATAACGATATTGTTAAAATCGAGTAGTTGAATTTAATATCATTTTTCACAGATAATTAAAGATTTATATAACAAAATCAAAGTCTTAAAATATTTTTAGAAAATTTCAATTTTTGAAATAGTTATAAAGAAATGAATTTTTTTTCGTTCTTTTGATAAAATAGTTATGTCTCAGCAACTATTCGATAAAAATTCACGAAATTTGGTTTACATATCTATTAATAGAATAACATACAAAAAAAATATTTTACAAAAACTGAAAATTATTTGAAAAAAACCATTTTGCAATAAACAATTGAAAATTTATTTAACTTATCCTATGGTCAGGAAATTTTTTCAGGGGGGATCTGATTTTTAAAGCATAAAACTAAAATTACGTGGAAGAAAATTTTAGTGCACTTAATTAGAAAAATAATTATGCATTTTTAAATATTGGAGTATGAGCGCTGACTTATTGGTTTTTCGCTTATAAAACGAAAACTACTAAAAGAATTACTATGGTGTCAATGGAAAAATTATAAAAAACTAAATTATCAAGAAAATAAGAGGTCAAACGATCTGATCGGTTTATTAAAACCGAAAAAAAATCAGAAAAACGGAAGAATTTTTGGGTTTTTTTTCAAAAATTCATATCTTTGTTATTTATAAAGATTAAGAGCTGAAATTTGGCATCGAAGTAGATAATTATATCTTCTTTTAAAGTGCCGAAGGCAGATATTATTGGATTATTAGTTTCTGCGCATTTGCAATTTTAATTTTTTTTACGCTTTTTTGCCAGGTTGTTATTACTGTTTAAAATCGTTGTACACTTGGCGAAAAGGATATTTTTCCGAATGTTAACCTCAAATGGCAACATCGCATATTTTACCACAGGCATAAGACAATTCCAAATTATAGAGCAAATTTCGCACCATCGTCACTTCCTTGTCAAAAAAGTTCGTACTGATTCAGTACTGATTTCACATTGAAATCAGGACTTGGTTAACATTGATTTAGTGTAAAATCAACATAAAATTTATTCAAAATCAGTACTGCGCATGTCCTGAAAATGGTTCCATAACGCAACACAAATAAGATACAAAATTGGAGCCTAATCGATATTAAATCAGTGTAAAATCAGTACTGAATTCGGGAAAGAATATTCGTATACGAAATGAGAGAATCAAGTCAGTACGAAATCAGTACGTAATCAGTACACCATTTCAACAAAATTCGTACGAATTGTTTTCGAAATACGTGACTTTCCAGTTCTCAATCAATGCCAAATCAGTACTGAATTCGGGAAAGAATATTCGTATACGAAATAAAAGTCAGGACGTAATCATGATTACGTCCTGATTTCGTACTGAGTCGATTCTGTGATTTCGTATAAGAATATTCTTTTTCTAACTCAGTACTGATTTAAAACTGATAAGGAACTGAAAAGTCAGGTATTTCGAAAACAATTCGTACGAATTATGTTGAAATGGTGTACTGATTATGTACTGATTTCGTACTGAATTGATTCTCTTATTTCGTATACAAATATTCTTTCCCGAATTCAGTACTGATTTGGCATTGATTGAGAACTGATAAGTCACGTATTTCGAAAACAATCTGTACGAATTGTGTTGAAATGCTGTACTGATTACGTACTGATTACGTACTGAGTTGATTCTCTCATTTCGTATACGAATATTCTTTCCCGAATTCAGTACTGATTTCACACTGATTCAATATCGATTAGGCTCCAATTTTGTACCTTATTTGTGTTGCGTTATGGAACCATTTTCAGGACATGCGCAGTACTGATTTTGTGTAAATTTTATGTTGATTTTACACTGATTCAATGTTAACCAAGTCCTGATTTCAATGTAAAATCAGTACTGAATCAGTACGAACTTTTTTAACAGGGTTATTACTTAATGACATAATTTTAGTAAACAAACAATATTACTTTTTTTTTTCATGATCCGAATTATAATTTTATTAGATAAAATTTTTATTTCTTAGTTCAATAATCATATAGAATCTAATATAGTAAATTTAAATTATATAAGCAATAAAATTTAAGGTGTTATCATTTGAATATTGCATGAATAACCTATAAGAAAAAACAAAATAATCATGATGCGAAACTCAATGCATAATTCGAAGTTTTCTTATGTCTGTAGTAAAATATGCAGCGCTGCCATTTGAGGTACACATTTGGAAAAATATCCTTTCCGCCAAGTGTACATACTTTTCCAAAACGGTTTTGAAAACTAGAAATAAAATACCATTGAACATTATTTCAAGTTTTTATTATAAAATATGCACTATATAACATCAATGTAAACGGTCGAGCATGCGACGGACAGTAAAAAGTGGAAATGTACAGTCAACGGAAACATATTCTATGATAGTTCTTTTCTGTGATTTTAAAATAACGTAATATTACTGGATGATTCCATTAGTCTGCTCATTTTTATTAGTTAATTTTTAAATGTGGGAAAAAGAATTATCATAGAATATATTACCGTACGGGTAAGCGATATATATAGATATACAGGCGCTTGCCATGAAGCGTTCAATTTTTTAGATTTTTTAAACTATTTTAATAAAAACTTAAAATTATGTTTAATAGTATTTTATTTCTAGTTTTCAAAACCATTTGGGAAAAGTATGTACGACGATTTTAAACAGTAATAACAACCTGGAAAAAAAAGCGTAAAAAGATTAAAATTGCAAATGCGCAGAAACTAATAATCCAATAATATCTGCCTTTGGCACTTTAAAAGAAGATATAATTATCTACTTCGATGCCAAATTTCAGCTCTTAAGAGCAGGTCGTATATCTCTATCCTTTTCTAATCAAAGAATTTATTTTTTTGCAAAAACTAATAATTGTAGCAAAAAATAAGGAGATAGCCCTATCTCGTATAATAAAAAGGAAGATTTTCTTTGATGAGAAAAAATTATTTTTATCGATTCGTTTTGAAGAAAACCTTGAAAAACTTAAAAAATAAAGGTTAGGATGGACGATTCAGTTTTTCAAGGTTTTCTTAAAAACGAAGCGATAAAAATAATTTGCCCTCATAAAAGAAAATCTTCCTTTTTATTATACGAGATGGGGCTTTCTTCTTATTTTTTGCTACAATTATTAATTTTTGTGAAAAAATCAATTCTGTGATTAGAAAAGGACAGATATACTCGATCTCCTCTTAATCTTTATAAATAACAAAGATATGAATTTTTGAAAAAAAAAACCAAAAATTCTTCCGTTTTTCTGATTTTTTTTCGGTTCTAATAAACCGATCAGATCGTTTGACCTTTAATTTTCTTGATAATTTAGTTTTTTATAATTTTTCCGTTGATACCATTATAATTCTTTTAGTAGTTTTCGTTTTATAAGCAAAAAACCAATAAGTCAGCGCTCATACTCCAATATTTAAAAATGTATAATTATTTTTCTAATTAAGAGCACTAAAATTTTCTTCCACGTAATTTTAGTTTTCCTCTTTTAAAAAAACGATGGCCGGATGTTGTGAAACATTTTATACTAAGAACGTGATTGGCGCGTTGAATAGAATCATATGATTGGCGAGAAACGAGATTTGATTTACTATAATATGCTTAAATAAAATCATCGATTTAAAATTTAATAATAAAAATCATTGATAAAATGATTAAATTATAATTACTAAGTTAAAGTTTGATTTTTCAAATAAAATTATTAGTATAAACATCGCTAACTTCCGTTTACAAAAATTCCTTTTGTATGAAGTTGTCGAGAGTGCAAAGTATCGCTCTATATTCATTTGTTATTGTATATTTCAAATAAGAACATGGTACCAATTCTATGCCATTTACTTCTGAATTCTCTTTTTAAAAATTGTACCATAAAATAGTATATTAAGCAATAGATTTAGAAAATACAGATGCTATGAACTTTTTAGCTTATAACAATATCATAAAATATTTATCTATGAGCCTGGCAAGTAATTTGGTAAATTAAAAATAAGATGTAAAATATTTCGGAATATTCTAAAATAAATAATAAAAAAACCGATAAGTAATACGATTTCGATAGTATAATTTAGTATATAAAATATTTCTAGATTGACAGCTTAAAAATTTTTTTTTTTTAAATATAGTATAATATTCCTTGCCTAAAATGTACTATTTTTAAAAGTTTGTTTATTTAATTTGAAAATTCAAATTGAACCACGCTTAGAATTAACAGTTATTCTGCAAAATAAAATTAAAAATCTTTTGTTTGAAAGAATGATATAATTACTATAATTAAGAAAATATAAATTAGAATTTTTAGTTTTATTTGTATTTTAAAAATAGGAACGATATACATATCGTTAAGAATTGATTTGAACTATTTTATTTTTTATATATTTTATGGAATTCATATTGTTGAAAATATTAATTTTTAAATAACTTCATTTATTACCCTGGTAGAAAATGAAACGCTTTTTCTACCATTTTATGGCCATTTCTTTAAAGTGAAGAGCAGAAAATGGGAATGTTTTATGGGCATTATTTGAACTAATATGAAACGTTTTTTTCAACCTTCATAGTGCTAAAAAATGCTTATAAAATGTTGAGTCTGATCCACTATTATTTGAATATAGATAGTTAACAGTAGAGTCTATCAAATTGTGCTCTAATTGATTACTATTAAGAATCATTTAAGGTTTTTTCTTGAAAGTTATCATTAATCATTAATAGAATCACTTTTGTTAATATATTCGCGCGTATATTTTGAGTTGTGATCGGATTGTTAGAGGTTATTTTTAAACGATTAATAAAATTTTCCATTTATTATTTTAAAAAACGATATTTTTATACTCGTTTCGTACTGCGTTTCATATTTTTATTTTAATAAAATTTAATATTATTTTTATTTTTATAAATTCCAATAAAAATAAACATTGACGAAGGAATGTGAATAAATACTAATCTATATTTTCTCGCCACGTGGCAAAAGTGAGGTTATGATTTTACCTATGATCTGAAAAATTAAGGACTCATTACTAAAAAGTTATATAACTAGTCAAAAAAAGTTGTCCACAGTTTACCTAATTTTTAGATAGCTGTTACTGATTTTTTCTCTCCGTTTACTTAAAATGCGTATTTTTTTGGCTAAATACAAAAATTTTGAACAACATTTTTATATTAGCATTTTTTGCCTATAAGATGCTAACCAATATACCAAAAAATTTGAGCTCTGCAGATTCAGCAAAAAATTGCCATTTATTCGCCAATATTGACATGACAAAATATTACTATTGAAAATGGTCATAAATTGTTGTTTACACCATTTTTAATGTTCAAATTTCTACCAGGGTAGTTATTGAGAATGTAGGGTTCCAATATTATATATTAAAATTTTTCTGGTACCAGAAATTAAAAATTCATAAATGCTAATAAATAAATTTATTTAAAAATTTATACCATCTAATGCATTCCTTTTCCTGAAATTTTACACTAAAATGTGGAGATATAGTCAATATTTATAAGTGTAGGTGTAGTGTCCGTTTTATGTCTCCTTCAAATGTGAAATTTTAAGTGATGATAAAATTGGAAAAGTCATTTTTATAAACCACATTACATTGTATTAAAAACAGATTTTTTAATCATGGATAATTTTACATGACTATGTCCAGAAATCGATCTTGGAATTCTCTTAACATATATCTTGAAAATCAAATACATTAAATTGATATTAAAAATTATTTGTATGAAAAGTTATATATTTGTAAAATAACTTTTGACTTTGTAATAATTTACGTTATTTAAATTTTGTAAGACTTAAGAAATGTCTAGAAAATAATTTAAAAGTTTACTATTTTTTCAATTTTTTAAATAATAATAAGAAAATGAATATAGTGATAATATATCTTTTAAAAGGGATTTATTTTTCTCGAAGTTTTCCGTGTCTATAAATTCATTAATGCCGCGTAAACTGCTCTGATACATTAGTATATAACATCAATTCTTTTACTGATGCTGATATTAGTAGATATGAAATTATTATTTAATAATGGACAGAAAATAATAACACTATATTAACAGTCAATCATTAAAAATTTATATACATTTAGATTAGATATAGGTCGCGCTTGCACGCATGGATTTTCAAGTGTGCTTTAAAAATCAAGTCCTCCCTGAAAAAATTTCCTAACCATAGGAGAAGTTAGATAAATTTTCAATTGTTTATTGCAAAATGGTTTTTTCAAATAATTTTCAGTTTTTGTAAAATATTTTTTTTGTATTATTCTATCAGTGTTTAGATGTCCAAGTCCCGTTTGGCAGTGCCACAACTGTGATTGAAACGTATAATAAGGTCAGGTGATATGTGGTGGCAAGTTCGAACTTGCCTATTTTAATTGAAGAATGTTGAATAGAAGTTAACAAAAACCAAAATGGCTTTAATTACAGTAAACTTTCAATAATATTTCTTATTCTAATTAAGTTTTTTTAAGGTAACTAAAATTCTAACCTTTTGTTTACTTGTTTACGTCTGTTGTGTGCTGTCTGCTTATTATACGTTTCACAGCTTCGCTAAGCTGTCGCTAGGGGTGCCACTTTTGCTTGGACATCCGAATTAATAGATATGTAAACCAAATTTCGTGAATTTTTATCGAATAGTTGCTGATAAATAACTATTTTATTAAAATAGCGACAATAAATACATTTGTTTATAACTATTTGAAAAATTGAAACTTTCCAAAAATATTTTAAGATATTGATTTTGACATATAAACCTTTAATTACCTGTGAAAAATGATATTTAATTCAACTACTTGATTTTTAGTAGCTGTAAAAGTCAGAAATAAAAGGCACTTATTTAGTTTAAACTTTTAAAAGAACTTTAATAACATGTTAAACAAGGTGAAAAATTAGCAGATGTTACACATTTAAGCGCAAGAAAAAGAATGAAAAAGTTATAATAAAAACGCAAAGGTTATTTGGTTTCATAGTAACGCAAACAAACATTTCTTCGTTACGACATATAAGAAAAAAGAAAAAGAGAAAAAACTGACTGTCAATTTTTTATTGATTTTTAATTTGACCCAGTGTGCATCTCGAACAGCTAAACGGCCCCAAGACATTACTCGAGCAAGCTTTTCGATCTTCGCCACTTGAACTAAGTTCAATAATGAGATAGTGAAATCATTAAAGCATTGCGGCCATGGTTTTGCATTTACCATGCCTCGAGATACATACTTTTACTTATTTTGATACTTTTAATATTTTAACATTTACTCATTTTTAAAATTATTTATATTAAACTTTTCTCGTTTTCTCTTTACATTATTTTTATTCTTCTTTTAGTTCGCAACAATACTTCCCCTCGTACAAAATAAATTTAATTTTGTACATTATCGCTAAATAAACGTATCAATTTATGTACTGGTCTCACGTGTTCGCCTACACTTGTTTTGATTTTAGCTACTCTAATTTCACCGTTTGCGCCGGGAAAAATGTGCGTGATTTTTCCTTTTTTCCACACATTTCTAGGAGCTTAGAGGTCAACGATTAAAACAAGATCATCTATTTTAAATGGACATGTTTTATTATGCCATATACTCCTTATGAGTAGAGTCGGTAAATATTTTCTCAGCCATCGTTTCCAAAAAGAATCTACGAAAGTCTGTGCAACTTGCCACTGCTTTTTTAAACATACAGTTTGTTGGTGATAATTACTAATTTTCTTGTACCACTGATTTTGTACCTCTATAGAGCTTTTAATCCAACGTGTAGCATAATCTGCCGTCCAAAGTGTAAAAGTGGTTAACTACATTGGAATCCCATTGGAGCTAAGGTTTTCTTACTTTGGACGGCAGTAATCAACTATGTTCAATTTTGTTGGCACCCAGCGCCATTCAGAACTTGTCGTTATCTGATTTATTTCACCTAAACGGTGGGCAACAAAAATTTGACGCGTTCACGGCTCAGTTTTTATCCAACGTATTACTGTCATTGAATTGGACCATAAAAAACGTTCATCAATTTTAATATTTAATTCATTAGCTACAGTGTTTATAAATCTCGCTCCTAAAAGAGCAGCCTGTAATTCAAGACGAGGAACATTCATTGGCTTTAAAAAATCTACTCGAGTTTTCGCCATAACGATAGAAACATGAGCAGTGGAATCATACATTTCAAAACGTATATAAATGATAGCTGAGTACGCTTTTAAACTGGCATCGCAAAACGCATGCAATTGTACTTTTGAAAATTCTTTGTCATGTGTGGGTGTTAAACATCGTGGAAATGATGAAGTTCCAATATCTTTAAGATTTTCGGCCCATTTTAGCCATCCTATATGTTCCTCATCTTGTATTGTATCATCCCAGCCTACTCCACTGCACCAAATTTCTTGCATAAGAATTTTAGATTGTACAGTAAAGGAACCGAATAAACCTAATGGATTAAAAACTGATATTATTATTTGTAAAAATTCTCGCTTAGTCGGTTTAACATTCCCATTGAATATCGCGTCAGGTATTTTATTTATTCCTATACTGAAACTCAAAGAATCTGTGTGCGAATTCCAAATTAAACCTAAAACAAGTTCTTTACTTTAATTGCATAATTGTGTTTTATCTTTTAGAATAGGCGTAATTTTAAAATAACGAAGTGCCTGTAAATCATTGCTTGCCGAACTGTGCATTTTAAAGTTTGCGCATTTGTTTATTTCAATTACGTCACGAATAAGTTCACGTGCTTTTGTTGCATTTTCAGTACTCGTTAAAAAATCATCAACATAAGAATTTTCTATTATATTTTTAGAAGCTATAGGTTTTTTATTAGCAAATCTTTTAGCATTTTCATCTTTGAAAAAAAGTGCACTACACGGAGATGAATTAGCGCCGAAAATTAAACAATTCATTTCGTACGTGTCAACATATCGATTTCTATCAGCTCCGCGCCATAGGAAACGTAAAGCTCCTCGATCATTTTCAATTACATGTACGCATAAATACACATCTTTCATATCGGCTTTTACGGCGACCGCATATTGTCTAAAACGTAGTAACACCCCGACTAAAGATTTTAATAAATCGGGACCAGAATCAAGCTGATCGTTTAAACTAATTTCTGACATTTTTGCAGCGGTGTCGAATACCAAACGCAATTTTTTTGGCTTATTTTCGTTTGTAACGCCAAAGTATGGTAGATACCAAATTCGAGGCCCATCAAAATTTTCGGTTACTTTTTTAGCATAGACATTATCTAAAAAATGATTAATTTCGCGATAATATAGTTTTGCGTATTCAAGATCTTTATCTAATTTCTTTTCAACCGTATAAAGCCTTTTTAAAGCTGTAGATCGACTAACGACTTTTGGTATCTCGTCGCTTTTCCAAAGGAGTCCCGTTTCCCAAAAACCACCACGACTCTTACTTGTTAATTTTAAAATACTAAAAGCTCTCTCATTTCTACGTTTCTTTTTGAAAAATTCGTTTACACCGAGATTATCGATTTCAAAATAAAACTTTATAAGTTCGTCTAGCTTTTCCGAAATCACATCCGATGAATCTATCGTATTCGATTTTAAAGTAAAAGCCGTGTTTTGCCGTGAAAATGAGGAGCTTGCGCGCCCGTGTAGAGTCCAACCCAAAGATTTTAAAGAAATCGCAAGATTAGTTTCTCTTACTTGCCGCGTTTCTTTACAGACAAGCAAATGCCAGTTGTCTTGGCCGATTAAAATTTTTGGTTTTACCTCATTATAAGGTTGTATAAAAATGCTCTCGTATTTTGCTATATGTCTAACAAGTGTACTTGAAATAGATTGCGTAGGAAGTGGTAAATCCGAAACTGCAATCGCACTAATTTTTTCATTTATTTTGAAGTCTCCGTTTAAATTGAAATTAACTTTTCCGCATTGACTATCAAAAAGACAGTTACCACTTATTCCTTGTAACATTGGCAGTTACCACTTATAACATTGCGAAAGTTTTTAAGATTAAGGTTTTACTCGATATTTCTACAGAAAGAAACTTTAATATTACACTTTGATCTAGTCATAACTTTGTTGTTAAAACTAGATGTTCGTTATTAAGCTCTGTGCGATTGGATTTCGAGTTATAATCTTGTTTACGAGAACTATTTTCTTTACTAAAACTTTTAATATTTTTTACGAATTTTTTACGATTATTCTCATGAAGTAATGTGTGATGAGGTCTTGCACAGGTTTGGCAATTTGCTTTTTTACAATCAATTAAGGCGACTTCGGATTTTAGGTTAGGTTTTATTTTTGAGTTTACAAATTACTCTTTCAATATGTATAATTTTTCAGATTTTTTAATTTTCCACCACTTTACGGATTATAATAAATGGTGGAAAATTAAAAAATTCAAAAAATTTTAGAAACTGAAAGAGTAATTTGTAAACTACAAAATGAAATCGAACCGAACTTCCGTAGTCGCCTTAATGTATATCTCGATTTCAAACATTTAAAGCACAAGCGAAATTTCTTAACCAAGAACCAGCGTCTTTCTACGGAATCACGAACAAAAGAGGTACAATTCGCTGTTTCGTGATTACTTCGATTACAATTTACACGTGTTACTGAATATTTTTCACATGAAATGTTTTTATTTACATCGTTATTTTCACTGTGCGTGACGGAAAAAGTATTTGCAATTTTTACTGTACGTTTTTTGTCAGACGTATCTGTTTTATTAAATTTTTCCGGTTCTTCATAAAAAATGTTACCTACTATTGATCGCTCTGCTTCACGATATAAGAAGTCAGCCAGCTTTTCTAAATCAGTTTTATTGTCATTTATAACTGTAGATGCGTAATCATTGTAAGAATACTTCAAAGCTGAAGGTAATTTTTTCGCGATTTTTGAATCAAATCTTGATTATATAAATAACCTATAAGATTGCAAGATCGTAACGCGCCCGTCGCACTTTTTAACTTTGAAGCAAAAAAAGTTAATTTTATTTTTCCTGATTCTAAATCTGGCAAACCTTTTATATCTGCGATGATTTTTTCAGCGAGTAGTTTTTTGCCACCGAAGTGCAATTCTAAGGTTCGCATAATTTCATTTGCACCTTGATTTGTCGCTAATTGTGTGCTTACTGCATCGCGTTTAAACTTTTCCCTTTAAACATATAAAAAGACGAGCAACATTTTTATGGTCACTATAACCCCCAAGCTCTGCTGTTAAGTCAAAAGTTTGTTTAAAATACATCTATTCTAAAGCATTTCTAGAAAAGGAAGGTGAAGACTTTGCCGAAGTCAGTCTATTAACAAGTCGCGAATTATTTTCATTAATAGATGTGTCACGAAAATTTACAAAAGTTGAATGAAGTACATTCGCGAGTCGCATTACCGGATCTATATTTTAAAATTCAGGCGATGCATAATTATTACTTACATAAATATTTTCGCCTAGTTGCTGTGCATTCCCTTGAAGATGGCCCTTGGCACAGGTTTTGTCAACAGTAGATATCATGGTAGAATTGATGATGCGGTCATCCATGATTCTTGGCTGCGTGGTTCTAGTTGTCTTTCATTGAGTAGGTTGAGTAGATTCATTGATGATGACGTTAGGAAACAAAACAGGCAGAGGAGAAATTGATGTATCTACGTTGTCGTTAATCTCGCTCGTTGTTGCTGCAGCTGCATCCTTTTACGTTGTGGTTTTCGACCTTTCAGTAGAAGGAATTTCTTCTGTGTCGGTTTGTGTAGATGTAGAGATTTTATTGGTTTCTTTGCTCATGCGAGTTTCTTTAAGAAATCGAGATTCTTGCTCTGTAGAGCTTGCAAGTCTTTTTTTAGTTCTTTTTGGCGGCATGACACTTTTTTTATTGCCTTTTTAATTAAATTTTTCAATTCAAATACCCGTATCATTATTCCCGGATTTCGGCACCAAATTGTAAAAATCAGAAATAAAAGGCACTTATTTAGTTTAAATTGTTAAAAGAACTTTAATAATATGTTAAACAAGGTGAAAAATTAGCAGATGTTACACATTTAAGCGCAAGAAAAAGAATGAAAAAGTTATAATAAAAACGCAGAGGTTATTTGGTTTCATAGTAACGCAAACAAACATTTCTTCGTTACGACATATATGTAAGAAAAAAGAGAGAAAAGGAGAAAAAACTGACTGTCAATTTTTTATTGATTTTTAATTTGACCCAGTGTGCATCTCGAACAGCTGAACGGCCCCGAGACATTACTCGTGCACGCTTTTTGATCTTCGCCACTTGAACTAAGTTCAATAATGAGATCGTGAAATCATTAAAGCATTGCGGCCATGATTTTGCATTTACCATGCCTTGAGATACATACTTTTACTTATTTTGATACTTTAAATATTTTAACATTTACTCATTTTTAAAATTATTTATATTAAACTTTTTTGTTTTTTCTTTACAGAAAGTTTGACTCATAAGTAAACAATTACAGACTCTCTCAAATAGTGGTAAAGGTTGTTTTCTATTAGTATTTTTGTCAGAAAAAAACTCTATATTAACTGGCCCAGTGTAGGAAGCTTGGGCACTGACTGAGTGAGTCTTCTTTACTAATGAAGTGCTTTGGTTGCGGACAACGCAAAGTACAGAGTAAGGATTGCACACGATGTGCTTAATCGGGAAACATACAACAGAGAGAACATTAAGAGACCTGGTTTTTTTTCGATGGAGCGCGTCAGGCTTGACCATTTCTGATTGTGCCAGCTCATAAACAACCATATTTAAGTAATTTTGAAGAAGTTGCAGAGCACAGATCACATCTAATATCAGAAGTGCGTTTAATAGCAGATAGATCAATAGCATCTAACAGAGTAGCATATAGTCAAATAGCCAAGACTCATTTATCTAAAACCCCCGCAGCTGAGAGCAGTAAAGTAAATAGATCGAGCAATAAAAAGTAGCCAATAACTATACTAAAATTGTAAATAACAGAGGTGAATTATCAAGTAGTCATAATTATTTTAATAGCGGTAGCAAAATAGCAAAGAACCGGAGCAATAAAAAATTAGAAAATAAGCTTAAGGAGATGTTAAATGAACACTATACCTGTACTCATAAATATTGACTATCTTTCTATTTTATTGTAAAATTTTCAGCAACAAAATGCATTAGCTTGTAGTATGTACTATAAAGATTATTCAGTCAAATTTTTGAATAAATTTATTCATTAAATATTGGGAATTTTGGATTCCCATCTTATTTATTAAAATTTTTCGACTTTGTACCAGGAATTCAAATATCTTAAAAACTATTGAGTGAATTGATTTTAAAATTTATTTAAATAATCATCATGTTGCATAATAAAAGCTAATTCATTTCTTCTCTGGAAATTCACAATAAAATTTAAAGCCATTTATATTTATGAGTACAGATATAGTGTCCGTTTCACATTTTCTTGTTAAGAAAAATAAGAATTCACGAATAAGAACTAACGGTGCAAATATAGTCATCTACTCTATGTTCATAAAGAACAATTAAAAATAGTTTGAGCGACAAAAACATATAAAATATTGTCGTTAAGATTTTATATATTTTTAAATTGTTCTTTATAAACATGGCTAAAGTTAATGACTATATTTTCGCCACTCAAATAAGTGAATAAAATTATATAAGCATTTTAACGATCATTATTCACATTTCACTCACCTGATTACAGCGCCACTAAACAAAAACACCGATTTAGTTCTGACCGCCTCACTGTGCTTCGGACTAAGTTTAAATAAAAATTTAATGCCACTTAAAAATTCCTTTTGAGAATGATTTCTAGGCTTATCAGAAACAGTTAAACAACATTCTTAAAATCAGTTTACATGGCCGATTCGGAGAAAAATAAGTGAGAATGAAAAAAATTATTTAAGAGGAGGCCGTATAGCTCCGTTCTTATCTAATCTGAATTTTCGTTATTATTAATAAATTAAATATTATTATACAAAAGTTAGGGTATAGCCCAATAGATTTCTGGGTGAGCAAACGATTCTTTTCTATGAAAAAATATAAAATTTTTATTAGTTTTCAAGTGAGGTCTGAAACGGAAAAACAACTGTTTTTTACGGCTGTCTCTTAAAACCAAACAATTTTATTTTATTGATAAAAAAATGCTTTAAAGTGATCGGAACGTAGGTATAGTGAAAATATAACAAAACTGAAGAATATCTGCCTTACGTTATGGAGCTATTAAGCTCAAATATTAAAAATAATGTCGAAAAATAGTTTTATAGCTACTTACATATAGATTCATAGTATTCAAAGATTATAAATATTTACATCGATGACATCTGTTAATATACACTTTAATTTGTTGGAGTTCAAATCATATGTCAGATTTCGAGCGATTTAGTTGTGATTTGAAGCTTGCACGACTAACAATAGAAGATCCCCATCTCTAGGAAACAGACTTGGTTGATACTGAAGGTTATGATTCTTTGATGAAAAAAAATTAGCCTGCGTTCTTTCATTACGTCTAATAATCCCAGAGATAAAGAGAAAGCCATTTTTCGAAAACATGGTAAGAAGAAGCGCTTATAGCAAGAACTTGATTAACTAAAAACTAAAACTCTCACAGAAAAATATAAAGAAGATAAAAGAGAATATGAGTTTAAGAGCATGACGGAGCTACCTGCCTTCTAATAATATTTGCAATCCTAACTTACTAATAAACGGTGCGTTTAATCGAGTTTTTTTGCTAAAAAGAAAAAATTAGTAACATAAAACTCTAGTGCGGACAACTCAAGAAATCCACCAAAAAACTATACATGAAAAGTTATAATAAAAACTTTTAATGTATCATATTTTAAGGTTAGGTTTGTCGAGTTTGACATCTATTTTCCATTCCAAGTTCATAAAAAAATAACAAGTCCAAATGATTTTGTATTTTAATAAAAATTATTGGTTTAGTATAGCTTTAGTGCGGACAAGTCATTATATTTGTCTAATTTATAAATTTGAAAAGATATTGATAGAATAAATAAAGCAAAACTTGATTGCTGTAGCTCCGACATCCCGTTAATAAGCTTTATTGCATCAGAAAGTCTTACCTAGTTCGAAAGTTATAGATGATTAAAATATGATAATTAAATAGTGTGGAAAATTTATTGTGTGTTACATGCTAAGAATATTAAGAAAATATGTAGTAATATTTAATTCAGCATAATTTCTGAACCGTAAACTCTTCTAACATAATAAAGCTGAAGGTAAAGTCTGCGACTTATACTTTTTTATCTGCCATACACTTTTCTTGTAAGATTTTTAGTTTTTTGGTTACTGAAGTTTTTATAAGCACTTCTTGTTACCATATTTTCGAGAAAATGGCTTGATCTTTGTCTCTGGGCTTATTAGAAGAAAAGAAAAAACGCAGGTTCATTCTTTTTCATCGAAGATTTATAACTTACAGTTTCAAATAAATCTGTTTCTAATAGGTGGGGATCTCTCCTTGTTAGTCGTGCAATTTTCAAATTACTACTAAATTGCTCGAAATCTGACATATGATTTGAACTTCAGAAAATTAAAGTGTATATGAACGGATGTCATCGACGTAAATATTTACATTCCTTGAATACTATGTATCTAAACGTAAGTAGCTATAGAACTATTTTTCGACATTATTTTTAATATTCGAGCTTAATAACTCCATAACGGAAGGCAGATATTCTTCAGTTTTGCTATATTTTCACTACTATATCTACGTTCCGATCACTTTAAAGCATTTCTTATAAATAAAATAAAATTGTTTGGTTTTAAATAATTTTTTTCATTCTTGCTTTTCTCCGAATCAGCCATGTAAACCGATTTTAAAAATGATGCTTGAATATTCCTGATGGGCCTAGAAATCGTTCTTAAAAGGAATTCAGAAGCGTTAAATTTTTATTTGTACTTACTCCAGAGCACTGTGGCCTATTTAGTATACAGAGTGTCCCATTTTAAATTACGCACCTGAACATCTCGAAAAGTTGAAGGTGCGTGAAAAAACTGTTTAGACAAAAGTTATTCAAGATAATAGGGGTTATCTTTGAGTCAGATCAATTTCGACCTTGAGATCAATTTTCGAGGTCATTTGAAAGTCAACGTGATTTTTTAAATTCAGAACCCCTCTTTTTGATACCGGATTTTTCAAGGTTAACTGCTTAAAAAAACTGCCTTAAGAGTCTGCCGTATACCGACACAGTTACCTGTTTTACCGAATCTGTTTAAAATTTATTTTTTATAAAAACTAATGACTTGAGGCAAAAATAAAGAGATAGTTTCGATTCGTATAATAGAAAGCAATATTTCCTCTGATAAGAATAATTTCATTCCACCGCGTTATTTTCAAGAAAAGTTGGAATAACTTGAAAATTTCATTTTTTTACACTAATTTCTAATTTTCTAAATTAATCCAACTTTTTTTAAAAACGTAGCGATAAAATTAATTTATCTTAATCAGAGAAAATATTACATTTTATTAAACACATCGAAACCATCTCTTTATTTCTGCCTCTAGTTGCTAATTATGAGAAAAAAATTAATTTTTAATTAAAAAAGGACAGAGATACGGCGGCCTCTTAAAGTTGTTTTTTTTAAAATTTAGTTGATATCAAAAAATTATTTCTACAAATTTAATCGGTTTAGAAAAGGCCAACCAATGGACCCAACGATTTTGACTTTAAGCACGATTTTCAAGGTCAATTAAAGGTCAAAGTGTTTTTTCGCACAAAATTTGTAAAAAAAAAACGTTTTCTTAAAGCTTTCAAGGATTTTGGATCAATAATGTTGAAATGAGCTTGTGAGCCAATAACCTTGAGTGTGTTAAGCTTCAGCATATTGACCTTGCGGTCAGTTTTTAAGGTCATTTTAAGATCAAAGTGATTTTTTAAGTGGAAAACTCTATTTTTGGCATTGGATCCGGAAAAAAGTCATTTTATGTCCGAAATAATATTAAGGTAGTACTATCGTTAAGGGATTGACGGTTCAGAAAAATCTGAGATTGGGCACATAAGTAGATTTTAATTAAAATAAAGCACAGTTAAATTTTGGTTAACTTTCAGAGCATGAGAAAAAAATTATAAGCATTTTAATTTTCATCTTTTAACACGCGCTTTATATCTATATATAGTGTATATATAGCTATACACGAGCGTGCATTGAGTCTAAGATGTTTATATCGTTTCAAACTCGATACTGAAAAATTTATTCTTTAGTTCTTTAATTAATTACGTGTTAAATTTGATGAAATTTTGAACCATCAGTAGCTTATAATCAAAAGTTTAAAAAGAATTTCTGTGTGGTTACCATAAGAGCGCGTGTTAAAAATGTGAAAATTAAAATGTTTGTCATTTTTCTCTCATGCTCCAAAAGTTTACCAAAATTTAACTACATCTTATTTTAACTTAAATCTACTTATATACCTAATTTCAGATTTTTCTGAACCGTCAATCCCTTAACGATAGTACTACCTTAAGAAGGTCAGATACTAAAGTCAAATTCCAAAAAAACATTTATCAATGATTCTAAGTAATTTGCAGTTATTTAATTTTTTCTTCCGTTTTTATTTAAATTTATGTTATTAACTGCCCACATAGCACAAAAGCTTCCAAGGAAGCTGCCCATAAAACTTTCACGTAATACTCCAGCGAAAGCTTCCATTAGCCTTTCTGTAAGCTTACTAAATCTTTCATTAATATTGCATTGTAATATTTCATGTAATCTAAAAGTAAGCTAAACGTAAGCATGAATAAATGGCTAATGAAAGCTTACGTGAAATATTCCACAAATTTTTTTAAAAATCTTACAGTAACCTTTCAGTAATCTTTCTCACTATCTTACATGTAACTTTTCTGGATCCATTCATGAAAGCTTAACTGAAAGGATTACCTAACCGGTAATCGTGAAAGCTTACAGGAAGCTTACTGAAAAGATTAGTGTCATTTTTCATATAATATTCCGCTAACGTTTAATACAATCTTCAATGAGAGATAATTGCAAGCTTCCCAAGATATTCATTTGTAAGCTTTCGCTAGAAGCTTTCCTAAATTTTTCAAAAAAGGTTAATGTAAATAAAGAAAGAAGATTGCTGAAAGAATTTTCACCACCGTAAATGTAAGTTTTCTAGAAAGCCTTACAGGAAGATTCCACTGGAAGATTTCATAAAAGTTTACAGTTAGCTAAATGTAATCTAGAAAATAGGTAACTAAATAATTACGTGCAAGATTCCTTATAATATATTTACAAATTTACAGCAACGAAGATAGACGCTTATAGAAGCGTACTTCTGGGTTAAATTTTTCGTCCGATACGCTGGGTAACACTGTAACATTGTTTGTATATCTATACATATGAAAAATTTGATATATATAGATATAAAAATACATGGGATCTAGTGGCGCCCTCAGTAGCTGGGTAACTCATTTTTGGCAGAAATTTCCCATTTAAGAGTACGCTTCTATAAGCGTCTATATTCGTTGCTTACAGTAACCTTTCAGCAAATCTTCCATGAATGTATTCAGAAAGGTTACATGTAAGATAGTAATAAAGATTACTGTAAGCTTCCCAAAAGATTCATCGGTTAGGTAATCGTGAAAGCTTACAGGAAGCTTACTGAAAAGATTAGTGTCATCTATCATAAAATATTCCGCTAACGTTTAATACAATCTTTCATGAAAGATAACTGCAAGCTTCCCGAAAGTTTCATTAGTAAGCTTTCACCAGAAATGCTTCGGAAATTTTTCAAAAGAGATTATTAAAATGTTTTACGTAATCTTTTACGGAACATAAGAGAAACTTTCATAGAAAATTAATGTATGTAACGATGGAAGATTACTTTAAGAATTTCTACAAGTGTTAAAAACAAGTCGTATTATTTGTTCTTTTGTAATCAAAGGATTGATTTTTTTTAAAACTATTAATTTTGACAAACATAAGAGAAAGCCGCATACCGTGTTGAAAAAAGGAATATATTATTTTATGATAAAGAACTGATTTTATCGCCCACATAGCACGAAAGCTTCCAAGGAAACTTTCCGTGAAATGTTCACGTAATATTCCAGTGGAAGCTTTCATTAATATTTCTGAAACCTTACTGAATCTTTCATTAATACTTCATTGTAATATTTCATGTAATCTAAAAGTAAACTATGAATAATAAAAGCTTACGTGCAATGTTTCCTTAAATCTTTTTGCAATCTTATAGTAACCTTACAGAAAAGCTTCCATAGATGAATACGCAAAGGTTACATGGAAGATATTAAAAAATATTACTGTAAGCTTCCCGAAAAATTCGTCAGTTAGGTAATCGTGGAAGCTTTCAGGAAGCTTTCTAAAAAGATTCATGCATCCTTTCATGGAATATTTCGCTTACTTTAAATAGAATCTTTCATAGAAGATAACTGCAAGCTTACTGAAAGATTTATTCGTAAGGTTACGTCGAAAGCTTTTGGGAATCTTCTGAGAAAAGTTGATAAAAGTTTTCACGTATTCTTTCATAAATTATTAATGGAACCTTTTATTAAAGATTCATGCAAAGACCACCGACATAGCAAAAAAGCTTACAAGGAAGCTTCCCATAAAACTTTTATATAATATTTCAGTGGAAGCTTCCATTCACCTTTCCGAAAATTAACATAAGCTTACAGTAAGCATAATATAAGTCTAAAAAATGCTTCTGTACGTGATAAATTATTCTAATAGTGAGAATATTGTAAGGATCCCAGCGTGACACGCTGGCGTGAAGAGAAGGTAAAAAACAACAAAAAAAAGAAACAATGCTTGATTTATTCACTATCACAAATTAATGTTGCTTTAATTTTATTAGGCTTAACTTTTACATAAATGGCTAACCAATTGTTTTTAGCCTGTGTGATAGTCGAACTTAATTTTATAACGGCGGCTGTGTAAGCTATAAGCATCGAGGTGAGCTCGCCAACGAACGACTGACAACTAACTAAGACCGTCGCGACCAGTATAGGTCTAACTTATTCAAATTCCTGAAACATCAATATATAGATATACATATAATAAAGTCGTTCGCTCGCGTTCTCATAGTAAATACAAGATTATATTGTTTCCGAGAATTTAGTACAATTTCAAATACACTTAGTATAAATCTAACTGACTTAAATTTTAAATTTTACAATATTATTCATACCGCCCACCTTGAACCCGCATGGTTCAATTACAATATACAGAGTAATGAAAAGGAGCACAATATCAAATGAAACGATAATCGAAGCTAAAGTAACGATCAATAACATACATTATTTTTCATGTTTGCCGTACTACGAAAGAAAAAATGAATACAATATAATTTGAATTATCGTTAATACATGAATTTTATTTTGGAATTAGAGGTGTGCATTCCGAACTTGATACATCCTTTTGTAGGTCAATAGGCAATAATGCAACTTGCGTAAAAAACTTGAAGTAGCAGTCTTTACACGAATTATATGAACTTTATTATCTAATTTGCTCGGAATGCATTCCTCAATTCTACCAAGTAACCACTTAGTCGGAGGCATGTTTGGTTGTTTTAATAGAACCATTTGTCCAACTTGTAAATTTTCTTTAGCTACACGCCATTTAGATCGCTGGTGAAGCGATTGTAAGTAATCATTTGACCACCTATGCCAAAAGAGCTCATAACATTGCTGGATCTGTTGCCACCGTGACAATCTGTTTATGTTTAATTCAATGACGGAGGGTTGCGGTACCGCGATTTAGTTGCCGCCCACCAAGACATGACTCGGTGTGAGCGGTTCGAAGTCATCGACGTGATCGTGTAACGGCCCTAATGGGCGAGAGTTAAGTGCAGCTTCTATTTGGCACAACAGTGTGCTAAATTCTTCGATAGTTGGTGTTTTGTTACCGAGGATGTGCTTTAGGTGGCCCTTTACACTTCGAACACCAGCTTCCCATAAACCGCCAAAGTGTGGGGACGCAGGGGGGTTGAAATACCACGTTACTTTATTGTGCGCAAGTAATGTTTGAAATTCTGTCTCATTACAGGTTTGTTGGAAAGCTTCGTGCAACTCACGTTCAGCACCTCGAAAATTCGTGCCACAATCACTAAACATACTTGTAGGAAACCCGCGACGGGAGATAAATCTTTGAAATGAAGCAATAAATGCTTGAGATGTATAGTCAGTGGCTATTTCTAAATAAAGAGCTTTAGTAGCTAGACAAACGAATATGACGATATAACAAGGGTGAGATTTATGGCCTCGGCCTCCTGTCATACGTATTTGCAGTGGTCCGGCATAATCAACGCCAACATTAGTAAATGCACGAGGTGGACGTGTCACACGATGAATGGGCAAGTCTGCCATGATCTGACGAGCAAGAGTAGCTCGTACTCGAGCACATGTTACCCAGTTATAAATTGTTGACTTTACTTGGGCTCTCGCATTAAGAATCCAATAAGTCTGGCTAAGAATGCTTAAGGTAAGCTTTATACAACCATGCAGATAACGAATGTGAATGTACTTAATAAGTAATGTGGTGACTGGATGACTAGAAAGCACAATTGGGTGTTTAGCCTCCATTGCTAGATTTGCTCGAGAAAGGCGACCCCCAACGCGAATAATATCATTTTCAAGATACGGATTTAAGGAAACTAATCTACTTTTTGATGAGAGTGTTTTATTATTCTGTAAGTCGTTAACTTCTTGAGGGAAGAGCAGTTTCTGTAAATATTTAATAACATGCATTTCTGCAACATTTATATCGTAAGCGTCGAGATCCTTTGATTTCATCGGTTTGTTTTTAGCTTTGGCCTTCAGGCATTGTACATATTTCCAAACTGTTGCTACAACTCTAATAATTTTTATTCAGCTTGAGCACCGCTCAAATAGGTGCGATAATTGATCGAAATCAGGTGTAGTTAGATGAGTCATTAAGGTCGTTTGCTTTTCTTCGAGGTTGGCACCAGGTGATACATGTATTAAGTTTAGCGGCCATTGATCTTCAGACTTAGATAGCCAAGGAGGTCCATCCCACCATAGGGATGAATTTACTAATTCATCAACAGATTTTCCACGGGATAAGATATCTGCTGGATTAGTTTCAGTAGGCACATAGCGCCATTGAGACGATGGTAAAAGTGAGTGTATCTCTGATACTCGATGGGCAATAAATGTTTTCCATTGCGATGCATGTTGATTGAGCCAAGTTAATACGATCCCAGCATCTGTCCAACACTGATATTTGACTTGTGATAATGAACGGGCAGCACGAATTGCAACAATGAGTCGTGCCAGTAGAACAGCGGCTTGTAATTCAAGACGTGGGATTGTAAGTTGTTTGAGTGGGGCGACTTTGGTTTTACTAGAAAGAATTGAAATAATGATTTGGCCGGATGGCGTGACTGCTCTTAAATAGACCACAGCCCCGTAAGCCTTCTCAGAAGCATCTGAGAAACCATGAAGTTGAACATCACTAAGATCCATAGAAAATCCTGTCCAGCGAGGAATTGTAAGTTCTGATATACCTCTTAATGAGTCGATATATTCAACGATCGATGAAGATAATACTGTAGGTAGCGGATAATCCCAATCGTAATTGTCGCGCCACAATTGTTGCATGAACATTTTTCCTACTATAATAATTGGCGAGATCCACCCCATTGGATCGAATAATTTTGCAAGTCATGATAAAACTGTTCGTTTTGTTATTTGTTCAAGAAGTTTAATAAACATGTTAAACACAAATGAGTCTGTCGTAGGATTCCAGCTGATTCCGAGAATTTTAACCGTGTCTGTTTCATTTAATGGGGCAGTCCAAGCTAATCCATGATCAGTTGGATCTATACCGTCGAGTAAATACTTGGAGTTACTTGACCATTTTCGAGCTTGCAATTTACCGTTACTTAGTAAACTGATTACTTGGTTACGTGTCTCTATCGCAGTGTCTTTGTCATGAGCACCAAACAATAAGTCATCAACAAATGTGTCATGTTTCAAAACAGCTGATGCTAATGGAAAAGGTCCACCTTCATCTTCGATTAGCTGCAAAACTACTCGCGAAGCAAGAAACGGGGCACTACGAGTACCATATGTAACTGTGAGAAGACAATATTCTTCGATGGGTAAGTCAGGTCTATCACGCCATAATATACACTGGCACCATACATCATGAAGGTTAATCATAATTTGCCTATACATTTTGGCAATATCTGCTGTATAAGCATACTTATATGATCTCCAATTAAGAATAATAGTAGGCAAATCAGACTGTAGGGCAGGGCCAGTATACATATGGTCGTTGAGTGATGTATTATTTGTTGTCTTTGCTGATGCATTAAATACGACCCGAAGCTGTGTGGTAATACTGTCAGCTTTTAATACAGGATGATGTGGTATAAAAACAGGTTTAAATTTTTTAAATTCAAGTGGCAATTTTTCATATAATTGCATATAATGCAACTCTCTATATTCGGTCATAAAGGAGGTGTATTTTACACGCTGTTCATCAATTTTTGCTATGCGATTTTCAATTCTTTTGAGGCTGAGTTTCGCACGATAGCGTGACTCACCAATGTTTAATGGGACTGATGAGTTGAATGGGATGCGTACGATGTAACGACCATCGTTCGTTCGAGAGTAAGTTTGTTGAAAATATGTTTCGCAGAGGTCGTCTTCGATAGACATGACTTTTGTTTGAGGTAGTTCCTCAGTTTCAAAAAATTTTTTAAGTGACGCGTCGAGATCATGATTCGAAATACAATGGTGGACAACAATAGATTGTGGTTTAAGATTATGTGAATCTGCAGGACTAATATCAGTATTTCCTGAAATCACCCAGCCGAAAATTGTTTTTTGTGCTATAGGTTCTCCAACGCCGCCTCGTTTGACACCGTTAAGGAGAAGATCTCCATACAAGTTAGCGCCGATCAATGAATGTATAGGATCTTTACTGGTAGGGTCATCGGCAAGATTGAGTTGAGCTAAATGTGGCCACGTATTTAATGGTTGTTTACATACCGGTATATATGACGTAATTCGAGGAACGATAAATGCAGAAGTATGGATGTTGGGCTCACCATGAGAGTGAGGTGATAATTGTATATCAGTTACCGACGATACGGGAACAGCTTGCGATTCTCCTACTCCCGATAACGAAGCAGAGATACGATTTGATTTCAATCCAAGTACGCGTGCTAATTCATGCGATACAAAAGTCCACGTTGAGCCCGGATCCAGCAATGCGTGAACTCTGATTGCGCGGTTTGTTGGTGAAAAAACCCAAACGCGTGCTGTAGCAAGTAAAATATGTATATGATTAATAGTTTTTGACAACGAAAAATGCATGTTTATTTTGCTATTATTTGTGATTTGCATACCAATATCCGATGGTAGGTTAGATTGAGACATAGTTGTGTCTCCTTGTTTTTTATTTAATGTAGAATCTTTATGTAACCACGTATTGTGCCTTTTATGACATTTAAAGCAATCGATTCGACTTTTACATTCACTAAGTCGATGACCAGATTTTAAACAATTTATACGTAGGTTATGTTTTTTAACTATATTAAAACGTTCTTGAACGGAATTCCCACGAAATGTTTGACATTTATTAAGCGTGTGATTTTCATTACAAACTACGCATTTATTGTTTGACATAGAAGTTAAATGAGTTATGACAAGTTGATTTTTTACAGATGATTTCGTAGTTGGTTTAGACGTTGCATGAGATGTGCTTGTATCATTATCTGAACTACCGAGAGATTCTAAAACTCGAGCACGCTCTAATAAGAATTTATCTAAATCATCATATGTTGGAAATGTCGTTCTCGAAGAAAGCGATAATTCCCAATCACGTTTTGTACGATTATCTAATAGAGCTACGATTCGATTAATTAAAATGTCGCTATAACCATCTGTATCTCTACCTAAATTTTTTAATGCGCCGACATGTTTAGCAACTGAACTTCGTAAAGAATTAATATTGGCAAATCACTCCTTTTTTAAGGGAAATATTGAAAAGAGCGCGTTTAAATGAGCGGTAATTAACGACATTTTATTATCATAATGTTTCAAAAGCAGATCCCATGCAATTTCAAAATTTTCCGAAGTAATGTCAAGATTACAAATTACATCTAACGCTTCCGATTCGAGTGAATTTTTAAGATAAGTCATCTTTGCGAAATTGTCATAAGATTGATTATTTTTAACTACTGAAATAAACATATTACGATACGGTAACCAATCAGTAAACTTGCCTGAAAACTTCTTCAATTCAAGTGGCGCCAACTTTACCGTTTTCTCTGCTATTCGGCCTTGCTGTTGTACGATCATCGATGTTGGATTGGGTTCTTGCGGTGCGGGAAGTGCGAGTCGTTCGGCTATATCATCAAGCGTCGAAAAAATTAGAGTTTCTATTTTACCAAACTCTTTAGCCTTGAAGTAGGAGAGATTCTTCTTTTCGTCTGGTGTTGCTATGCGATGTATTTGCGCGTTGGTTTCTTGACATGCTATCCATAAATGTCTAATATACTCGGCTCGAGTATTGAGCACCGATGCAGGTTTCTCATTTGATAATAATAGCTGTACTGCATCGCATTGCCGAGATAAGGTTTCGAAGTTTTGAATTTGATCCGATAGTAAGTCTCCTACGTTAACCGTATCTACAATGTCCGACATATTTTCACTTTTTATTTTCGATTTATAAAGCACTGTATTATCGAGGTTTTCTTGACTATAAGATCTATTTAGATTTTCATGCGAGGATGTCGCAAGCATACTCGTTGTTGTCGTGTATATAACCAAGCCTGTTAACGCTTGTCATCATTGGATATGATTAAATGAATGACCTCATTATTGATTTGAAATAAACAATTCCTTTGTAGGGCTGCGTCCAATGTTTACAATTAAATAGAAGGGCCTCATACTCAAGGCATTCAGCAAGCACGTAGAAAACCGAATATTTAAATTTTATCCTATCGATGCACAACGATTTTTCTGACTTATAACAATACGATGCGAGACCTTCTCTTCAGGATCCTGGCAGGATCGCCATTAATTTGTACGTGATAAATTATTCTAATAGTTAGAATATTGTAAGGATCCCAGCGTGACACGCTAGCGTGAAGAGAAGGTAAAAAACAACAAAAAAAAAGAAACAATGCTTGATTTATTCACTATCACAAATTAATGTTGCTTTAATTTTATTAGGCTTAACTTTTACATAAATGGCTAACCAATTGTTTTTAGCCTGTGTGATAGTCGAACTTAATTTTATAACGGCGGCTGTGTAAGCTATAAGCATTGAGGTGAGCTCGCCAACGAACGACTGACAACTAACTCAAACCGTCGCGACCAGTATAGGTCTAACTTATTCAAATTCCTGAAACATCAATATATAGATATACATATACTATATAGATATACAATAAAGTCGTTCGCTCGCGTTCTCATAGTAAATACAAGATTATATTGTTTCCGAGAATTTAGTACAATTTCAAATACACTTAGTATAAATCTAACTGACTTAAATTTTAAATTTTACAATATTATTCAGCTTCCTAAATACTTACATGTAATATTCCGTGGAATCTTCTTGCTATCTTCCTGTAACCTTACGCAAAAGTCTTAATAAATGGATTAGCAAAGGTTTTAAGTAAACTTACTAGAAAGATTGCAGTAAGCTTTCTGAAAGTTTCACTAGTAAGCTAACTAAGAACACTTTCGGGAAGCTTTTGCAAAAGCTTTATGTAAATGTTTAAGGTATATTCCACGAAACGTTAATTAAATTTTGCATATATAACACACCTGTAAGCTTCCTATAAGGTTCATTAGTTAGGTAACACAGAAAGCTTGCAGTTAGCTTCCAAGAAAGGTATATGTTACTTTTCAACAAGATTTTATGGGATATTTCTCGAAACGAAAAAGGAAATGTCGGTAAAGTAGACATTTTAAATCTTCTTTTTATATGGTTTTAAATAATTAATAAACATTTATGTAAATAATAAATTGAATGATAATTAGTTTTATAATACAAAATTTTCTTAACAAAAATTTTTTTTTTTATTTAAGAAAAATAATTTAGAAATGCGCAATAAATTATTAATAATTTTTTCAATGAAAAATTATATAAAACTATTTTTTGCAGTAAAAAAATTAGATCTATTCTGTAGGATAATTAAAGTATTAATAATTAAGTAGATTAATTAGATATTATTTTTACAAAATATTTTCAGTTGTATAAAAGAATTAATTTTTTAATACAAACAAAATTATACTGACCTCTAATTATTTTTAATAATTATTAATAACTTACTATTAATTAACTGTTTCATTTAATTTTACAAATGCTGAAAAGAATATAAAAGACAAAGTTTATATTACGTAAACTATATAAATAAGAAATGATCAGTGTTTGTAACAAGCGTACCGTAGCGTAATAGGTAGCGTTGATGCTTCATAATATGTAGGTCATGGGTTCGAGCCCCGATCAGGTCGAAAATTTTTCTTGCGTTTTATGCGTTTTTATGTGTAATTTGCGTGATAATGTTAATTATTCACTGTATAAAATAAATTGTAAGTTAAATGAACGATAAAATAAATCTATAGAAATGTATCAGATTCTAGAAGCTTCGTAGTTATCTTACTAGAATCTTATTGGAAGCTTCCATGGAAGCTTTTTATAAGGTTTCAAGGAACATATATGTAGGACTCTAGAAAGCTTTGTGAATATTTTACTTTAATCTTTTATTCAGATTCCTTGGAAGCTTACCACCATATTTCGATAAAGCTTCCTGAAAGATTCCTTAAACGATTATAACAATCTTTCTCGGAATATTTCTGACAGCTAGTTTATCCCAGACGTTTTAAGCTTACTGAAAGTTTCCCGTGAAAGCTTCCTGTAAGATTTCGAACCTTACACGGAAGGTTTCTGAAAGCTTACAGGAAGCTTACTTGCTATGTTAGTGACTTTTCACGTTTCAACTTTGGTAATTTGAATACAGTATAATTTGTTACGGATTTCAAAATAATCTGAAAGTCCAACATCCAGTATAAAGTGATCCATCGGAGTAACTGCTCTTTAAAGGCTGAAGTAAGATTAAGGCAACATTATACAATCAATTTAAATTATATGTTAAAAAGCAAAACTCAAAGAAAACTGTTAAAAGTTCCAATGAAATGAGATGCTAAGTGTTTAAAAAAATAGTTCGTGTAATTACTAGTCATTCGTGTAATATCACAGGATTAATGGAAAATATAAATTCATTAGTAGCTAAAATATGTAGTGAAAAACAAAAAGAACAATTGATTGACAGTGCATTGAAACGTAATTTTCATGTTGACAATGACTCTAAAAAATCAAATATCGAAAAGTCGATATCTTAATCCTAAACACACGGCAAGCCGTTAAAAGTTCTTATCAATGTTCCAAACAAGAAATTGAAATCAAATGATCCAAAACCCGCTGATTTCATTTTTAATTTACAAGATAATTATATGATTTCACTGATCGCGAAACATTAGGGAACGCCAACATTTTTCGCAAAGGTATAAAATATCGAAAACTTATTAAAAGCAATTTTTAAAAAAAATCATACAAGAACAGTAATAATTCGGATAATTATTTTGGATGCCGATCATTTGATTTCTTGAATATGAATAAAAATAAAGAGATCAAAGCATCAGAAATGACAATTGTTTGTGAAGATTTGGGTGCATTTTTACAGAATATTATTCAAAAAAGAAATATTTATCATTATCACTTGAAATATCAAATTGATGGAGGAGGTGGATTTTTGAAGATCTACTTATCTTTTCAGCTAAAAACTGTTGAAAATCTCGACACTTCTTACAAAGTTTCAAAAAACCATTAACGCAAGAAAACTAATGTTTCATACCACAATGTTTCACTAATGTCGAAGGCATTTTTTTTTAAAAAAAGATTAATATATAAAGGATATTGTCCTCCATATGATTAATCTTTTTCTATGGTGATGTCGAGGGAGCCCAGCCCGGTTCCCGTTTAACGCATTACATCAGGCTAGACTGTCAGACCCACCATACCAAAAACTTTGACTACCGATGGATGGTCAGCCACTTTTGTGACCAACAATACACCGATACCCAATGAGGTCAGATTTTTTAAGAGTCGCGATATAAATGGCACATACACTAATTTTCTTTTGAAAAAGAAGTTAGAGGTACCTGGTCAAGATTCGAACCCACGCCCTCCGCGTTAAAGGCAAGAGCTCTATCCATTACGCCACCGCGCTATCAATGTCGGAGGCATTAAAAATCAATAATTTTCTTGATAACATAACTGCTAACTTAAAACTTGCAAATATTATGTCGGGTCTGATGAATCATGCAAGTTCTCATCCGTGCACTTGGTGCGAAGCTTCAAGGGGTAATCTAAGTACTTACGGTACTTATCGGAAAATCAACCAATGTATTGAAAATTATGAAAATTGGGTATCCAGTGGAAGTGACAAAAAAGCTAGGCTTTATAAAAATTGTATTTATTGTCCTGTTTACAGTATTAATGATGCTTTTGACGATCAGAAAATAATTGATATTTTGCCTTCTCCAGAATTGCACTTATTATTAGGTGCACTTAATACCATATTCAATTATATGATGAAGTATTTTGAATTAATCAGTTTAGTGTAGATGAAACACTACCACGTTGAGCAAAAACATCTGCACGGAGGTACTTTTTCATTTGAAGGAAATGCATATAAGTTGCTTTTAAATAATGTTGATAAACTAAGGCAATTATGTGAAAGTCATGGTGCTGTAAGATGCTCAGAATTTGTAGTTTGTTTTGAATTATTGAAAAAAGTAGTAGACTCTTGTTTTTCTACAGCAATGCAATGAGACTATAAAAGCAACATTACCGGTTTAAAAAAAAATTATGAAGATTTAAATAAATCTTTCGGTGTTCCAATCACACCCAAAATACATGCAATTTTTTTTCATGTTTCGGGATTTTGTTTGAGAACTGGGATTACGCTTGCTTTTTACAGTAAACAAGCTGTTGAGTCCGTGCGCCACAATTTGAGTAAATTATGAAAGAAGTATAAAGTATTAAAAGATAATCCAGATTACGCAACAAATTTTCTTCGGGCAGTTTGTCAGTACAATAGTCAACATATATAAATATAATTAAGTTTTATAAATAATAATATTATTATGATAACTAGGGGGCAAGCCCCCTGCGCACAAGTGCGCCAACCCCCATCTTGCTTTTATAATTTTAAAAAAATATTCAGGAATATGCAATTTTTAAAGAAATATATAGAAATATAATTGTAATAATCTTACTATGATTCAGCTAAGTAGATACAGGCAGACAGTAAATAAGTACACTTGATTTATTAATTTAATTATAGAGATTTTATTTGATACTTTTATAATGAACTGAATATAGTGATAGTTTTATATTTGATAGTTTTATAATGAACTAAAAATGGAAGGCAGTAATAAAGAGATATTTGAAACATTTTTGGATTAAGAATAAAAAATTTGGAAAACTGTGATGTCAGTGGTTTTTTACAAAATTAAATGAAATTTAACTAAATTTATAAAGACTATATTTAAGTGTTTGATTTTGATTTAACGAAATTTAAATTTAATCATTTGATAATTAAACTTCAATTTAGCTTTTTCAAAATGATATTTTCAATCCCATACTTCTAATAAAATCGTGAAATTATTAATTATTTATATGATTAAACTTTACGATGATTACAGGATAGTTAGCTAATTGTAAAAAAAATATTGTTACCTATTTTTCATCTATTATAAATCTTAAACTTATATGTTATCATATATCGTTATATACAAAACTTAAAATTAGCTACTACCAAGTTGACTACAAGCTTAAAATCAGCTAATTGAAAGCTATTTTAAAGCTCAAATATAGCTTAATTTAGTTATTTCTTAGCTAATTACAAGCTTAAATCCAGCTAAATTTAACGCTGTAATGTAGGTCCAAAAATGAGGGGCACATTTCTGACGATAACAGCGATGACAGCGGCGATATACTTTCAGTAGTATAGAGAGAATATAATATAAATAGTATTACGTGGTAAATTCCTCGGACCTTCGAGTGAATCCCCGAAGCCATGAACTTACCTGGGTTCACAAATTTATAGTTAATTTTGATTGAGCGCCAGTGAACCCTGCTCAGCTAGCTGGGTAGAGCAACTGCAGAGGGGGTCAATACTTACTGGCCTGCCTCGGGTTGCAAGCTGGTTCTAACGATCAGAGTGGTCCAGAAAATTTCAATGTCATTTATGATTTAGTAAAAAAAAAAATAAGAAGTTAAAAAGCACAATGTTTAACATATAAAAAGCAAGTAAATTTTAAATTTATAAAAAAAAATACTATTATATTGCGTGATTCTAATTATTCGAGAAAAATTAATGATATAATTAATTTGCTTTAACTTATAATTCTTGTCCTGAAAAGAGGAAGAGGAAAAATAAGCAGTTGATTCTCTATTTAACTTTAATTTTAAACTTCTTATATTATCAATTTAAAAGAAACCTCGTTATACATCACAATAAAAAAAAAACAAGAAAGAAAACGCCGCTCTAATTGCTTTACTATACTTAGGCTGTGCGCATGTGCGGAAGACCAAGAATTTATAATTCCGTTACACGTGCAATCGATTTAATCACCTTTTAGGTTAACACCGTATAAAGAATAATTATTTGTAACTTAAATTACGCATCGCTCGATTTCCTTACCGCGCAGTCACACAACCCAACACTTACAATTCGCACTTCAATAAATTTTTAAAGAATTAATATCAATATCGCTCGCACTACTCTATATAAAATAAATAGGAACTTTAGATTTTATTAATAACTACGTGTAGCTATCTCACTCGCACAATTTCACCATGGACGCCGCGTCGTCTATTTCTTTCACTTTAACTATTTTTCGGTAATATAAAGATTAGCAGTCAGAATATAATAAAAGCAGATTTCTTTAACTTTAATGATTGCAAATTCCGCATTTAATTTATAAAGCAAAATAGCGTCGCGTCGCCAAGCATAAACGCCTTCGCACGTGGTTTTCTCTTCTCTCTTTTAATTTTACAATTATTTTATTTTTAATGTCTTTATTCGCATTTTCAGTTGCTCTGCGGCATATTCCCTCTCAGTAGTCGAAAACGAAAAAAAAGAACGTGACGCTGGTCGAAGAAGAAGACAATGGCGTGGTCGAAGGAAAGGAAACGATGTTGATTCCAACCCGGTCGCCGAGTCGTCGTCTCTGGAGATGTCTCACCACAGCCTTCTTTCTTTCCCTATATTTCTCCTTTTCCTTTTATTTAGCCCACGACTTCTCTGCTCTCGTTTCTCTTTTTACTCCTTAACTTCGCCGATAATATTAAAAAAAAGGTGAGTTTCAGCTTTACTCGAGTGTACTCAACGACTGCTGATCCAAGAATCATCCTCTTTTAAGAAGAAGGAAATTACATTCCCCTTTCGTTCTGTTATCTATCTTTGTCGCACCTAGCTACTCTCCATTTTCTATCCTTGTTTCTCGTCGCGTCTTAGTTTCTCTTTTGATCTCTTCAGTTACGAATCGCTATCGAAAGCTTAATCGACTCTTGGTCGCGGATCTTCTATCTCTATCACTCTAGTAAAATTTTTATACTATACTCGAGGTTGCTATGTTGCTTCATACAGTAGAAACATCGATTATCGAAGATTTCTACTTATAGCTGTTTCTTATTGGTCGATTTTTCATGTGAATGTCCAGCTACACCGCACGGCGTAGAAGTATCTAGTTATGCGTATATATATACGCGTCGTGTTCCTGAAGCCTTTTTCATTTGCCGCACGCATGATCATAATCTTCTTTCTCTTTCTCACTTATGTGCATAATTACAGCTGATCCTTCTTGCTGTGCTTCTGTCTTTGCGTCTGCTGTTACTCTAAGTTTACGATAAATATTTTTTCTATTTAAATAACTATTAATTTCTTTATTTTTATTTCTGGTCTTTCTCTATAGTTTTCTCGACCCTCCTTTACATCTGTCAATTTCTTACGCTTGCAGAAAAATCATTTTAAAAAAAACGTTACAAAAAAAAATAAAACATAAGATTTATGAATTAAAAAATAAGTACGCTTGCTTGTTATAATTTCTCTTTTTATACTTTAACTAATCTATTTAAATTTCATTCCTTGTTATGTATTTTATACATCACAATAGATCTAAAATGCAGCTAAAATTCAGTTGAAAACAAATCAATATTTACCTAAAATTGCTTAAAATTACTATAAATTTTAGCTAACTGTTAGCCAAATTTTAGCTGATTTTCATCTAAATTTTGCATGAATAAAGCTGATTTTAACATTAAATTTAGCTAACTTTTGATTTAATGTAGCTAACTTTCATGTAATTTTATCTAACTTCAGCTAACTTCAAGCTACCTTTTAGTTAATTTTTAGTTAACTTTTAGCGAAATTTCAGTTATCTTCTAGCTGAATTCTAGCTAACTAAGGACAAATCGAATTCTTACACACAGCGGCAACGGCGGCGGCGGAACCTTTTTATAATATAGAGAGATATAGCTAGCTTTTAGCTAAATTACAGCTAAATATATCTAAATTTTAGCCAACTTTTAACTGATTTACAGCTAAATTTAAGCTAACTTCTAACTAATTTATAGGTAACTTTTTGCTGACTTTTAGCTTACTTTCAGCTAAATTATAGCTAAATTCATCTAAATTTCAGCTGACTTTTAGCTGATTTTAGCTAAATTTTAGCGGAATTTCAGCTGAATTTTAGCTAACTTATAGCTAACTCCTAACCAACTTTTAGCTAACTTTTAGGTTGTAAAATGGGGATCCAAAAAAGAGGGGCTTATTTCTGACGGCGACAGCGTCGACAGCGGGGACAGCAGCGATATATTTTTAATAATATTGAGATTAGATGCATATATACATATAGCCTTTTTGTGTTGCATTGCGTTTTCATTGCCTAATAATGGAAAGTTGTTAAAATGACAAAACATTGATAAAAGTCACCCTTTAAAAAAATATGTTGCTATTAATATAAGTTTATATTACAATATAAAGAATATTATATTCATTATATAGTATATATATATATATTTATTTTTTTCGGCATATAATGAATATTTTTAACAAATATTATTTTATTTCTATAAAATTAACCATTTCTAAAAAACGGCTATAAAAACTAACCCTTAAAATACTCAATAATTATTTGTTTCTGTTTAAGAAATATATTGAAAGAAAACAGTTTCATAAAATCGCAATTCTTATTTAAATTTCTTTCCCAAGCACCGTGCATGACCTTTAGAAGACCTTGAAAAGTAACTCGAATGTCATAACTTATATTGCCGAATGATAACCTTATAGTCATGGACCATTTTTTTATACAAATCTAACTTTCAGAGCCTTTGGAGTTTATTGATTAACATGGGACATTCCAAGAGCCACTTTTACCTTTGAAAAATCTCTGAAGATGAAGATAACTAAAATTGTTAATGTCTAGCCTTTTCTGACTTTTCGAGTACCAAAGTCATAAAAAATCCTTTAGAAATGTTTTGTCGGATTTCGTCAGATACTAAAGTCAAATCTTTAATTTGACTTTAGTATCTGACCTTCTTAATATCATTTCACACGTAAAACATCTTATTCTTCTCAAATCCGGTATCAGCAATAGGGGTTCTCACTTGAAAAAAATCACTTTGACCTTAAAAATACTTTGGAAACTAACCTCAAGGTCAATATGCTCAAGGTGAACACGATCAAGGTCATTAGCTCACAAGCTCATTTCAACATTATTGGTTCACAATCCTTGAAAGTTTCAAGAAAACGGTTTTTGTGCAAATTTTGTGCAAGAAAACACTTTGACATCAAATGACATTGAAAACCTTGAAAAACTTAAAACATAGAGGTTAGGGTAAACAAGGTTTTCTTGAAAACGAAGCAATGAAATTAATTCTTTCTTATCAGAGAAAATTTTGCTTTTTCTGATACAAGATGGGGCTTTCTCTTTATTTTTCGCTGAAATTATTAGTTTCTGTAAAAGAATCAATTCTTTAATTAAAAAAGGTCAGATATACTCGACCTGCTCTTAAGGTCAAAGTTATTGGATCTCTTGGGTGATCCCCTCTGACCTCCAACTTTTGTAAAGATCATTTTTCAATATTATTCAAATTTAAAAAAAAACAGCTCTCAGGCCTTTTTTTAAGCATTTATTCTTGAATTAACCTTTCCAAGGTCATAAAAGAAATTTTAATATATCGCTACAAACGTAATTTTTCCAACTTTACCCGATCCCGCGGTCAAAAATAGAGTCAAAGTGATAATTCATTATAATGATAAGAACTTTTTACTGTCCAAATTTTTATTAAAAATTATGTAGGTAATGTTTCTGTCATGTTTTCAATGATCCTTCTCAAGCCAAAATTCACAGAATATATTTATGAATGATTCTGTGAAATTTTTAATATTTAAGAAACTGTACATAAAAGCTATAAATTGAATGTAATTGATGAACAAAAAAAATATTGTCGTATAAACAAAATGTAAAAACTCTGCCAAATGCTTTGGCAGAATGCTTTCTCATGGAGCTCTTTGAGTTTCATTAATTTTTTTATATTTATTTAAATGTGATATTAATATAAAAAAATTGTCTAACATTGATATTTATTTATAAATTTGTACTTTAAAAGAACGATGACAACGAAATTTCTAATCGTAACCACGATAAGAAAGAAAATAAATGAAAAATAAAAATTTATATGAAAATTTTCAAAATTCTCTTTAATTAAAACTGCACTGAGAAAATTAGTTTTCCAAAACTTGTTTTCTTCAGACAGTAGCAAATCGCTTGCATACAAATTTTGGAGCAAATCTATCAAATGGTTTTCGTAAAATAGAAAAAAAATAAAAAAAAATTTTTTTTTAATTTTAAAAATGCTATAAAATTATTAGTATGCCAAGAAAATCAGTTTTCAAATGTTTTTATTATTTCAACAGTAGCAAATAATTTCTATACAAATTTTTAAACAAATTCTTAGAGTAGTTTACACGGAAATGTCAGATAACAGCTACGCTATAGTTGTCACATTAGTGATCAATGTGTGTCGAAAATTTTAAGTTTCTACATAGATGGGCGGTGTGTGCACGCCGAATTTCTGTGTTTGCGCATCGTCTAACTTCACTCAACTCATAGGAGGTTGTCACACTGATCATCTTTTTTTTTGCACTGCTTGTCAATATGTAAACATAGAAATTTAAAATCTGACATGAATGGAAAAAAAATTAATTAAAATAAAACTAAGGTTATGATCCTCGGTATCAATGAATATCTGAATTGGAGATAATTGTGACTTTAATATATTAATTATTGCTATTATAATTATAAAATTTTTAATTTAATCAAAAACATTATTATTAATAATTTCAACATGAGAAATTATTGCTGTTAGCAATTCAATCATTGAAAAGAATGTACGCAGGGTTCAATGTTTCGAAAGTCCATTATCTTTTTTTAGAATTTTAAAATTTCAAATGGCTTTTTCATAATATTCATTTAAATTGTACAGAAAGTCAATTTTTAATTCATGTTTGTTATCGACATGTATTTATTCGGATAAATTATAATCGCTTAGGAATTGTAATAGGTATACAGAATACCGTTGAATAATGAAATATTTCGGGTTTTTTAATGAAATTTTTAACAAGTATTGAAAAAAAATACATTGAAAAACTATATTAGAAAATTTAAAGTACCTCATCATTATATTATTGTCTAAATACTCATTACAGTTCTAAAAATAAATTATAATTTATTTGAATGAATACATTTCGATTACAAACATGAATTAAAAACGAAATTTCTATTCAATTTATATAAATATTAAGAATGTGCTATTGGAAATTTTTAAGCTCAAAAAAATAACGGATTTTCGAAATATCGAACTCCACCCACATCATTTTTAATGATTTCAACATTGAATTGCTAACAGCAATAATTTCTTATGTTAAAAGTATTAATAATAGTGTTTTTGATTAAATTTAAAATTTTATAATTAGAATAGCACTAATTAACATATTAAAGTCACAATTATCTTCCAATTCAGATATTCATTGATACCGAGGATCATAACCTTAGTTTTATTTCAATTTATTTTTTTTCCATACATGTCAGATTTAAAATTTCTATGTTTATATATTGACAAGCAGTGCAAAAATAAAAGATGATCAGTGTGACAACCTCCTATGAGTTCAGTGTAGTTAGACAATGCGCAAACATAGAAATTCGGCGTGCACACATCGCCCATCTATGTGAAAACTCAAAATTTTCGAAACACATTAATCACTAATGTGACAAATATAGCGTAGCTGTTATCTGTCATTTCCGTGTACGTAAAACCCAAAAAAATGAAAAATTTTTTTTTTTAATTTTCAAAATTCTTTTAAATTAAAACTGCGCTAAGAAAAAAAGTTTTACAAAGCTTGTTTTATTGAAGCAATGATTAATTATTTGCATAATGATCTTAGAGCAAATCTAACGAATGGTTTTTGTGTAATATTAACAAAAATAAAAAATAAAAATTTTTTCAAAAATTTTCAAAATGCTCTAAAATTAAAACTGCGCTGAAGAAATCGGTTTTCCGAAGTTAATTTTCCTCAGACGATAGCGAATAACTTGCATACAAATTTTGGAGCGAATCTATCAAATAGTTTTCATAAAATAAAAGAAAAATAAAGAAAAAAATTTTTTCTCAAAATTTTTAAATTGCTCTAAAATTAAAAGTACGCTAAGAAAATCAGTTAGTAAAAGTTTTTCTCCTTTTGGTAGTCGCAAATAATGTCCATACAAATTTTCAAGAAAATTCTTCGAATAGTAAGATCCAAAAAAAATAAAAAATAAAAATTTTTTTAAAATTCTTAAAATAGCTCTAAAAAAAACTAAGTTAAGAAAATCAATTTTTAATAGCTTCCCCCCTAGTCAAACAAAAAAAATAAGCTGCATGCAAAATTGGAAGTGAATCCATCGAGTAGTTTTCGAGATATTTTTGACGTACTGAATTCACACACACACACACACATACACACACACACATACACACACACACACACACGCACGCACGCACACACACACACACACACACACAAACAAACACACAAACACACACACACACACACACACAAATACACAAACACACACACACACACACAAACACACAAACACACCAACCCACCAACCCACCAACACACCAATACACCAACACACTCACACACAACACACACAACACACACGCACGCACACACACACAGAATCACAGACACACACACATACACACATACACACAAACACACAAACACACCAATACACCAATACACCAATACACCAACACACCAACACATCAACACACCAACACACACGCACACAAACACACAAACGCACAAACACACAAACACACCAATACACCAACACACCAACACATCAACACACCAACACACACGCACACGAACACACAAATACACAAACACACACAGGATCACAGACACACAGACACACACACACACACATGCACACACACACACACACACACACACACGAACACATAAACACACAAACACACCAACACACCAATACACCAATACACCAACACACCAACACACAAACACACACGCACACACACACACACACAGGCACACGCACACGTATCAGCACACAGACATTTTCTGGAAACCACTTTTTTCGACTCCCTGCACTGAAAAAAAACCCGAATCCAGCGCTGCGAAGTTGATTGTATTAGCGGGATGCGAACAACACTCGAAGCAGAGGTATACACAAAATCGTAGTAGGTTTATGCGTGACTATACCGCAGTCAATAATTGCGACCGTTTGTACAGTATAGTAACGCGAATCCGAGTGGAGCGCTGCGACTGCATTGCCGGGTCAATCGCTTCAACTCGTCGGCATCATCCATGCCGACAGCCGAAATTGGGCACAACTTTTAGCGTTGCGTGGTTGCTTGCTTCGACTCGTCGGCGTCTCGCTTGCCGCAAGCCGAGACCGAGCACAGAGACAACGTTGCGAGTTCGTATACTTCGACTTTCTAGATTCTAGTACTGCGAAAGTCGATATTAATACTTTACGTCAATTCAAATTATGTGTTAATTTAATTTTCATTCAAAAAGTATTTATATGATTATTAAACAAGTAAATATTTTAATTCTTCAATATTATTTAGATTAAATTTTATTTATTAATATATTATATGAAACGTTTATTAAATTAAATAAGGACTAATGTTTCGTTATACTTTAATATTTACTCGAATTTCAAAAATTAGATATCTTGTTTAAGTATATTCATTAATTATTTATAATAAAATGACGTTGATCAATATTTTACATGAAAATATTTACTAAGTCGACTTAATCAGTTAATATAATTTAATGAATATCTATCTATCTATTTAAATGATATCTGATAAAAAATGTATTCGTATATTTTCTTCAAAATTAAGAAGAGAAAAAAGATCTTATAATCAATTATAAAATGAATATTTTTCTGACTCTTTTGCAAATTAAGAAGTTTTCAGTTATTTCCACGTTGAAAATGAGAAAATTAATCAGGCAAATTTCCTATTAAGTTTTTTTGTATATTGAATAATAACCTTTCCCCAATCAGATAAGCTAAAAAATTTACATATTGTAATTTTAAAAAATTCAATCACATTCTATATTTTATTTATAAGAAAAATGATTCTATTAAATTTTTACTTTGGTTCGACAGTTTTGAATCAAAAATTCATTAAAACATTAATTAAAAAAAAGATTTGGAGCTCTAAAATTTATTTTTTCTAATTTGGGATCCAATTGTAACTTATTCCCTCAATTTTATCAATTTTTATTTTTTAACTGTGTCAGTGAACATGAAATATCTTATATACATATATACAAGTGTATTATTTTATTAAAAATTCATTAAATATGATAAAAGAATATTTCAATAAAATTTAATTCAAATAGAATTCAAAGATTTAAAGATAAATTTTTAAACGTTCTAACTTAGTATCCAACTTTTTTGAAACAATTTTGAAATAGTTACCATTCTCTCACATTAAAAAATACACAATTGTGTTTGCGAATAAATTGTCCGTTTCGAAAATAATAATAATATATGGAAACATTTTGTAATTATGACAGCTTTCAAATCAATAACATCAAATGATTTTTCATTCCATAAATATGCTAATGGATAACAAATTTATGAATTTTCATTTTTATTTTGAATTATACTTTATAAAATTATGTAAGAACTCTTTTCTAATTTCAAACAAATATTTTATTAAAACTTTATTTCATGAATGTAATTATAAATTAATATTTTTAAATTTAAGGTAGTAATGATTTTAAATTAAAACTTATGTATCTAAATTAATAATATTTTTTTAAAATTATAAATGAATAATATTTTTTCAAATGAAATAAATATTTAGCACTGTATAATAACCTATATTTTTAATTGAATGTTCAATGTCATTCATTTAACTAAACAGTAATTTATACGTCTCTTTAAGTTAATTACATGACAATATAATTCTTTTTCTTAATAATTGTATAGGATATATTCAATGAAAGTAATATCTCATATACTTGAGCATACATTTAATTTTTAAATAAATTTACTAGGAGAGTATCATATCTTTGGATCACGGATTTTGCTCAACCTTTGTGAAAAATTTTCAGAGAACAAAATATAAAAAAAGCTAAATTTATAGTCACGAACGCTAAATATTTTCCTTGTCCAGTCAATTAAAGAATATCAATAAAAAATTTACTAGATTTGTAAATACTCATAGCTATCAAGCATTAATAAAACTAAAATAAAAACTATGCTCAAATCCTTTCAAAATAGCACTTGCACGCCCGGTTGAAAAAAAACACAGTTTTATTACATGATTTTATCATATGGTTTTATTATGTGGTTTTATCATATGGTTTCATTACATGTTTTTTGGTTTCAATTTATCATATGATGAAAGTATATGATAAAATCATATAATATAACATTATGATGAAATCGTACAGTGAAACTATATGGTAAAGACAAAATAAAACCATACATACGGAGAGAAAAAGCAGTTGATAGCTACTCAAAAAATTTGGAATCATTACTAACTTTGTTCGATAATAATTAAAGGAATGGGAATAAATACTAATCTATATTTTTGCGCCACACAACAAAAGTAAGGTTACGATTTTACAAATGATCTGAGAAAACTAAGGACTGAGGGGATATTTAAGTAACGATATGTATGTATGTATCGCGACGATAGTTGTCGGCAAGAGAATAAAAAGTCTGCGCGCGCATAGAATTCGCGTAATACATAGATGTGTATCACTACTTGAATAGCCCCTCTGATTACTAAAGAGTTAGGTAGCTAGTCATAAAAAGTTAAATGAAGAGTCAAACTGAGAATTATTGTCTGTAGTTTGCCTATAGGCAGACTGCAGACAATAATTCTCAGTTTGACTCTTCATTTAACTTTTTATGACTAGCTATCTTTTTATGACTAACTCTTTAGTAATCAGTCCTTAGTTTTCTCAGATCATTTGTAAAATCATAACCTTACTTTTATCGCGTGGCGCTAAATTATAGATTTGTATTTATTCCTTTACCTTTAATTATTGCCGAACAAAGTTAGTAATGATTCCAAATTTTTTGAGTAGCTGTTAACTGTTTCTTCTCTCCGTGAATATGGTTTTATTTTGTCTTCACCATATAGTTTCACTATACGATTTCATCATAGGGTTATATTATATGATTTTATCATATACTTTCATCATATGATAAATTGAAACCAAAAAACATGTAATGAAACCATATGATAAAACCACATAATAAAACCATATGATAAAATCATGTAATAAAACTATGTGTTTATTTTCAACCAGGCGATATAAAAATTTTTTTTTTCCAAAAGTCACAGCGTAATAAAGATTGGACCAAATTTCAGCTTTTATTATTAATTAAAGATTTGAAAAGAAAATTCAGATCCAACCTTTACTGCGCTATAACTTGGGGAAAAAATATTTTTATATACTGCAAATTCTATTTATAAAGGATTTGGGCTCAACTTTTATTTAAAAAGAATTTTAAGCTTGTAGCTATTGATGCTTATAAACTATAAGTGTTTGAAAATCTAATTATTTTTTTATTGATATTCTTCAATTGTCTGTGATTAGGGAAATACTGAGCGTTAGTGTCTATAAATTTAGCTTTTCCCATATTTTGCCATTCGAAAACTTATCCCAAGGTTTGAGCAAATATTCGTGATCTAAAGATGCACTACTCTCCTTATTAGTGAAGTTTCATTTTTTAAAACAAAGAAATTACAATTTTAGAATAAGAAAATACTTATTCCAAATTAATTAGTGTTTGATTGAATATCGTTTATATATAAAGTATATCATTATTTTACTAAGAAGTATACATAGAATTTTCAAAGAATGAAATCTTTTTTTAAATGTAAAAAATATTTTATTGACATATCTACACATTTCATTTAAAAATTTACTTCCTGAAATGAATTATATTTGACTCAAGAAAAATATAGTCTTTAAGTGAAAATATTTTATTTAAATTAGCAAGTATTTGTTTTTTTTTCAATTAAATGTAATTAAAAATCTTTAATGATAAAACGACTTTATTAAATCAATAAAATATCTCATCAATTATGTTTCGGTCGAAATTCTACAATTAAATTCTGGTTTTATTCCTCATAAATCTTCATCTTTTTTTATTCACAATATTTTCGTCTATGCCTACATTACTTTTGTATAAGAAATGTTTTGACAACGAAAAATCTACTGCTAGAATGCATAAATTATTTTTTAATCAAACGTTTAGCTTTGTCCATTACAAAAAAAAGGAGTCTGGTTAATTAAACAATATAACAATTTCGTCAAAAAAATGTTGGTAAATTTAACGGCATGTCGGAGTTGCAGCAATCAAGTTTTGCTTTTCTTATTTTATCGATATCTTTTTAAATTCTTAAATTAAACAAATATAATGACTTGTCCGCACTAAAGTTATATTAATACAATAATTTTTGTTAAAATAAAAAATCATTCAAACTTGTTATTTTTTTATGAGCTTGGATTGGAAATTAGATATTAAACTCGACAAACCTAACCTTAAAATACGATACATTGAAAGTTTTTATTATAACTTTGTATGTATAATATTTTGGTGGTTTTCTTGAGTTGTCCGCACTAGAGTTTAATCTTACAAACTCTTTCTTTATAGCAAAAAAACTCGATCAAACGCATCGTTTATTCATAAGTTAGGATTGGAAATATTATTAGAAGGCGGACAGCTTCGTCATGCTCTTAAAGATTTTTATAAAATATTAGAAATGCAAATTTATAATTTACAATAGGCATAATGCAAATTATAAATAAACGTTACTAAAAATGATATTAATTTAACAAAATTTATTTTTCAGAAAGAACTATTAAACGAAAGAAATATTTTATTTACCTGTGCATGAATTCGATTTTGAAATTAACTCACAAGGAGAACATTGCATTTGAGTTTTGGATTTTCTCTTATCTTGAGGATATTTTTTTTTTTTTTTTAATTATGAAATAAGCCGCGTCAATTTGGTCTAGCGCTCAATTTTTCTAAAGTTATAAGCATTTATGTCTAAATTTAAAACTTTTTCGTTTGCTTTATAGTCGTACAGTTTTTGAACTTATTATTCAGGTACTGTGCTTTAATTTTATTAAAAATAGATAAGTACGTATTAGTCAATAATAAATTAGAAATTTATAAATTTTCATGTGCATTGAAAATTATTATTTTTATTAAAGATTTTTTCAAATCCGTGAGAAAACATATAGATTAGTAATAATTTACTGATTTGAAAAAAATTATCCAGGAGCTTCATATTCTTTTCTGACAGTGTTAAGAACCAGGTAATAGAAAATAATATTAAAATTCGAAATAAAAGTAATTTTTTTAAAATGTCACATTATAACATAAATATGTTTATTCATCCATCATAAAATTTCGACAACGAATGAACGAATATATTTAAGTCTTAAAGATGAGACAACTGTCGTTCTTCAACAATTTTTATTATTTTTATATCAAAGGTAAATATTTTTCTTGCCTGATTAATTTTCTCATTTTCAATAGGGAAATAACTGAAAACTTCTTAATTTGCAAAAGAGTCAGAAAAATATTCATTTTATAATTGATTATAAGATCTTTTTTCTCTCCTTAATTTTGAAGAAAATATAGGAATTTCTTTTTTTATCAGATATCATTTAGATAGATAGATAGATATTCATTAAATTATATTAACTGATTAAGTCGACTTAGTAAATATTTTCATGTAAAATATTGATCAACGTCATTTTATTATAAATAATTAATGAATATACTTAAACAAGATATCTAATTTTTGAAATTTGAGTAAATATTAAGGTATAACGAAACATTAGTCCTTATTTAATTTAATAAACGTTTCATATAATATATTAATAAATAAAATTCAATCTAAATAATATTAAAGAATTAAAATATTTACTTGTTTAATAATCATATAAATACTTTTTGAATGAAAATTAAATTAACACATAATTTGAATTGACGTAAAGTATTAATATCGACTTTCGCAGTACTAGAATATAGAAAGTCGAAGTATACGAACTCGCAACGTTGTCTCTGTGCTCAGTCTCGGCTTGCAGCAAGCGAGACGCCGACGAGTCGAAGCAAGCAACCACGCAACGCTAAAAGTTGTGCCCGATTTCGGCTGTCAGCATGGATGATGCCGACGAGTCGAAGCGATTGATTCGGCAATGCAGTCGCAGCGCTCCACTCGGATTCGCGTTACTATACTATACAGACGGTCGCAATGATTGACTGCGGTATAGTCACGCATAAACCTACTACAATTTTGTGTATACTTATGTTTCGAGTGTTGTTCGCATCCCGCTAATACGATCAACTTCGCAGCGTTGGATTCGGGTTTTTTTTCAGTGTGAATTTAAATATGTACAAATTAATGAAAAAATAGAAAAAAAAATTTTTTATCGATACAATGCTTTTTCTATGAGAAAGCAAAATCGGTAATTAATATTAATATTAGTGATATAGGTTAATAAATATAATAACAAATTAGAATAGTAAAACTCTTTATTTAATATAAACTTATGAAGACTCTCTTTAATAAAAATAGTTGAGATATTCTTTAAAAGAAGGAAAAGCTTTCTAATCAAGCGTACAGTAAAGACTAAAACCAAAAGGGCGAGAATGATCAAGTTTAAGAAAGAAATGGGTAGGGGGAAACACAAGCTGTCTTATGTTGTACTAATATATATATATACATATATATATAGTACGTAGGTGCATGGGCGCACTTATATTCTAACACTCCCTCCCGACAATGCTTTTTCGCTTTTATTATCATAATACTTTTAAAAATACATATTTTGATATATAATTTGCATGTAAAAATTACTTAATACTATTAACATATAAATGATAAAATTTAATTAAAATTTTAATTAATATAATCTACTTTCTATAATAATGGGCGATGGGAACCATGGTTTTATTTTAAGTAATCATATGAAAAAAATACTTTCTCTATGAGAAAGCAAAAATAGATAATTTTAATAAATTTTAACATGTCTTAAAATTACTTTTAATTATCATGTTTATTTCATATAATTTTTTTAAAATAAAATAAAAAAAAACCAACACGCCTCAAAAAAAGCAATACGTTATTTCGACGTGCTATACAAAAACTAGCACAGATTAATTTTTACCGACGAAAACTAGTATTTTTAAATTTATGGAGATAAAAAGGAACACAAAATCTTATGATGGTAAATAATGAAACGCATTACCTACACAAATAACAATAAAATTCTTTTATCTGTACTTCACTCTTTGAAAAATAGATCTTACACACTTTTTTACATTCTTACTGTGCTTGAATAACAAAATAATTCATTAAATAATGACATTTTTTGCTTACTATTAATGTACTATATATACTATTATGAAACAAAACAGATAGATATTAATTTAATTGCACCTGAATAATATTACTATGAACAATTAGTTATGTTAGCCAGGAATTATTATAAAAAATGCGTAATTATTATTAATAATATTAATAGTGATTCATACTATCTTTATTATTCTTAATCAATATCAATGATAGAATAATTTACATTTTCTGCGAATTGAAAGTATTAATCTTCGTCAAGTAAACATCAAAAATGTTACTCTCAACCACATGAAGTCAAAGTTTTCTTTCTGAATCTTGAAAGTGCTAATTTTCATACGAAAATTTAGGAGTGATAGTTTTCGTAAGCCACGTCGATATAAAATATCGAATGTAAGGTATAAATAACAGTACCTCTTCGGGTGGTGTAGAAATCTGTTATTTTTATGTAATTGAAAAAAAATAATAATGATGATCAAAATTAAGATATAAAAAGAGTTAAAAATGATGTTATCAAGATTATATATAAATAGAAAATTATTTAATATCATAATTATAAATTTTAAAGAATGAGTTAAATTACTATAGGGAACTTATTTTACTTTTTAAAAAAAAAAAATGAAAAATCAAAATTTTTTTTAAATTCTTAAAATGGCTTTAAAACAAAACTGAGCTGAGAAAATCAATTTCCAATAGCTCCCCCCCCCTAGTTTGACAAAAAAAAATTGCATGCAAATTTTGAAGCTAATCCATCGAGTAGTTCTCGAGATATTTTTGGCGTACTGAATTTACACACATACACACACACACGCACACGCACATGCACACGCACACGCACACGCACACACGAACACACGCACACGCGCACACACGAACACATAAACACACGAACACATAAACACACGAACACACGAACACACACACACGCACACACAAACACCTACACACGTACACACACGCACACGCACACGCACACACGCGCACACGCACACACGAACACATGAACACACGAACACACGAATATACGAACACACAGACACACACAAAAACACACACACATACAGACTTTTTCTGAAAACCACTTTTTTCGACTCCCTGAGTCTAAATATGTACAAATTATTGAAAAAATAGAAAAAAAATGTTTATTGATACAATGCTTTCTCTATGAGAAAGCAAAAAGTATTATAAGATAATTTCAGTTGATGTAACGTAATTGCTTTTGCATAAAAAAATATAAAATACGTTATTTTTCAAGTTTTACAAAGGTAACTGGTCCCTATTTTTTTTTCCTTTACATGATTAAAAAAAAAGAGCGTTCTGATTAAGGCTCACAAGAACTTTTTTTTATAATTTTTTGATATATTACTTCAAAAAAAAAGACTTTTCAAGAAGATGCCTATCTTTGAAAATAGAATATAACTTTTAAAAAATAGGAACTATGTTTTATTAAAAATGAATTTATTTTTACATTTCAACGTATAGAAAAAATGCGTTTCGATTTTAGGAAAATAAGAAAGCGAGAATATTTTCTATTTCTTTAAATGAATCAAACTAGAGCTACTACATCAGCGTGCGATTTCATGAAAAAAAGTAGTGAAGTTTTTAAAATACATTACTGTATGCGCCTTTCGTATTAATTATTCTTATTTTTGGCAATTTTTTGCTGGCACACAATAAATACAGTTTAAAATTCTAAAAAACCTATTGCTCTTTTTTGTTTGCTATATTTTTGAATTTGTATTTACAAACCGCTATTTTAGTATAGGTCTTCAGAAATGACCAAACAAAACAAAAAAATTAGGTTTTTTTTCGAAAAATAGCATGATTATTTTAACGTTGAAAATTCTAAATATTTCTAATATAACCCTACTGAAAAAATCCACCTGGATTTCCACGTGGATTACCCATGTGGAAATCCACGAGGGTCTTATACAGATTCCATGTTGATTTGCATAGGAATCCACGCGGATTACCCACGTGGATTTTCACGTAAAAAAAATCATGTGGAATTTTTTTACGTGGTATGAAAGCTATGTTGATTTTATGAAACCCTTGTGGACTGTTGAAGAATCCATATGCATTTTATGAAATCTATGTAGATTTTCAAGAAACCCACATAGATTTTATAAAATTTGTGATAATTTTATGTACTTCTCGTTGATTTAAAAAAAACCCATATGAGTTTTGTGAAATCCATGTGGATATTATTGAATCCATGTGGATTTTTAGGTAATATACGTAGATTTTTTACTTGGATATCCACGTCGATTTAAATAAAAATCTGTATTAATTTTATGTACTCCTCGTAGATTTTTATGAAAAACCATATGGATTTAGAAAATCCATGTGGATATTTAGAAATCCATGTGGATATTTAGGAATCCATGTAGATATTTAGAAATTCATGTAGATCTTTGAAAATCCATGTGGATATTCAGAAAAATCCATGTGGATATTTAGAAATCTATGTGGATATTTAGAAATCTATGTGGATATTTAGAAATCCATGTAGATTTTTAGGTTATCTACGTAGATTTTTTACTTGGATATCCACGTGGATTTAAATGAAAATCTACGTGGAAACCCACATGAATATTTTGAATAGAAAATAACTCAATATTTATTTCGCATTCAAAGTAAAAACCAAAAACGAGGTAAGCCTTGTAGTTTCAACTCTTTGAAGATCAAAGAGCTTCTACGAACTAACTAAGAGTATTCTGGCCTTATATATCTGCGTCTTTGAAATTTGTATCAGGGATCACAAAACTTAGAAAAACGCCACCTATAGATTCAAAATAGAATCGACGTAATCAATCATCAATTCAACAGTAAGTCACAAGGTGGTGTTTCTCTAAGTTTTGTGATCCATCATATAAATTTCTAAGTCGCAGATATGTAAGAATACTCTCAGTGGAATCATAGAAGCTCTCTGATCTTCAAAGAGCTGAAATGACGAGGCTTACCTCGTTTTTGGTTTTTACTTTGAATGCGAAATAAATATCGAGTTATTTCCTATTTCAAACGTCTATGTGGATTTCCACGTGGATATTTATTTAAATCGACGTGGGTATCCAAGTAAAAATCTACGTATATTACCTAAAAATCCACATGGATTTCACAAAATTCATATAGATTTTTTAAAAATCCACAAGAAGTACATAAAATTATCACAGATTTTATAAAATCTATGTGGGTTCCTTGAAAATCCACATGAATTTCATAAAATCCATATGGATTCTTCAACAGTTCACAAAGGTCTTATAAAATCAACATAGCTTTCATGAAATTCACATGGATTTTTTTACGTGGAAATCCACGTGGATTCCTATGCGAATCCACATGAAATCCATGTGAAATCCACGTGGATTTCCACATGGGTGATCCACGTGGAAATCCAGGTGGATTTTTTTAACAGGGAAAAAAAGCATTTAATAAAAAATAAGAGGCATTATATAATTATTGCTTTTTAAACCATTTAAAAGTGTAAAAATAACTTAAGAACGGGGTGCTATAAAAAAAAAATAATTTCTTTATAGGTCAAATATTAAAGGTTTCGCGGAATCAGTGATATACATCTAAAAATAATAAAAATATGAATTGTTTTACATAAAGATAAATTAATTAAAAATATTGCACATCATTTATTAAATTTACCTAATTTTTATATATTAGTCGCTTTAAATACATTTTTTCTTAATAAATTACTTTTAACATTATTTCGAAGAAATAATAATATTTCAATGTGTAGAAACATTGTAGTCAACAACAGTAAGCATTGAGAACTGTTTTATTTACAATGATAGTGAAAGAAATTTCTTTATAAAATAAAGCCAAGTACACAATATATGGCATTGATTATGAAAAAGAATACACAGATATGAACACCCACAGCACCAAAATGTATGGAAACACGCATGCACACATTATGACCAAAAAATTCAGTTAAATTAATATAAAACCATTGTGATTTAATAGATCAAACAATTGAAAAAAACTATTGAAATAATAACAATTTCTAAAATTGGCTCTCCTACATATCAAATTGCTAAAATTTTTAAACGTTTTATTTTTAAATCAGTTCCTTATAACACCCATACTTAAAAAAATAGTTATATGTTAATTGAAGACTTGAACGAATTGAAGGTTCCAGATGATTATTCCATATTTAGTATAGATGTCACTGCCCTTTAAAATAATGTTTACATGAAAGCTATTTTAGTTGCTATTGGAAGAAGATGGATTCACTCATATAAACATACAGACATGTGTTAATGGTGAATTTAACAAGCAAATATTTGGGTGTGCAATGGGTAGCCCTTTGAGTCCAATTTTGGCTAAGATTGTCATGCAAGATGTTGAACAAGAAAGCCTTTTAACCTTAAAAGACTTAGTTCTGTCCTATAGAAGATATGTTGATGATGGGCTCATTTGTGCTAGAAGCAACGAAATTGATAATATTCTTAGGACTTTCAACTCCATTGATGAGCACATTTAGCACACCTTGGAAACACCTGTAGACAATGTTTCACACTACCTGGATATTAAAATCGATTTTAAAAATGAAAATAAATTAGTTACAGGTTGGTATCTCAAGGAAGCCCACTCAGGATAGTATCTGAATTTTTATTCTCATCGACCTATTTCTCAGAAAATAGGTATCATCTTTTCATTGGTCGATAACGTGATTAAATTATCAGATAAAAAGCATCATTTAAAATATTGTAATATGATCAGGAAAATTTTAATGAACAACGATTATCCAATTGGCTTCATTAATAAATACATTGAAAAAAGAATCAAACATTAAAAACATATTCATAATAACATAAACATTGACTCTGCCTCTGTAACATAAAATTTGATCATTTTCCCTTATTCAAAAACTCATGAATTTGCTTTTAATAGAATATGTGAAAAGTTTCATTTAAGATTAATTTTTAACTTAGACAATAAAATTAAATGTAATTCTCAATTGGGCAAAGACACAACAAAAAAATCTCAAAAAACTAACATAGTTTATAGAATTAATTGTAGGGATTGTACCCCGTTGAAAAAGTCCAATTGGAATTCCCAATTGGATTTTGTTGGAAATCCATGTTGAAATTCGAATCAATTCCAATTGGAAATCCAATTGAGAATTCATAATGGAATTCCAACGACAATTTTAAAAATCCAACGTAAATTTATGGACATTTTTAAGCGATAGAAATATTTTTTTATAAAATTGTATTTATGCTTTCATTGTGATTTATAAAAATATCTCTGTTCATTGAGAAAAATAGAACATGAGAAAGCAGGCCGAAGATCGTCGTTTTAAACCAAATGAAACTACCAGCTTATAAGTTCTAAACTCTTTTATTTTTTTTGTGCGCATTTGCTTGCCATAAAAGAGTCAATAGATTGAAAGCATGGTAGCCGTCTGGCGATCAATTATTAGTACTATTATATAAATGTGTATATTTATATTCGATGATTAGCCGCTAGGGGACTACAACGCTTTCTATCTATTGACTTTCAAATGCGCACAAAAAAAATAAAAGAGTTCAGAACTTATAAGCTGGTAGTTTTATTTGATCTAAAACGACGATCATTCGGTCTGCTTTTTCACGTTCTATTTTACTCAATGAAGAGTGATATTTTTATAAGTCGCAATGAAAACATAAATAAAATTTTGTATAAAAAAATATTTTAATCGTTTAAAAATGTCCATAAATTTATGTTAAATTTCTAAAATTCTCATTTGAATTCCATTATGAATTTCCAATTGGAATTTCAATTGGAATTGATTGGAATTCCAATTGGAAATTTCAATTGGAAATCTAATTGGATTTTTTCAATGGGGTAGTTGCTGTTACATTGGACAGACCAGTCATACTGTTTTGACTCGTATAAAAAAGCATCAGTCTGATTGTAAATATAAACGAGAAATATCAGCCACCTATATTCATGAATTAAATACTGGCCATAAGATGAATTATGATATGGATAGTGTAAGTATTATTGACAGTTTAGACAATTATTATAAAAGATTAGTTTCAGAAATGATTAATATATATATAAACAGAAGCAAAACATTAATAGAAAATTCGACACGTAGAAACTACTAACAATTTTTAAAAATTATATTAATAACAACATAAAAATAATATATTGAAATGCTTTATATTCATTAAAGGGTGCTAATCTTAACTTTTTAAATTTTTTTTAATTGTTTGATCTATTAAATCACAATGGTTTTATATTGATTTCACTGAATTTTTTGGTCATAACGTGTGCATGCGTGTTTCTATACATTTTTGTGCTGTGGGGTCTCATATAAGTCCATTCTTTTTCATAATCAATAACATATGTTGTGTACTTGGCTTTAATTAAAAATAGATTTGTTCAATGATTGTAGTTTGAATTAGCGCGCGCTTTATCTTATAACTTAAGAGTGTTACTCATTACATTATTTATTGTTCTAATGCGTTATCAAATGTATTTGGTTTACTATTGTAAGAAAACCTCTCGAAGAGCCATATGTACAATATTTATTGCTCTTAAGAGGAGGTCACGTATCTCTGTCCTTTTCTAATCAAAGAATTGAGTTTTTTACACAAACTAACAACTTTAGCAAAAAATGAAGAGAAAGCCGCATCTCGTAATAAAAAAAGCAATATTTTCTTTGATAAGAAAGAATTAATTTTATTGCTTCGTTTTCAAGAAAACCTTGAAAAACTTAAATCATAGAGGTTAGGGTAGACAATTTGGTTTTCAGGTTTTCTTGAGAACGAAGCAATAAAATAATTTTTTCTTATCAAAGAAAATATTGCTTTTTGATACAAGATGCGGCTTTTTTTCATTTTTCGATAAAGTTATTAGTTTTTGTAAAAAAATCATTTCTTTGATTAGAAAAGGACAGAGATACGTGACCTCCTCTTAATAATTATAAGTTATAAAATATAACAAAATAGATAAATACAGTCAGTTAATTCAATGAAGTGCCTTACTTATTACTTTATGCCCTTACAGCTTTACTTCATAAAGAAATTTCTCTCACTATTATTGTGAATAGAAACGTCCCCAATGCTTACTGTTGTTGACGACAATGTTATTACGCATTAAAATATTATTATTTCTTCGAAATAATGTTAAAAGTAATTTAGTAAGAAAAAAATGTATTTAAAGCGACTAATATATAAAAATTAGATAAATTTAATAAATGATGTGCTATATTCTTAATTAATTTATCTTTGTGTAAAACAATTTATATTATTATTATTATTTTCAGATGTATACATATTCTGCAAATTTTGGCTTGAGAAGGGTCATTAAAAACATGACAGAAACGTTGCCTACATAATTTTTAATAAAAATTTGGACAGTAAAAAGTTGTTATGATCATTTTAATAACTTTTGTCTAAGCAATTTTTTGCACCACGTAAATGTTGTGTGGATTTTTATATTCGTTGAGGAAACAATGAGAAAAATACACACACACACATTTTCTTATGATTAAACTAATCCCGGACTAACGAGAGGTAATAAGGTGGAAATTTCGAATGAGAAGTGACAATTTCATAGATCGTTTTTTTAATCTTAAGAGCAGGCCGAACTATTTCTTCTTATCTTTCATACGAACACCATTGGTTGTAACACTTAAAAAATGGCAGCCCCCCCCCCTAGATACTAGTGTAACATCCTGGCTACGTTACGTCTAATTTTATTTAATTTTAAATTTTTTAAATTTTTCTTGCAATGACCAGCATCTAAAATTTTTTCTAACTAGCATGCACCATCAGTCTATCGAGGTCACAGGTGTTTTACTTCCTAAAAATTGATTAAGATATCGAAAGATCCACGCACCAAATTTGCTATTAGCAAATAGCATTATCTTGTCTGTGTCATCTTCGACGTCTTAAGTAGGATTGTGTAAGCACAAGTGTTTTTGAACATCGTGCCACCTCCGTCGTTTTTCCGTAATTCAGGTATAAAAGGCCGAAGAGGGCATTGTTCCCCACCTTATTATCATAATTCTTCTTGCGGCATATCTCGAATATGTTACGTACCTCTTACCTATTATTATATTTTTCATTTTCGTCTTCATAAACGAAAAATCTATTATATTCAAAAGCCAACAGTTCTTCTCAGTTTTCTATTCTATCCCTATACGGTGCTTTTGACTTATACACGTTTATTTTCTTATTTCCATTGTATTCACAGGTCACTTAGGCCAACTGTAATTGTATTCATGAATATCAACTGCAGACTTCCTTAAAGCCATTATGATTTTTTTCGTCAATCTATTCGGTTCTATTGGCATATTTACTCTCCTAACTCTTCTCTTCCTCGCGTTCAACCTCGACTGCGTGCATCTTATGGCATAATCGCGACTTTGTGTGTGTGTGAGATACAAATTTAGTGAACTAGATTAGTGTGCTAATGTATATATATATATATATATATATATATATATATATATATATATATATATATATACATATCATATATAGATATAAATAAAAATAAACATTCACATACACATGTTAATAAGCAATAAATTGTGCGCCGAACAATAAATCAATAAAATGTGACTGTGTAAAAACTTCAAGTGCCTTATAAAATAAAACTATCTCATATAAATAAGAAAAGGGATAATTCAAATTTATTTTTAAAAACCAGCCCAATTTCAACAGGACCAGCGATCAGCAGGACTTCGACTCTAGTCTACTAAAAAAAAGTAAGTAAACTCATCAATTGCTATCATTTCTCTCTTTCTCTCTCTCTCTCTTTGCGATCTCAACACGGATTTATGGGGCCCGCAAAATAGCTTGCTTCCTTTATCTTATAATCAACCACGCATACACCTAAAACATGCATCCGCTCGGCGCGTTTAGACCTGTACATTCACGGCCCTTCTTTTTATATATATTTTTAATTAAATCAATAATAATAAGAAATAACGCCGAAATTAATATAATAGGTAAATTTTATAATAAGAACAAAATAATTTTATCGCGTACTGTTTGAATAATATGAGACCAACTGAAAATCTATAATATAAAATGTCTTTTTTGATAGGACTCATATTATTCAAAAATTATGTAATAAAATTGTTTTTCTCTTATTATAAAATTTTACTGTTATACTGGTATATTGCGGAGGCTGCCATTTTTTCAGTGTTTCAGCCAAGCCCTACCGAAAAAAGTGAAGTGATTAATCACTTGATTTATCATCTTATTTATTATATGATTAATCACCTGATGAATCACCTGACTTTATGACATGATCTGACAGGTGATTAATCAAGTGAAAGATCATGTGATTAATCAGATGAAAAATCAGGTAATGAAATCAAATGAAAAATCAGGTGATTAATCAAGTGAAAAATCAAGTGAAAAATCAAGTGATTAATCAGATGAAAAATCAGGTAATGAAATGAAATGAAAAATCAGGTGATTAATCAAATAAAATATCAAGTGATTATTTAGGTATCATGATTCATTCTATAGGTTTTATTTGTATCCTTATTATATTTTCATTAGTTGATCAATATAACATAGTTTTAATAATCGAAGATTTCAATGGTAGAAATCAAAGATACAATCTTAAATGTTTTCAACATCTATTGAATTATAGAACAGACCAAAAACAATACATAAGAATATATACAATGCCGATACATTTATCATATTCATATCACCAAGTTTGCATTAATTTTAGGAAATAATTGGGTACATATACACATGAAGAATTTGATTTCATTACCTGATTTTTCATCTGATTAATCACAAGATTTTTCACTTGATTAATCACCTGTCAGCTCATTTTATTGTTAAGTCCTGGCTTTACACCAGGACGGAATTAATGATTGATTATGTTGTTGATATGAGGAAAATATATTTTATGATAATATTAAATAAAAGAACAAAGTTTAATTTTAAAATATTTAATTTGAAAGTTAAGTCTAGTGATAGAAAAGTTCTACCAATTTTAATTGTTATGAATCGTTCTCACGATTAAATATACTTGAATTGAAATAATGTAGATCAAAATATAATTGTAAGAATCTTACCTTGATTCGGCTAAGTAGATACAGGCAGACAGTAAATAAGTACACTTGATTTAATATTTTAATTATAGTGATTTTATTTGTTACTTTTATAATAAACTGGATATAGTGCGCGAATATTTGAATAATTTTATAGTGCGAGGAATATAGTTATAATAATTGTATCTTTGAAGTGCTTGTAGAAATTCTTTGATAAAGTGCTTTGAAAAAGTGTCTGCTTCATAGTGCTTATTGAAGTGCTTCTGTTTCTTGATTTGATCTGTCTTTTTATATTGATGATCCCTGCCTTGTTTAAGAATTTGAATTGGTGTCAACTGATGGAGCAATGCTTATTCTGCATTTTGACTTTTATTGAATGATATGGTTAACGTGGTAAATCTGGTTTGTGTAGTCTTCGTAATTGTACTTACTTTGTTAATTCTGAAAATCGCATTGCACTCGGTTTCTTAACAAATGACTTACTTTTACAATATGCTTGCTAAGGTAAATTAGCTGATTGATCAATAACTGCATATTTTTGGAATGAAAAATTTTAAAATAAAAGATACGTCGTGACGTAACATTATAATGTCAGATGATTTATCAGGTGATTAATCATATAGTAAATAAGATGATAAATCAGATGATAAATCAAGTGATTAGTCACTTGGCTTTTTCAGTAGGGATGGTCTTCATATAAATTATGAAAAACACTATTAGACAAGGACAGATAGTTTGGCCTCTTCTTGAGCATCGCAAATAAAATAAAATTCACTGTAACGGTTAATTGTATGTGACACTGTGGTTTTTTTTTAATGTTTTTAGCCTCCCGCCTAGTCACTTCCAAAACGCATCACCAAGCAAGAGAGCCAGTCCCTCTCTCTGATTGAAAGTAGGGGTATATCTGCCACACTTCGTCTCTTCTTTTTTTTTTCTTATGTCGTCGCTAAGAGGAGGTCGGAACCATTTACCATTTGGTGGTGCTGCAAGTGAGAGAATAATATAAAATATTTTTAATACTTGGATTTACAATTTATTAAGATTTACAATATTATATTTCTAATGTTGTCAATAACTCTTGCTATATATATGTAGAATAATTATCGATGCTAATCTCGTTTGAAAAGTCTAAAATATTTTTGTAAAGCGAAAAATGCTGCGCGTGATAGAGCCGATGTAAACATGTGTATTTTTCTTTAGTGCTACAAAGAAAGTAATCAGGGTTGGTTTCTGAAAGGCTCTACGCTCACAGTTCATGACTGTCAGTGTAGAGATTTAGTGTTTATAGCGCTGCGACGACTTATTTGTTAACTACTACAACCTACTATTTTCAAGCTTACAGTCATGAACTGTGAGCGTAGAGCCTTTCAGAAACCAACCCTGAAAGTAATACTAAAGAATGATGAATACATATGCTCTCGCCGGCTCCATCTCGCGCTGCATTTTTCGCTTCACAACAATATTTTAGACTTTTCATACAAGATCAGCATCAATAATGATTCTACATATATATGGCTAGAGTTATTGACAACATTAAAGGTATATCATTGTTTCGGTAAATTGTAAATCACTGTGTAAAAATTATTTTACATTTTCAATCTCCTTTTCACACTCTCTTGTGCGCTTTTCATGCAGGAGTAAGTGGAAGAAGCGTGTAAGTGCTAGTTGGTTGAGTCTTGGGATGAATTCTCGATCTTTCGATAGCAAACTCTTCCCCCACCCAAGTTAGAACGTGTAAGAATGTGACTTCCTTATCATAGGAAGTCACCTAGATAAAATGTGATTCCACTTTTGCTATAATCGAAAGGCAATTATACTTCGTAAGAAAAGCTTTATCAAGATATTTGGTGCTAATTAAATATTATTAATTTTCAATTTCAAAATAAAATTTTTTATCCGTCACTTAACAGTTAAATTTTCGAGATGTTGAGCCGTGTTATTTAAAATGAGACACCCTGTATATTCAAAGTAAAGAGAAGCTTCATTAATCAATATTATAAGAAATAGTACATTACGTAACTAGTGCGGGAAGTGGGTGATTCTTGCACGGAAAGTTTGACAATTTCCATGCGAGATCACCCATTTCCCGCACGTGTTACGAATATTATTTTTCCACACAAGGTGTAGGAAGTTCGATTGGTCTTTTACATAATATATGATTGTATTTTACAAATTAATAATAAAAAAAGAATGATTACATAATTTTGAATAAAAATTCATATTACAAAAAAAAGAAATTGAATGTGTATTAGAGAATCTAGTTTGTGATATAAGAAACTAATATAATATTTTAAACTTTTCATTTATTGAAAGGAAACGTAAATTAATGTACATTATTTGTTTGATAAAAGAAATGTAGGAATTTCTATAAAAATCCAAATAAATAAATTAATAACATATTTAACCAAAATATCATTTAGTTAGATAATTTTCTTACGAATTTAAATTTTATAATTTACATTAAAATTGAGTTTAATGTTATTACGATAATTCAAAGTCAGTGTAATATTTTTTTCGCCATTCTAATCCTAAAATCGACACTTCCTTGCTCTTTTTTGTCTCTCATGGCGAAAAATACACTACGCAACTAGTATGCAAAGGCTTTTTTACGAAACTCGTTACGACCCCCACCTTAGCCTCAGGCCGTAAGCTTCTCGTTTCGTAAATAAAGTCTTTCCATACCCGTTGTGTAATGTACTATCTTCTTTGTTAAAATTGTAACCCCACTCTTTTATATTTCTTTCTTTGTGTAAATAATTTTCTAGCTTACAATGCATTCACGAAAATTTTAGATTTTGATTTTTATAATATTGATTATCCAATGAATGGTATTCTTCTTTGTTAAAATTTTAACCATACTCTTATATATTTTTTTTTTGTTTAAGAGCATGACGAAGCTGTCCGCCTTCTAATAATATTTCCAATCTTAACTTATGAATAAACGATGCGTTTAATTGAGTTTTTTTGCTATAAAGAAAAAATTTGTAAGATTAAACTCTAGTGCGGACAACTCAAGAAAACCACCAAAATATTATACATACAAAGTTATAATAAAAACTTTCAATATATCGTATTTTAAGGTTAGGTTTGTCGAGTTTGATATCTAATTTCCAATCCAAGCTCATAAAAAAATAACAAGTCCAAATGATTTTTTATTTTAACAAAAATTATTGTACTAATATAACTTTAGTGCGGACAAGTCATTATATTTGTTTAATTTAAGAATTTTAAAAGATATCGATAAAATAAAAAAAGCAAAACTCGATTGCTGCAGCTCCGACATGCCGTTAAGAAATTTTCTCACTTACAATGCATACGCGAAAATTTTAGATTTTCGTTTTTATGATATTGAACATCTAATAAATGGTATTTTTCTTTGTTAAAAGAGTATGATAGGATAAGATAGGCGAAATGACACCCCTCGGGGATTTGGAATTTGGTTGCATGAATGGTCAACATATATCGAATAATGAATTTTAAGATTATCAAACCCCCCCCCATTCCCCCCACCTCCAAAAAACGTGTTTTTTCATTAGTTTTGGTTTTTGACACGTCAATTATTATTACCCAGTCTGGAAAAATTTTTACATAATTTTTGCATAAATACCCATAAAAAAAATGCTTACCTTGAATTTTTAACTGGGCGACCTAACCTAAGAAAGTTTCTAAAATCTTAAAATCGCTCTAAAAACTCGCCATTTGAAGGTGTAAAAAAAATATTTGGTAAAAAGTTTTGAACAAATTATCTTAAAATATAAGATTTTTTTCAGATTTGTCGAAGTGGTGCGCCATATCTAAAAGTCGAAAAAACTACTTTTTTAACGGTTTTTTAATGTTTTTTGCCACTTACGCCTCACTGAAGCTAATTTTAATAGATCTGATAGCATTTTTAAATTCTGCGGTAAAAAATACGTCGAAAATATGTACTATACTTGTTAAAAATATTTTTATACTATTTACTAGAAATCGAAAACGAAAAAGTAGTCTGCTTAAAGCATGTCAGAAGTACTATCTTTTCTTCTATGGTGTTTGAATAGCCATTTGTAATCTTCTTATCATTGAATTATACATATTTTTTGTGTATTTTTTCCTGTAGAATGTAGTGGTGCCATAAGTTTTACTTTAACTAGCTTATGAAAGGGTTCAAAGAGCAAAAGATAGTCTTTTCCGATTTTTTCAAAAGTTTTCGCTGTATCCAATCTTCAAATGAACAGATAATATATTAGTTTTATATTTAAATTGATTATTTTTAGATAAACAATTATTTTTGTAAAGAAAGTATTAAAAATTATATAGAACTTTTCGTTATTTTTATCCTGTAATTGTAGAAAATCAAATAAAAAAATATTGTACATAAAAGCAATGATATATATTTAAAAATCAATTCAGAATTAAAAAAGAGTTTTGTGTAAAAAAGTTATCACTTTTGATATTAAGGAAATCATTACGTTGCATGCATTGTAGAAGAATAATAAAAACAGTAAATATAATACATAATTTTTTTTATTCATTATAACAATATTTATTAATATTTAGTCATTATTTGTGAATATTGATTCAGTCTTCATCTTCACTGTTTTCTTCTATTACGAGCTCGATTTGTTGTACATCGAAGAGTGTAGTTAAGACTTCAGTTGGTCTAAATATACGAGATAAGTATCTTGCGTAACTTAAATAAAAAATAATAGCTGCTAGATGGGAGCAGCACCCAATTGTTCTGTTCCCGTTTGCACAATTGCAGCAATATCTCTTAATGCCATTATTGCCGACCATTTTTGAGCAGTACTGTATATAACATTTATACTTTTTTCTTCTGATGTGCCTCGATTGAACCTCAAATCTTACAATATCTGGCTGTTCTTTTGAATAGCTGAACAATAATGAACCGTCATCTTCTAGAATTCCTGCCAAATAGGAAACTTATTGCGATGACTGATAAGTACCAGTAAAGAAAACTTCAAGATCTTTTAACGCCATTTCAGGAAAGTCAAGTATTTCCTCCGATGATAACTGCTGAAAAGGCACGGTCTTTCGATTCCAATTGTTATCATGGACTTCAAGCGCCAAAGTATTTTGAACATTTTTCATGAAGTTGATTCTTTCGATAATTTTTACCAGATTTTCTGCATCGGAATTCAATCTCTTGCCGAACGTGTTTTGCAAAAAGCAAGCAATCTTACAGAATAATCCGGCTCTTGGAAGAAGACCATTGTGGAATTGATGTTGAAGTAGCTTATACTTTTGGCCGATTATTCCATGTATCACTTCAACCACCCATCTAAGTTTAGTCACTAGACGAGACGCATTAGATTCTTCAGTGGTAAGTTGAGGTCTATTACCTTATAAAGCAGGCATTGAGACAGTAAATTCCCGTTCGTTAAAAAAATCCACTACATCATGAAATCCTCGGATCAAGAACAAAAATATCTTGTTTTTGAAGAATCTCATTTAATCCATCAGGTTGCTTTAATATAGTTTCCAATATTTTAGCATCGTTATAATTTGCAGTGTAAGGTCCAGCACAATCCACAATATAACCGTTTGTTGTGCAAATTGTAAATGGCTTGCATAGAAAAGTTTTTTTTTTGTCCTGAATACGATTTCCGTTGGTAAGCATTGTTGCTGCTTTTTTGGTGGCGTAAATAGATTCCGTCACAGATCAAGGCTAATTTATTGTCTAAACTATACAGCATTTTCGCTACTTCAGCTGTCTGGGTAAGGAGGAATTCCCGAGAATAAGCTTTGATCCCAAAATGTTTTGGCAAAATTTCGTTTTCAAAACAGTTGAGTACGGAAGCGATGGAATTTTGAACTATATATTCTTCAATGCTAAAAATTGCAGAGATACATTTATTGGAGTTACCAGATCTCATTTTAAATAAAAAACGCTGCCAAGTGTTTTGGAGGAATGCTTTCTCATAGAGCTCTTTGAGTTTCATTATTTTTTTTATATTTATTTAAATGTGATTTTAATATAAAAAAATTGTCTAACATTAATATTTATTAATAAATTTGTACTTTAAAAGAACGATGACAACGAAATTCATTCTTCTTCTTCAAATATTTTTTCCATTTATTAAAAAACAATTTAATTTATAATATTTAATAATGATTATATTTAAATACTTTATTGAATGTAATAATACAAGTCAACATCTAAATCAGTAGTACTATTATAAATTTTCAAGAGTAACTCAGAAATCAAAAGAAGTGATCAAAAAGCTACGCTAATAAAATTATTTTTTTTAAACTTGGTTTATAAAGACAGTAGCAAATAACTTGTATACAAATTTTGGAGCAATTCTATCGAGTACTTTACGTAAAATGGAAAAAAACTGAAATATGAAAATTTTTTAAGAAAATTTTTAAAATTTTCTAAAATGAAAACTACGCTAAAAAGATCGGTTTATAAAAGTTATCCTACTTTTGGCAGATGCAAATTATTCCCATAGAAATCTCAAAGCAAATTCATCAATTAACTTACGTAAAATACAAAAAAAAATTAGAAATTGAAAATTTTTTCAAATTCTTAAAATGGCTCTATAAAAAAAATACACTATGAATACAAATTTTCAATAGCTTCCCGCCTAGTTATGCAAAAACATAGATGGTATACAAAATTTGAAGCAAATCCATCGAGTAATTTTCGAGATCTAACTGGTTAAATAAATAACATTTTCTTTTCAAAATTTCTTTTCCAAAATTTTAAAAATGCTCTAAAATTAAAACTACATTATGAAAATCAATTTTTGAAAATTTCCCTTCTTTTGGCAGTCGCAAATAATTTTCCTGCAATTTTTAGAACAAATCTATCGAGTACTTTACGTAGAATAAAAAAAAATTAGAAAAGAAGAATCGAAATTTTTTTTTAAATCTTTAAAATTCTCTAAAATTGTAACCACGCTAAGAAAATTAGTTTTCAAAAGCTTATTTTTTTCAGACAATAGCGAATTAATTGTATAAAAATTTTGGAGAAAATTTATAGTATGGTTAACGCAAAAAAGAAAACAAATGAAAAATAAAAATTTTGGAGAAAATTTTCAAAGTGCTCTAAAGTTAAAACTGCGCTGAGCAAATTAGTTTTCCAAAGTTTGTTTCCTTCAGACAGTAGCGAATTCATTGCATACAAATTTTGGAGCAAATCTATCAAATGGTTTTCGTAAAATAGAAAAAAATTAAAAATATAAATTTTTTTAAAAATTTTAAAAATGCTCTAAAATTAAAAGTGCGCTAAGAAAATTAGTTTACAAAATTTTTTATACTTTTAGCAGTCGAAATTAAGTTCCATACAAATTTTCGAACAAATTCTTCGAGTAGTTTACGTAAAATACAAAAAAAATGAAAAATCGAAATTTTTTTAAAATTCTTAAAATGATTCTAAAAAAAAACTACGCTAAGAAAACCAATTCTCAATAGCTTCCGCACCAGTTCATCAAAAAATTGAATTGTATGGAAAATTTGAAATAAATCCATCGAGTAGTTTTTAAGATTTTATTGGCTTAATAAATAGAAACATTTTTTTTTTTAATTTCAAAATGCTCTAAAATTAAAACTAAGCTAAGAAAATCAGTTTTTTTAAATTTATTTTATCCGGGCAATCACATATAAATTCCATGCAAATTTTGAAGCAAATTCATCGAGTAGTAAACAAAAAAAAACCAAAAAACCAAAAATCGAATTTTTTTTTTTTTTTTTTTTCAAACTTTAAAATGAAAACTACGCTAGAAGAACCAATTATCAATAGCTTCTCAGCAAGTTAGTCACAAAACTAGATTCCATGCAAAATTAGAAGCAAATCCATCGAGTAGTTCTCGAGATACAGTTTACTAACTGAATTCATACATCCACACACACACACACACACACACATACATACAGACATTTTCTGGAAACCACTTTTTTCGACTCACCGAGTTCAAATATGTACAAATTAATGAAAAAATTGAAAAAAATTTTTTTTATCGATACAATGCTTTCTCTATGAGAAAGCAAAAAGTACCAACGCTTGCGTTAAATTTCGTTTTCCAATAGATCTCATGGTACTTATTTTATTGTGCAGCTGGAGAATATCATCCCACATGTGGCCAGTGAGAGCTTTTACGCGTTCTTCCGAAACTTGAAAATTTCTGATTTGGTCATGAAGCTGTGGATTCATGTTATCTGATATTTTGTTTATAAATAGTGAAAGTTCTGAAACTTGAATAACGGATTCCTTTGAAAAAATATTCAGTTGCAAGACTTCATCTTGATAAAATCTATTCTTTATTAGATGAATCTTACAACATTTATTTTTATTAGGTATAAAAATTTTTCTGGTAACAAATACTTGGATACGAGCTTCAATAGGCACATTTTGAATATTGTTTACAGATTTACATATAAAACAGTATCTGTGACTTATGCTTACTCTGGGAATGTACATATGAACATATTCAGTGTTTGGTTCAACAGATGGTTTATAAATTGAATAATCACTAGAGATTTGACCGTCTGAGGAATCAGTAAACTCCTGACTAGTTGCTGGTGTTGTATTTTGAGAGGAACTATTACTTGATAATATACAAGGTTGACTTGATTCAAATGTTTTATTACAATACGATGTATCATTAGGTGAGTTATCATCATTGTCAATATTTTCAGTTATCTCCTGCAACGGCGGTACTTGTACATTTGGAAGTAACCGATTTCTTCTACTCTCAAGAAGGCTTAATTGATTTTTACATTGGATACAAATCACGTCTCCAATCTGAACATAGAAATGATATTTTTCATAGAATTCAATAGCCTTTTGACGTTCATAAAAGGATTCGGAGTAGTGACTTGTTTTACGAATGAATTTTTGGCATCGAACACATTTACTGTTGTTGGTTTTTAAAGTTGGTTTTTTAGATGGTGGCTCATAATCCATGTTTTTTATCGCATTTGTTCTGTTAAATCAAAAATTAATTTAAATCAATGTATGAAAAGCGTATCGCTCATGGATTTTTATACACTGAGAGAAAATTCATGCCAATAGAGCATGTAGTCTACGTATCCAAAGTTAGTAAGTAATATCCTATGCTTTAATAACAGCGCCATCTACTCTTACGAGGTTTGTGCTATCCAAAAACTGTTTGTTTACATGCTTTAGTAGCTCCCCACTTTAATATCCTTAGATAGCTAGCGCTGTATCCTCTCATGGGACGTGAAGGAAGTAAACGTGGCTTGTCCACTATTCTTTCTTTACTGCTAACTATGGCATTCTTCTATTGCTCAAGTCGCCTCCTCTTTTGGGTGGCGACGCGAGCAAACACGGCTGGTCTATATCCAAAATCATGTTGCAAATTTCGTTAACGTATTTTCGTAGCATGAATCTTTTATTTCTTTTCTTTTCTTTTTTTATGAAGGGAGATACGTTATAAATATAACCTGTTAAACTTTTTGACTTTAAATAATTTATTTTTAACTTAAAATTTAATTATTTTAAACCGCTGGGGGGCAGATAAGCATGTACGATTTTACGCCAGAGATATTTCGAAGTAGCGTTGGTCTAGTGCGTAACGTTCGCGCTTTTCCTTTTGAGTACGCGAGTTCAACTCTTGGTTAGAACCACTTTTTTTAAACTTTTTTTTTATTATTTCAATAGTTTTTATTGCTTTTTTTATTTTCTATTTTTTTATTAATTTTAAAATCTATTTTTCACAAGTTACTTAAATTATGCTCGTTTTTTTATTAATATTTTTAAATAAATTATTTCATATAGAAAATAATTTAAAATATTAATAAATAAATAATAGTGATATTTACAATACTATAGTTCAATTTTGTCTTTATAAACATATTTCAATATACAATATATATTATAACATAAATAATAATACCTCAGTTTTATTTATTTATTGTAATTTATTGTAAATTTTATAAACTAAATTATAAATAAATTAAACTATACTATTATAAAATAAACATCACTATTATTTATTTGTCAATATTTGTAATTACTACCTATAAAGAATAATTTATTTTAAAAAAATTTTCATTGAAAAAACAAGCGTACTTGTGAAAAATTAAATTTTAAAATTATTAAAAAAATACAAAATCTAAAAAAAATAAATATAAAAAGGAATAAAAAATATTAAAACAATAAAAAAAAATTAAAAAAAAGTGACCCTAGCCGAGAGTTGAACTCGCGTACTCAAAAGGAAAAGCGTGAACGTTACGCACTAGACCAACGCTACTCCGAAATATCTCTGGCGTAAAATCGTACATGCTCATCTGCCCCTAGCGGTTTAAAATAATTAAATTTTAAGTTAAAAATTAATTATTTAAAGTTAAAAAGTTTAACAGGTTATATTTATAACGTATCTCCCTTCATAAAAAAAGAAAAGAAATAAAAGATTCACGCTACGAAAATACGTTAAAGAAATTTGCAACATAATTTTGGGTATAGACCAGCCGTGTTTGCTCGCGTCGCCACCCAAAAGAGGAGGCGACTCAAGCAAACAAAGGATATGAGAGTGGGGAGTCATCGAAGTATACCACGCGAGTCATCAGTGAATGCCGTTCATGCTTTAGTTACTCTCCATACCATCTTTTTTAGTATAAGGTAATCCAATACTAATAGAGCTTCTCACGGCCTGTCATATTTGTATCAATATTTTATATGCTCGCATAGATGGCAGTTCGCATGCTCTATTAGCATGAATTTTCTCTCAGTGTATATAAAAAATGGAGTTTAGAAGACTTTAATGAGCCAAGGTGGTAAGTAGATTTTAAAATAAACGGTTTATTATAATTTGAACCTCTACAATACAGATGTACGGATTTACTATTAAACTCATTATAAAAATAACTTAGGAATTACAGTCTTACAACTGTCCTAATATCTTATTTAAATTAATGCATAAGAAATATTTAACTTTAAATTTTTTATTTTGTTACATTTTACATTTTTTGATCTTGTTCCATTTTACAATTATCTTTTGCAAAATTCATACTATCTTCGGATATGTGCATTACAGTTGGATTATGATAGTATATCCATATGACTAAAATATGAATGTTCGAATAATAATAACATACCTTTTAGAATATTAAAATCTTTTCATCATCTTTGCTCAATAAAGTCAGCTAAAGTCAATTTTTCATGTAGAAATTTAACTTATTTAGAAACTTTTGATACCATCTATTAATAATTTCATTCAAAAACATGTCTTTAAAATTTCAAATATTAAAAACTATTTTACGTTAACATCCCCTTAAGATAATTTAATTATTGTGAAAATGTTATTTAAGTTTTATTTATTAATTATTTCTATATTGGTGTTAAGATAAAAATTAATTGATTATTAGGATTCAGAAAAAACAGATGTCAATATCAAATAATTCTTTATTAAAATTTAACTTTCGACAATACTTTGGTCGATCTCTTGAGGAGTTTAGAAATCGGTAATATCAATAGTAGATTGTCAATTTACTTATATATCTATCAGTATAAAGATTTTATAAGAACATTGACAATATAGTATTAAGAGGAGGTCACGTATCTCTGTCCTTTTCTAATGAAAGAATTGAGTCTTTTACAAAAACTAATAACTTTAGCGAAAAATGAAGAGAAAGCCGCATCTCGTAATAAAAAAAGCAATATTTTCTTCGATAAAAAAGAATTAATTTTATTGCTTCGTTTTCAAGAAAACCTTGAAAAACTTAAATCATAGTGGTTAGGGTGGACAATTTGGTTTTTCAAGGTTTTCTTGAAAACGAAGCAATAAAATTAATTTTTTCTTATCAAAGAAAATATTGCTTTTTTTGATACAAGATGCGGCTTTCTTTTCTTTTTTTGATAAAGTTATTAGTTTTTGTAAAAAAAATCATTTCTTTGATTAGAAAAGGACAAAGATACGTGACCTCCTCTTAATATTACAAATGCCTATACTTCTGAAAAGATCAATTAAAATATTAACAAAAGCTTGTGTCTAATAAATAACTACTTTACATTAGCGTTTGTTTTCTTATCATAATAATCAATTCATTTTTATTAAAACTAAATGTACAGAATGAAGTTTACATATTATTTACTTTTAAGATTGACCTAAACTGGTAAGATCTTCAAGAAATTTTAAAAAGTTACACCAAGTTAATTTACTTTTGAATTTATGTCATAAAACAACAATTTATGGACGTTAATTTTATATAATTAATTTTTATTTTGATATATATTCATAATAAATTCAAATATATTAAAATGAATAATCGATCTAATCATGGAGCCGATTGAAATATATGAAGATGCACCAAAGGGTATCAAAGCATATTAAAGAATATGAACACACTTTTCAATTATTATGGTTATGTACATGTAAATGTAAAGAAATGCATAAAGTTATACATTTAAATGTATTAAAATATTTCAAAATATAGCCAGTCTTATTAAAATGTATCACAGTATTTTCAATATTATAAGAAAAAATTATTTACATTTTATTAATGAACACTAAAATATATGAAAGCACATCAAAATATGTCAAACTGTATGTTGAATCCAGAAAGTAACTTTTTGAAACATTCTAATACACTTTGTTATAGTTGATATATTTGTATAAATATTTATATAATCTTTATTTTTATTGGAGTGTATATTGAGAAAAATGAAATATTCTAACCAATCGTTAAGTTTTTATACTATGTGAATTTGAAATATTACATTTTTAATATTATAACTTTGGTACTACTACATAACGGATTTAGAAATTAATAAAAAAATCTTAAAAATTAATTTAAAATAATCTTATGCCAATACTCTAAAAGTTTTCAATTCAACATGAAATTATATAATTATGTATTTTTTAATAGAAATGAACAAAGTATATGATTCGAGTTCGATATTTATAAAATTAAATTATTGCTTAATAAAAAAGAATATTTTATACTGCAATCAAATAAATATTAATTAAATAGTTATTTAAAAAACTGGTTTTATAATATATTATTAATACACGAATTTAACTGTACTTTGACAAACTTTATACAATATTCTGACATTTTATACATAAATGTTAATCTGTAAATTAAAATATATTTTTGAAACATTCAGATTACATACTATAAACTAAAAAATTTCACACTGTAATATATACATTTAAAAAACAAGATATTAAGTGATGATAGCTAATTTGTCGGAGTTAAATAATTTTCAATATACTTTAAAATATATTTATGCGAAGAGCAACGTCAATACAACAATAAAGTTTTAAGCGCACATAAATAATTATACATAAATGTAAAACTATAAATTCAAATATATTTTTGAAATATTTACATTACATACTATGAACTAAAAAGTTTCACACTGTAATATATACATTTAAAAAACAAGATATTAAGTGATGATAGCTAATTTGTCGGAGTTAAATAATTTTCAATATACTTTAAAATATATTTAAGCGAAGAGCAACGTCAATACAACAATGAAGTTTGAAGCGATAAAATCAGAATGAGACGAAAAAGTTGGTTACTAATAGAAAGATATTTACGTTCTGCTAGTTTACCTGATCTATATAAGGGTACGTCTGTCTACAACTTGTATAGACAGGTCCCACAACTGCGCTGCTGGGGACAATTCTCTTAGCAAAGAACGTTAGTTTTCTGCAGCTTTTACGAGCTAGCGCTACAATCTCAAATTCAATTTTCTAAACAACGATCGTAGGCTTGAATTCATAGACGTAATTTGAGTATTGAGTATAACTTGAAACTTACGTATCGTTACTTGAGTATCAGCTTTTACTTCAATAGAGTGTTAATCACACAGATAAAATACTCGTTGATAAAGATGTAATATTTAATTGAAGTAACAGCTGTTACTCAAGTAATGATACATAAGTTTAAAGTTATACTCAATACTCACGTCACGTTTATGAATTCGAGCCAGAGTTCCAATCTTTCGAACAAAAAATATGAAATTATTCGAATTTTTTCTCATCAGAAAATCCATTATTTTGTGAGAAGATAATATATCATTAAAGTTTGTACAATTAAATAAAATTGATGATCATCTATGATTACTAATGATAAATAATTACTGATAATAATCATATACAAAAAATCATACAACCTTTTTTTCTCATATAAAATAAAATTTTCTATAAAAGTCTTTTTCTTTCCATTATATATATATATATATATATATATATATATATATATATATATGGGTATTTCCAAAAAAATGGCAAATTTGATGTAGCCGTTAATAAATTCAGTTACAATTGAATTTTCTATGTTCAATGTAATATTGTTAGTTTAATTATACTTAATTTTAACTAATTCGAGCAATACATGACCGACGCACAACTATTCTGGAAGTTACAATAAAATAAATGTGAAAATCATCAGTACCGTGGCATGTATGTTACTAAAAGATATTATAAAAAAATACAAAATTCATTATTGGGTATCTAAGCATACAAATTATACATATACTTTTTGTAAAAGTTAGTTGACATTAACTTTTTACCACCTCTAAATCTTCCGATTTTATAAGACTGCCTACTTTATATTCATTTGAATTTTGAAGATCGATTTTGTTCAAAATAAAGTTGATTGCATTATAATATTATTTGAAAATCAGCCTTTGCTTATATATCATTCTTATTCAAAATTTTAATAAACTTAGTAAGAGTACAAACTTTATTGACTATGTGAAATATTGCCTTCGTATATAACATGTTTGTAAACAATAATAATCGCGTGGAATTTTTCTTGTCGCTTAACTATGAAAGTACCGTGGTTTGTATTTACATTAGAATTATTTCAAGTTCAGGAGATCTCGTAATGTATTAAACATGTGTAACCTATAAGAAAGTGTCTCTTGTTAGGATAAGTCAATCATCATTAGTAAAGAGAATATATATTGTTAGAAACACGAAATCGTCAGTACCGTGAAAATCAGTACCGTGACTAAACACTTTAAAAAGACATTCCTGAATAATACGTGAAACGAGAGGCTCTACATTGAAAAGAAAACTTCATCAAAATGATTATCGAGAGGAAATCTCTATTAAAAAGGCTAAGTGTAAAAAAAAGAATTGCCAAAAAAGAAAAAAAAGGTAAGAATATTGAGGCCTTACTTCCCATTGGTTGGATAAAAGTTTATATTATTTGTTTTAAATTGTGGAAGAAAAAGTTATTCTAAAGTAAGAATATTGAATTTGTATATTATAAGTGTACTGAGTTTTAATTTTTTTTTTTGTAAATAACATTACTTTTTTTTAAATAAATAATTTACTATCAATAAAATAAATACATATCAGTTAAAATTTTAGCATTTTCATTAAATTATTAAAATTTAAGGATATTTTATAAAATATTTTTATTCAATTAAAATCAATATAATTATTTATAAATTAATAATTTCAAATATTTTATTTTCGACTTGATCAAAAGGAAAATAAGGCTTCAAAAGAAGAACAATTAAAAAAAAAAAAAGAGACGCTGAGGCCGCGAGAAGAAAAAAAATTCGAGAAAATCCTGAACTCCATAAAAAATATTGTGATAAAGAAAGAGCAAGAAACAAGGCACGAAAGAAAAAAGGTGTTGAATTAAAATTTAAACCTGTGAGTGAATTGACTGATAGGCAGAACCAGGTACGAGTCTTGATAAAAATCCACGGATTCAAGCGGTAAAAAACAGTTTTGCCAAAAGAAGACGAAAGTGCTACAATGAAAATACTTCGTTAAAAAAGAGATTTTAAAGTTAAAAAAATCCTTAAAAAATTCTCAACAAAAATATTATTGATTAAGCAAGAAAATGAATAAAAAAAGAAGCAGCTCTCCTTTATCGATTTTCAAGCAAAAAATCCAAGAATGTAGTTTACCTGAAGATAGAAAAAAACAATGTGTAAGTACTATATACAACAAATTCTTATTTTCAAATTTAATAGATTTTAAAATTCCTTAAATTTTTCAGATCGCTGCAGAAACAGTTAGACTTCAATTAACAAGTTCGTACAAGAAGATTAAGAAAAGAACTGAAAAAAAATTATTTAAAAGAGTATTGTGTGGAAAAATAATCAAAAGTTATCGTCAACTAAGTCAAGTCAATAAGCTTATAGCGCCTGTTTTAAGAAAAAGACGAGCTGTTTGTAAAAATTCTCAGCATCAATTAAAGAAAAGAATTCAAGAATTTTATATTCAAAATAGTACTATATATCCAGGTAAAAAAGCTATTGTTACTATTAACAAAGAAAAAATTCAAAAGCATTATTTGAATATGAGCGTGACAGATCTCCATCAAAAATTTTGTCGGGAAAATGTGAAAGCGAGTTTATCAATTTTCGCAAAATATCGTCCACGTCAATGTCTTTTTCCAAAAATTAACGAAAGAAATACTTGTGCTTGTTATCTACACGAAAATTTCAAATTACTAACGCAGAGTCTACATTCAAAAAAAATATCAAAGAGACTTCAAGCTATCAAATTATAAACTCTTTAGTATGTGTAGAAAGCTCAGATTCGTGTTATGCTAGAACTTGCGAAAACTGTAAAAATAATGATGTTGATTTTGATTACCATGATATACCATTATCTGAACAAATTTCATTTTATCAGTGGAAAACTGTTAAAGAAGTACGTTTTAATGAAAAGACAGAAAAGACTATAACCGTGACAATTCGAAAAAAAGTTGAAAATGTAATAGATATCTCAAAAATTAAAAAGTATTTTGTGTTAGAGACAAAAATGTTTCTAAATCATGTACTTAAAATGACACACCAAAAAAAAGAGATTGGTGGTTTAGAAAAATCATTGCAAAAAGATGAATGTATCATTCATATAGATTTCAGTGAAAACTACAATTGCAAATACTCCAGTGAGATACAAGCAGTACACTTTCGAGCTAATAGATCACAAATAACTTTGCACACAGGAGTTTTATACACGGTAGAAAAAATTCAAGGTTTTGCCACCATATCTCCATCTTTACGTCATGATAGCCCTAGTGTACTTGCTCATTTAAAGAAAGGCTTAAATCTCGTTGGAGACATTCTATCTTCAGTCAAGAAAATCCATTTAGTCAGTGATGGTCCAACAAATCAATATAAAAATAATAATATGTTTTATTTGATTACTCAAGTCCTTCCTAAATATTTTTCTCAATTCGAAGCTATCACTTATAATTTTACTGAGTCTGGTCATGGAAAAAGTTCAGCTGACGGGATTGGAGCTACAATTAAACGAGCAGCTGATGATGCAGTCAAATATGGATGTGATGTAGCTAATTTTGATACGTTTTTATCAGTGCTAAAAAAAAAATCAATGAATGTTCGTATTACTTCAGTTGATGTAAATGAAATCATATTCATTGATTCCATTTTGCCATCTGATGTGCCAAAATTTAAAGGCACGAGATCAATTTTGCAATACAAATGGATCAGATCTGATCCTAAAACTGTTAAATTCAATACCATGAGTTGTTTTGCTTGTCCTATTGTCCAAGAATGTGTTCATTTTGCCAAAGGTATACTAAATTATAGTAAGAAAATTGCGAAAACTAAAAAAGGAAAAATGAAAACCAAGAGTACAACCCAATCAAAAATAAAAAATTAATAATTATTAATTTTCATTTAAATGAAAAGAAAAAATGGAAGCAAGAAAAAAATCTATATTTTTGTATGTAAAAATTGTTAATATTTATTTTATTTATATGAAATAAAACTGATAATAATGAAATTATTACCAGTTTATTACATTCAGTAGGAAATTGTTCGTATATTCTCATATTTTCATCAGTACCGTGGTTGACGCGTTAGTACCGTGAATAAGAAATTAAGAAAAAATATTATAAAAATGTAATATTTGATATTTATATATTTTTTCCAGTTGATATTTTCTTTTTATCACATTGTTAATATTATTCCATCGATATGTTATATTTTTTTTTAATTTTGAGATAATAAATATTTGGTATTGAAAATTGGCATTTTTTTTGGAAAAACCCATATATATATATATCATTGCATACACATTTTAATTTTATATAATTTTCTGCAATTGATAAACCTTTAAGATCTTATTTATAAAACATTAATTAATTATTAAAATTAATCTATCACCATTTCATTTCTGATTTTATTACAAAAAAAAATTAGTTTATGTGTCATCTATAAGGTTAATGTGTAGAGAGTATTAACCATTTACTAAAAAAAAATCTTTTCATTTTAACATTAGATACAGCGAAAACTTTCGAAAAAATCGGAAAAGACTATCTTTTGCTCTTTGGACCCTTCCATAAGCTAGTTAAAGTAAAACTTATGGCACCACTACATTCTACAGGAAAAAAAACGCTGCCAAGTGCTTTGTGCTTTACTAAAAAAAAAAATCTTTTCATTTTAACATTAGATACAGCAAAAACTTTTGAAAAAATCGGAAAAGACTATCTTTTGCTCTCTGGACCCTTCCATAAGCTAGTTAAAGTAAAACTTATGGTACCACTACATTCTACAAGAAAAAAAACGCTGCAAAGTGCTTTGGCGCAATGCTTTCTCATAGAGCGCATTGAGATAGAGTATTTTGATTTTATTTTTTAAATACGATTTTAATATAAATGTCCCTATCCTCTGTATTAAAGGCTGTCTTTATACCTACGAAAACTACCTCTCCGCCTGTAAGTATTCACTGACACGCTGCTTCGGCTCTGTCTTTTTGTCTTTTAATACTTTTTATTTCACTCTGTCGAGTGAATCTTTTTACAGAGAATCGTCCAGCTGGGGGTCCTCAAGGCTTGGCTTGACTTGCTTGCACCTGTGCATCTGCATCTCTCGGACCCTGGACGTTTTTCTGTCTTCGAGCAATACTCTACCAGCATTGTCATTTTTTGTTGCTTGTGCTGCTGTTGCTGACGGTTGCGGAATGGCTGGAGCATTGCTGGTTTGTTGTTTTGCCTGTAAAGTGGGGTGTTGAGTGGTGGTGCAGTGGGGGGATGCAGTTGCATCTTTATGGTTTATGCATGTATTGCATATAGGTTACGCATTTGCTACATAACCTACAATAATTTTGGCGCCAAATTTACTATCTCTTAGGTGAATCTTTTAAGTGCGTCATTAGTGGCTCCATCTATGGGTTACCTTGTTTACTGTCTTATCTACTCTATGGATAAGTGACAGGTAATTAACATACTTAAGGCGCGTTTCCATCTGGCCTTTTGATTTTATATATTTGACGCGCGAATTTTAAACAGCTTATTATGCTGCTTTTCTTTTAATATATAACTTATTTCTTTTATATTTAATTTTAAATGTGATATGCTTGGGCGGAGAGTTTCACAGGCCATCTTTATTTTTGTTTTGCTTTTATTGCTATTTTTATTTCTCTGACGCTGCTCTTGCTGCTATCTTTTATTTCTTTTCTATTACATTTATTCTCTCACTTCTCTTGACATCTTATACAGCTTAAACCATGTCACAAATTACCATCAAGAACTGCTGCGCCATCTGCGGTTTTCCCGCTGATAATATAAGAGGGTCGAAAAAATTAATACAGTGTTTTGCAGCGCTGCCATGTAAAATGTATGAAGCGCGTGCCTCATGATAACGATGGTAATCCGAAATATGATTGTGAGAAATGTATAGCTGGCCGACCTATCGCTTCTCCCACTGCCCCACTCACTGGCACTGGCGCTGAACCACGCGGTGCCACTATGCGAGGTGCTCCTATAGCCCGGCCTATCGTTGCTTCTACTCCATCACGAGGATGCTCACCTGTCGCACCGATTAAGAAAGCTCAAGATCACTCTGTGATTAAGAAGAGGACCAATTCGCGCTGTTCTGCGGTAGCTGGAGGGGAACATAGCATAAGTATCAATTTAATTAATGAAAAATTTAGAGGTGGTGCTGCATTGGTCACCCCGGATAACAATATTAGTAGGGGTAAAAATGGTGGTCTTCAGCAGAGTAATGATGGAGCTGATTCTTCCTCAGTAAAGGCAGCTGTGTCTGCTTTGGAGAGCGTGCTATCCTGCAGGCTCGATCTGATTCAAAATGATCTTAATCGACTTCCGGCTCTTGAGAGCCATATTATAAATACTGACAAGGGTCTGCAGGATATCGTGACTAAAATGGAGAGTCAAAATGAAATTATTAAGAATTTAGATGCTGGGCAGACGCAGCTGCTAGAGGGGAATCGTAAACTCAGGGGTATGATAGGTTCTTTAGAGAAGGAGTTGTTGTCAGCTCTAAATGGCATGTATGAAAAGTTTTTCAAATCTCTCACGACTAATTTTAATAATATGCAAGCATTTTTAGGTAATGAATTCAATGGAGTGGACAGCAACTTTTCTCAACTTATGACCGGGGTGGCTGAGGTGGTGCAGACCGTTAGTGATCTCACGGCCCAGGACGAACACTTAATCAACACCAACACCAACACTGATATGCCTGTAAATTCGAATATAACACAATCATTTGAACGTAAAGATAGTAGCTCTCTTAACACATGCACTGAAGCACCTGTTGATTCAAACGATGAACAATTAGTAAAAGCACATACAGATAGTAGCGGAGAGGCATCCTGTCATACTGTGAAGAGGTGTGGTTCTGGGAATAGTGTCTTGGTGATATCCAGCGGACTGGACTGCTCTGCGGCTAATGTTGGGCTGGAGGATTATGCTTGCGCTGTTCTGGGAACCATACTTCCGACTTTTGAACGTTCAAATATTGTATCTGTTACTGAGATCTCTAATTCTAAAAATAAAAATAAGGGCAGGATGTCTGCTGGGCCTGAGATCGTTGGCGGTCCGAGTATTGCGTTCTCATTGTTGGTTAGACTTTCTGGAGATGACTTGGCGCAGAAGGTATTTATGGCTAGGCGTAGATTAACGGGTTTTTCGACATCGGATCTGGATCCCTCCCTCCTCGGCAGTTTTTCTACCACCAAGCACCATTCTCAAATATATATAAATGAGTATCTTGAAAAAGATAAATATATTAAATTTAAAAATCTTAAAAAGTATGCTAAAGGAAAAGGTTGCAAGTTTGTTTGGCATAGAGGTGGTAAATTTATGGTGAGGAGGGAGAGAGGGAGAGAGCGCACAAATTTGAAAGTGAACATGATTTGAATGAAATATTAGATAAATCTAAATGTATTGTACAGAAAAATGTTAAAGTAACTGATTTTGAGAAACACGATGAAGCTCTAACAAATAATGGAACTACTGATAATGATAAATGTAAACCTCATAATAGTGGGATGAGCTCGAATCAGGAATTAATTAAAAATCATGCAATATCCTTAGATAGAGCCTCTCCCCAATGACTGCGCTGGTCCTCTTCGGAGAGTCGAATAGGGAGGAGGGGTGAACTGCGCGCGTGCTTTCTGAATGTGACCTCTTTGAGAGCTCATATTGGGCAGGTGCGTGAACTTTTAAGTGGCTATCATTCTTACGACATATTTGGAGTTGCTGAGACCTGGCTGGGTCCGTCTGTATCGGATGACGTCATTCGAGTCGGGGGGTACAAAGTGTTTAGACAGGACAGAAACTTGCGTGGTGGAGGAGTTGCCTTGTATATTAAGGATAATCTGAAATGCACTATTTTGGCCACTTCGGAGACGCAAACTAGTAATAGTAGCGGTAAGCCGGAGGTGCCTGAATATATTTTCTGTTCTGTGCAAGTTGGCGGCTCCAAGCCCGTGCTGGTTTCTGTCATTTATCGTCCTCCTGCTGTTTCGTTTACTAGAAACTCTAATTTGTTGATTGATTTGAGAAATTTTTGTTCGGACTATTCCCATAAAATTATAATGGGACTTGAATGCCGATCTCCTTAAAGAGAGCACTGATGCTAAGTTTCTTAGTAAGCTGTCGGCTGAGCTTTCGTTACAGTTGGTCCAGCACGGTGCTACGCATCATACTCCTACGTCTCACACGTGGATTGACCTGATCTTTGTTGATGACAACGACGTGGTGCTTGATGCACGGAACCTACCGGCGAGCTTTCACAGTCGGCATAATTTAATTGACGTCTGTTTGCCTTGCAACACTATAACTTTTGATCAAAAACCTATCATGTATAGGAACTATAAAAATATTTGTCCAACTGCATTGGGAGAGAAACTTGCCGGCTGTGATTGGTCGCCGCTTATGACTGACGCGGTTGACCCTGAATCTGCACTTGGTTGCCTCTGTGACAATCTCACTGCTGCAATCGAGAATTTGGCGCCGTTAAAAGCGCTCAAGCCTAATAAGAATAAGTTTCCATGGGTAGATGAAGAATTGTCGCGGATGCGACGTAAGAGAGATGCTACATATCGTAGATACAAACGGACAGAGGACAAGCAGTATCTCCTTGAATTTCTGCGGCCGCGTAGGGTGGTAGACGAACGCACGGATCATGCTAAGACTGCTTATATTCACAATAGACTGTTTGATGCTCTTGCGGGTGGTAATGTCTGGAAGGAGTTGAGAGACCTGGGACTGCTATCCGAACCTCAAGGGGATTTGAATGGATTCACTCCGGATGAGCTTAATGCGCACTTTGCTGGGGTGTCAGTCTCGCCGCAGGAGGATAGTGAAGAGCGATTGAGAATTCTTTCTCAATGCAATGAAAGTGGGTTTACCTTTAAACCAATTAGTTTTAATGATGTTGTTCTTGCAATTTCACATTTTTCCTCACAGGCTTGTGGTGAGGATGGCATTCCGCAAAGCGTGATAGTTAAAGCTTTACCATTTATTGGTGAACATCTTGTGACTCTGTTCAACTCCTCTTTTGCACGGGGGGTCTTCCCTTGCCGTTGGAAGCAAGCACGTATTATACCATTGAAAAAGTGTGCTGCACCTAAGCAACCAAAAGATTTTAGGCCTATAGCCATCTTATGTTTTCTTTCAAAGGTTCTTGAGAAGATCGCCCATAACCAACTGCAGGAGTACATTACATCCAAAAAATTGCTCGATCCTATGCAGACGGGCTTCAGGAAAAACCATTCTACGCAAACTGATGTACTTAAGCTTACGGACGATATAAGGTCAGGTCTAGACAGGAAACTTGTCACGTTACTGCTACTTTTTGACTTTAGTAAGGCATTCGACACGATCTCTCCCTCCAAACTTCTTGCGAGGCTTAGATCGATGGGGTTCTCCAGGGCCGCACTCGGATGGATTAACTCCTATTTATCAGGTAGGAAACAAATGGTTTCCACACATTTGAAGGAGGAATCGAATTGGCTAACAACCAATCTAGGAGTACCTCAGGGTTCGGTGCTGGGGCCTCTGTTGTTTTGCCTTTACATAAATGACGTACGTGACGCACTGGACTCTGGTTGCGTCGGGCATCTGCTGTATGCGGATGATCTTCAAATTTATACACAGGTTCCTTATGATGATGTGGACGAGGGGATTCGTATTTTACAGAGGGCGGCCAGGGCGGTGTCGGGGTGGGCTGCTGGTGTTTCTCTCACTTTGAATGCTAGTAAAACAAAGGCGATCGTCTTTGGAAGTAATCGTTTTATTAAAAATTTTTATTCGGGTGAGCCAAGGACGATTGACCTAGGGAGCGGTATCGGTATTCCTTTCTCTGACACCGTTACGAGCCTTGGTGTTGTACTCGACTCTAAACTGTCGTGGGAACCGCATATTAATATGCTGACTAAAAAATTCAATAGAGTGATTTATAGCCTGCGGTTTTTCCGTCGGTACACCACTGAGGCTCTGCGTAAGCAGCTCGCAACCGCCCTGCTGTTTCCACATCTTGATTATTGCTCAGTGGTTTTGCTCGATGCTTCGCAGGAGTTACGAAGACGGCTACAGACAATGCAAAATTCATGTGTGAGATATGTATTAGGCGTGAGAATGGGTGATCACATCTCTTCCCATAGACATGCTTTGGGTTGGCTACGTACTGATTCGAGGAGACAGTATTTTATGGCTGTACTTATGTACAAAATCGTACGTATAAATACTCCCGAATATCTAGTGGGTCTCTTCACTAGATATATACCCAGAGCGACCACTAGGGGTGAGATTAAAGATCTTGCGGTGCCCTTCATGCGCACTGAGACTGGAAGAAATTCCTTTCAAGTTCAAGGTGCGCATTTTTGGAACTCCCTACCTGCTGATATTAAAAATCTTCCATCAATCGGCAGGTTTAAAGCCGCTCTGAGGAGGTTTTTACTCGACCTCGATTAAACAGTATTATTTTCGGACTATATCATATGTGTTAATTTATTATGTGATGTACCCTTTATAGATTTAAGGCATGATTGTATTTATTGGCGTGTATGTAGGATGTGTGTTCATAGAGTGAATGATTATATTTTTATCAGATTGACTTGTATATTACTGTACATTCAACTTGCTGTGATTTTAACTTACTGTATACTGCTGATATTTCGACTGCGCTCTTTACACGCTTGATTTTATGTAATTATTTTGACTGATAGATATTGAGACTGATTTTTGACTATATTATTTATACTTTTTGCGTGTATTTATTCGTGTTATCTGTGATATCGCTTTTATTTAATTTATTGACTTACTATTACAGTATTACTATCTCTATTATGTTTTATGACTGTGATATCATACTGTACTATTTTGATTTTATATGTACAAGGCTATTTAAAGTATTTTTATGTATTTTTTTCAACTTTATTTGTAATTTTTCACGCTTTTTTGTAATTATAATACAAAATAAACAATATCTAATCTAATCTAAAACTATATCAATTTTACTCTTTCTTACTTTTGCCATTTGCATAATGTGATTTTATGATGCTCTAAAATTAAAAATGCGTTTATAAAATTAATTTTTCCAAGCTTGTCTTCTTAACACTATAACCAATAACTTGCATACAAATTTTGGAACATTTTCATCGAATAGTTTACAAAAAATACCAAATAATTGAAAAATAAACATTGTTTTAAAATTTTCAAAACGCTTTAACGTTACAACTACGCTAAGAAAACCAGTTTTCAAAAGTTCATTTTATTTAGGCAATCGTAAATAATTTCTATACATAATTTTGAGCTACTTCATCGAGTAGTTTACGTAAAATACCAAAAAATGAGTGGAATTCTATTCAAAATTTACAAAATGCCTTAAACACCCTTAAACTTAACGGCGCAACGGAAGGTATGCGGCGGACAAAAGGTTGCCAGTGTATGCTCTTGGATAGCATAGCCTCACGCCAGCGTGCTCACTCGGCGTAATTCTATGCTGCCATTATATGCATTAGAGTGTAGACCAGCGTGCGCACTCGGTCTACTCTCATGTACAAAAAAAGAGAAGCTAGGCCTTCTACAGGAGAAGGAAGCCAGCTACTACTTCTCTCACTCTCTCTTACCCTAGCGTGCTTACTCAGGTAAAGAGGGAGAAGAGATGGTAGTCTACACAGCGTGCTGAGCTTAGCTTCTTGGCTTCTTATATACTCCGGCCTCATTTTTCCTAATGCGTGTGGCGGCGTTTGGGGTTGCCGCCTGGCGGCTGAGCTCAGAACTATTGTTCTATAGTAGCTTGGCCGTCAGGCGGGAAATTTGAATGCGTGAGTATGTATACTCGTCGCAATACACACATATATATATATATATATATATATATATATACATGGTCCGTTTCATGTCAACTTGCACCCGTAGACCCGTATATTTTTTAGATTATATATATATATATGTATCTACATACATACATACATACATACATACATGGGACATTTCATGTCGGCTAGCACGTACTCATAAGTACAGGTTTTCTATATATGTGGTACATTTCATGACAGCGCGCACACACCCATCCGAGTACCCTTAGGTTTATATGTATGGGACATTTCATGTAAATTAACATGCATGACACACGTACTTAAGTTTATATATATATTTTTCTTTATATATATGGGACTGTTCCTGTCAAGGCGCATCCACGCACACACATGGGCTTATAAATAGATGTATATGCATATACATGGTATATTTTATGTCCATTCACACACACACACACACACACACACACACACACACACACACACACACACACACACACACACACACACACACACACACACACACACACACAAACAACAAAAATATATATATATATATATATATATATATATATATATATATATATATATATATATATATATATATATATATATATATATATATATATATATATATATATATATATATATATAGGACGTTTTATGACAATTTTTCCCACGTACATTAAATATGTCCATTCGCATGGGCGCACACACATGGGCTTATGAATATATATATACGTGTGTGCATATCTGTGTACACATATACATGGGATATTTAATGTTAATTCACACGCGCGCACACACACAAATTTATATATATATGACGTTTTATGTCAATTAACATGCATGACACAAGTACTTGAGTTTACATATATCTTTCTTTATATATATATATATATATATATATATATATATATATATATATATATGGGACTGTTCCTGTCATAGCGCATGCACGCACACACATAAGCTTATGAATATATGTATATAGATATACATGGGATATTTTATATCAATTCACATGCGCGCACGCCCACATACACACACAGGTATATATAGGACGTTTTATGACAATTTTTTCCATGTATATTAATATTTATTAAGAAAGTTTTGAAATCAATCAAGTAATCGTCGAATACTTCTGTATTCAATTCATTCTTTTTAAGAGGAGGCCGTATCATTCTGTCCTTGTCTAATCTAAATTTTCTTTATTATTAATAAATTAAATATTTTCATAGAAAAGTAAGACAACCGCCCAATAGAGCAAAAGACAAGCAAACGATTCTTTTTTATGAAAAAATATGAAGTTTTGATTATTTTTCTAGTGAAGTCTGAAACGGAAAAACAATCGAACTTGATTGAGTTGATTCAACTGTTTTTCCGTTTCAGACTTCACTCGAAAAATAATCAAAATTTCATATTTTTTCATAAAAAAGAATCGTTTGCTTGTATTTTGCTCTATTGGGCGGTTGTCTTACTTTTCTATGAAAATATTTAATTTATTAATAATTAAGAAAATTTAGATTAGACAAGGACAGAACTATACGGCCGCCTCTTAAAATAATATTAAATTCATAAAAATATCATTACACTATCTTTTAATTTTCGAATGTCATAAAATTTCTTCAAAGCTTTTGAATATTATGTCTGTTATTTTTGGTTTTAAGTCATTATTCAAACTGATGAATATTATTTTATTATGTTATTATTACTTTTAAAAAAGTATATTTTAGGCGAGTTTAGTTATTAAACAGAATAGTATTCTTCAGAACATTTTTTCTAAATATTTCTTTTTTTTTACTACATACATCATATTTTTTTTTAATTTCAGTTCTTGAGAGTACTTAAATGAATTCAGTAATTATTATTAAGTTTATACCTTTTACTAGATTCATCTATAGTTTTTGCTTACAAAGTTTTGAAATCAATCAAGCAATCGTCGAGTACTTTTGTATTCAATTCATTCTTTTTACACGGAGAGAAATGTATGATTAAATATTAGCACAAACTTAATGAAAAAATTACTATACTGTATAACATCGGAGAGACAAACTCGATATGTATTAAATTTTAGTATATGTATATAGTAAAATTTCAAAGCATCAAATTTTACTATACTATATATCAAATTTTTCTACACCTTTTAGCAAATTTTACTATACTGCTTATTAGATTTTATAAATATCATGTATTAAATATTATGGATATGAATTTTTTTTTAAATTCTAAAAATATTATTTTCCGATGCTCGTTGACGTTCTGAGAATTTCGCTTGTGTTTTCAAATTCAGTTGAGGAAGAATTATTTTGTTTGTGTGTTATTGTTAGAAAGACACTTTTCGCAAATTATGAAACGCTCTTTTCGAAGTTGTATATACTACATTTATCCTAAATTACACACATTATAAACATTAATCGCACTCACACGCTACACCTAACGCATATTCTACCCAACGCGTATTATCACGAACGCGAAAATATTTAAAAGCCTCTTTTTCAAATTCTCTTATATACCAACCAAGTACTTCTCTTACCGCTCGCAGATTGAAAAAATGAGTCGCCACCTAGTGATTAAGCGCGGCAACAGCAGTCTCGTTGTGTCATTCTCTGTATTCATAATTTTTACGATACTGAATAGCAATTTTTGTGAGCGCGTATGTCATAAACTCGTAGAAGTATAGTAAATTTTCATAAGAGTATGTTAAATTTCCTGCATATGTCGAGTTTGTCTCCCCATTAGTGAAAAATATAGTAATTTTTAATTATATATTTTTCTCAGTGTAATAATATTAAATTCATGAAATATTTACAGTTTCGGCTAAAGAAAGTTTTGAAATCAATGAAGCAATCGTCGAGTACTTTTGTATTCAATTCTTACTTTTTAATAATATAAAATCCATAAAATGTTCAATTTATATTCTCTTTGATAGACGAATATTTGGAAAAACTTTGCCAAATAATTTTTGAAAAAAAGGGATTCTTGAGATGAAGATAGCGATAATAGAACTCATCAAAATTGAAAAAAAAAATGATATATCAGATCAACTTATTATTTCATTTATGAGTGAATATTACTAAGGGGCCGAACTAGCTGTCTTTGTCTAATAGCGTTTTTCATCATTTATGTAAACACTATCCGGTATAACAAGAAAAAAATAGCAGCCCCCGCTAGATATTAGTATAATTAGTAAATTTTGTAATAACAACCAAATTTTTTACCGCATAGTTTTTGACTAATTAGAGACCTACTTGCAATCTAGAATATAACCTATCTTTTTTTGGTAGGTCTCTAATTATTCAAAAACTACGCAGTGAAAAAATTTGGTTGTTATTACAAAATTTACTTATTATACTAATATCTAGCGGGGGCTGCTATTTTTTTCTTGTTATACCGGATAGTGTTTAAATAAATGATGAAAAACGCTATTAGACAAAGACAGATAGTTCGGCCCCTTCTTAAACATTGATGAACTATACTTGATTTCGGTGATATCTATTTTATTTTATTCCTGATAAGAGATTTACTTAATAAACAATTTCCGCAACGATTAACTTCAAAGTTTCGGAATAATTTTCTATTTAATATGCTACGGTTGAAGACCAAAATTGTGCAATTTTATTTCTAAAAACTTGGCAGAAAAGCCATTAGCTTCTAACAACTTATATTTGAGAATTTGCTGCCATCAACTTCAAAATTATTCATGCCATTTTAAAACTTTCAAGGAAGATACCCATTTTAATTGTAATACTTTTAATAAAATAAAATTATGCATTCTCTATCTCATTACACTATCTTTTTATTTTCAAGTGCTGTAAAATATATTAAATTTTACTAAATATCTACTAAATAACTTGCCAGGCCCGTGGTTTAATATTTTGTTGGTGAAATGCTCAATGTATGTGAGCACTGCTTTATAATTGAATTGTTAGCTAATTCAAGTGTGTTGAATAATAAGTAAAAATATGAATCTATGAACCAATTGTGTACATGTACAATTTTTATCTGTCACAATATATTGTCAATGTAAAGGAGTAAAAAAATTTAGTCTTATAGAATATGCTTTTCCAATTTTCTGTTCTGACTTTTTTAAATAAAAAAGGATAAATACTAACTTGTATATAGTAAAGCTCAAACGTTAAGAATCAATCCGTATTTATTATTATGTAATGGTTAACATGATCTACTAATTTTTGTATTTTCCATTTATATATATCTACACACATATATATATATATATATATATATATATATATATATATATATATATATATATATATATATATATATATATGTATATATAACCGGTCTTTTGAATGCGCGATACCCCGCGCTCGTCAGTACTGACTTCGGGTCGTATCCAGCGCACGTCGAGGTGTGTGGCAGTCTCACATTGTTACCCCCTACCTTCCACTACCGTATGTATTATAGAAATTGGTCTTTTGAATGCGGCGTCCCGCGCACAAAATATACACGAGTCCATAGCAGCAAACTGTAGCGCGCATTCAAAAGATCGGTTTCACTTACTTATATATATATGGGATATTTCACGCCAACTGATAGAGCAAAAAAATAAAAATCGTTGAAACTCTAAAAATTTATTCTTTTTGTTACCCAAAATATGTAAAAAAATTTTCAAGGATCAAGAGTTACAGGACCTTGAAATTTGAAAATTTTTCAAAATTTTTGGAAAAGTCCCAAATTAATCATTTTTTTTTCTGAAAATCCTGATGTTTTAGAGAAAAATGCATAATAACACTTCTTGTTGTAAATGAAGAAGAGAGTTAGCAGGATTTTTTACAGACCTGAATCTCGCAGTTTTTTGATTGGCTCTTACATGTAAAACATGGTCATTGAAATTATTTAATGTTTGCCACTGCCAAAATTGGCTTTCGAAGGCTTATTTTTTTCTATTTTTTATTAACTTTAAAATAAATTTTGGTTCGTGTAAGCAAAAGTCACCAATAAAGAGTTATCACAGTTTTAAATATACATTTTTATGTAAAATTTATTTTTCTTACTGAAAATAGCCTGTTACATACTAAACATGATCATCTGGATTTAATACTCAAAAACTATTGAAATAAGTTTAAAAATCATTTAGTAAAATATCATTTATCAATTATAAGCCTAATTATTAATTAAACAACACTCATTATTATTATAATTACAATTAATTTCAAAGGAGAATTAGACTCTGAATTATTCCAAAATCAAATAATTATTTTTTAATAAAAATTTACTTAGTTCAAAGAATTGATTCATCAATAAAAAAGAATAATTAAATAATTACTATTTTCCTTACCTTAACTTTCTAGAAAAGTATCTGTTCAATAGAAAATGATGATAGAATTTTGGAACACACACTAAATGAATTTTTTGGGGATGATTATAAACAAAAGCTTTCTGACTACCCATCTTTATTTATTTATTTAAATATATATTTTTATTTTTATTTAACTGATAGAAGTATTCTTTAACTCAAAATACTATATATTGAATGTTAGTTTATATCTTTTTATGCATAGTATTTTAATGGATCTTTTGAGTTATCCGCACTTAAGTTTAATCTCATAAATTTTTTTACTGTAGCGAAAAACTAGATTAAACGCACCGTTCATTGATAGACTTGAATTGAAAATATTGTTAGGAGGAGGAGTTTTGGTATGCCCTTAAGACCGTTACATATGAAAAGTAAATAAAATGTTAATTACCAGAAAATTCTCTTAGTTTTATAAATTGTTTTTTTTTCAGAATATTATGAAGAACAAATAATAGAAATATAGTTCAAATTATATTCATTGAGTGGAGAAAGAAAAATGGATTTTGATCCATGAACAGCTGTAGATACAGCCGTTAAAATTTGCTGAAACTGGATACACGTAAAGAAGAATGGTAAGAGTTTACAAGATCTTAGTTTACATTATGATATGAAAGTTGAAAATTTTTTTGTTGATATTGTTTAAATTCTTTATCGTGTAGATTCTATGGATCCAAGGTATATCGAAGGCAAAGACTGTCTTATTGATTATAAAAGAGTTCTTGATGATATATTAAATCTACATCAACGTACAAAATTGAAAATCCATTAGACAGCCCTAGTATTATTAAAGTAACCCATGAACTTTTGATGTCAGAGAAATATTCTTGTGTAAGTTAATAATTTAAGCAAGAATCAGCTCAATTTTTGAAAACAGTTGCAATTATAATTGCTAGGATTAGACAAAATATTAAACCAGATGTCCCAGTTTACAGGTATATTATACGTTTAACTGTGTCACAACTTCTTGAATTTATTCATACAAGCAAGAAAAAATATATGAAAGCAAAAATTGAACCAATCACTGCAATTGGTGCTTTAGCTGCACAAAGTATTAGAGGACCTGGTACTTGAATAACCTTGAAAACTTTTCATTTTGCTCGTGTAGCACCTATGAACATTACTCAAGATGTACCTTGTATTAGAGAAATTATTAATGCTAATCTAAAAATCAGTATTCTAATTATAAGAGCTCATTTAATGTAATTCATTGTAATAAAAGCCTCTATCATTTTTTTTAAGCGTATGTTTCAAAATCATCGTTTTCCATTTTACTGATACTTTTTATAGAAAGTTAAGGCAAGGAAAATAGTAATTATTTAATTATTCTTTTTTATTGATGAATCAATTCTTTGAAATAAGTAAATTCTTATTGAAAAATAATTATTTAATTTTGGGATAACTCTTATTTCCCTTTAAAATTAATTGTAATTATAATAATAACGAGTGTTGTTTAATTAATAATTAGGCTTATAAATGATAAATGATATTTTACTAAATGATTTTTAAACTTATTTCAATAGTTTTTGAGTATTAAAACCAGATGATCATGTTTAGTATGTGACAGGCTATTTTCAATAAGAAAAATAAATGTTACATGAAAATGTATATTTAAAACTGTGATAACTCCTTATTGGTAACTTTTGCTTACACGAACCAAAATTTATTTTAAAGTTAATAAAAAATAGAAAAAAATAAGCCTTCGAAAGCCAATTTTGGCAGTGGCAAACATTAAATAATTTCAATAACCATGTTTTACATATAAGAGCCAATCAGAAAACTGCGAGATTCAGGTCTGTAAAAAATCCTGCTGACTCTCTTCTTCATTTACAACAAGAAGTGTTATTATGCATTTTTTTCTAAAACATCAGGATTTTCAAAAAAAAAAATGATAAAGTTGGGACTTTTCCAAAAATGTTTAAAAATTTTCAAATTTCAAGGTCCTGTAACTCTTGATCCTTTTAATCTAGATCCTTGAAAATTTTTTTACATATTTTGGGTAACAAAAAGAATAAATTCTTAGAGTTTTAACGATTTTTATTTTTTTGCTCTATCAGTTGGCGTGAAATGTCCCATATATATATATATATATATATACCTTTCAATGATTATTTATATCCGATGGATAGTAGTTTTCTATATTCAAAAAATATTATTAAGAACATTAACATTCCGCTCAAAATATTGTACAATATATTTTTACATCACGGTGCGTGTGATTTTTTTTTGTTCTATATTGATAGAAAATATTTTATCTTATATTCAACGATAAAGAACAAAGATACATCCTAATACAATAAACAAAATTCTATTTTGACCTCGAAAATTATTTTTTGCAATGCATGCGATGTAATACGAGAAAAAATTCTTAGTTTTCTCTCACTTATCTTTACTATATAAACATTTAAATTTTCAACTACACCATAAAATATTAAACTACGGGCCTGGCAAGTTATTTCGTAGATATTTAGTAAAATTTATTATATTTTACAGCACTTGAAAATAAAAAGATAGTGTGATGATATAGAGAATGCATAATTTTATTTTATTAAAAGTATTACAATTAAAATGGGTATCTTCCTTGAAAGTTTTAAAATGGCATGAATAATTTTGAAGTTGATGGCAGCAAATTCTCAAATATAAGTTGTTAGAAGCTAATGGCTCTTCTGCCAAGTTTTTAGAAATAAAATTGCACAACTTTGGTCTTTAACCGTAGCATATTAAATAGAAAATTATTCCGAAACTTTGAAGTTAATCGTTGCGGAAATTGTTTATTAAGTAAATCTTTTATCAGGAATAAAATAAAATAGATATCACCAAGATCAAGTATAGTTCATCAATGTTTAAGTAGTAATATTCACTCATAAATGAAATAATAAGTTGATATGATATATCAAATTAAGCGGGAAAAAAGTTATTTTTTCTCGCTAATTCAGAGGGCGAAAAATTCTTCACTTCCGCCAAATTTAATTTCTCTAACAATAAGCAGGCGAATAGTACTTTTCTCCCGTAAAATAAATTTCTCTTGAACTCAGCAGAAAACTTCGCAGTGAATTACATTTCCCTATTGAAAAAGATCACGTGAATAATTTACGTAAATTTTTCACGTGATTTTTGTTTCATTTCATCACGTGAATTATTCACGTCAATTATTCACATGAATTTTATATTTTTAATATAAGAAGTATTTCAATAAATATAATCTCTCAAATCAAAAGCATTTCAATTAATATGATTTTGTAAATTAAAAGTATTCAAATTAATATGATTTTTCAAATAAAATATGAGTCACTAGAAAAAAATTTGTGTTTTATTTCATTACGTGAATTATTTACATAAATTATTCACGTAAATTATTTGCGTGAATTATTCACGTGAATAATTTACGTAATGAAATGAAACACAAATTTTTTTCTAGTGATTCATATTTTATTTGAAAAATCATATTAATTGTATCACTTTTTGTAAACTTTTACAAATAAACACATATTTGTCAATCTAATTGAAATACTTTTGATTTGAGAGATTACATTTATTGAAATACTTCTTATATAAAAAATATAAAATTCACGTGAATAATTTACGTGAATAATTCACGTGATGAAATGAAACAAAAATCACATGAAAAATTTACGTAAATTATTCACGTGATCTTTTTCAATAGGGTTGACATAATTGCCTGAGAAGTGGGTTATGTTTGTTTATTTCTATTTTAATGTTTACAAATGTCAGTTTCCAGTTTTAAATAATAGATGGCGATATTAGTTTTGTTATAACTATTATCAATGAATATTTTTTTACTGAAGTAAAAGAAATAATATCAATAATATGTAATTATAAAATAGAATTAACTAAAATTCTGTATTTAACGATATATTTGATTTTATAAAAATATGTTATTTAATCTCTATTAATAAACATATTTGTTGCGTTTCAATAAGTTTATTTAATGAAAATGATGATAAGACAATTAAAACTTGTAAGAATAACGTATAAATACTCCCATTTTTATAATTTTAACAGAATAAGATAATAAATAATTTATGATAGGTATTTAAAATAATATTTTGATTTTTTGCCAAAGATGCGTATATGCTTTTGATAATTATTAGTTTTTTAGTTCTAAAATTAAAATCACTATAAAAATATAATTGTTCGTTATATTTGATTATAATTATAATTTCATTATTATTGTTGCAAATTATTGTTTGTTATGATTACAATTGAGATATTGTAACTTTTACTATATTCGATAATACACTGTTGAAAATAATCATGTCTAAATAATATTATTATGCAATAAAATCGCATAATGATATTATTTTATCAACCCACATAGCACAAAGGCTTACGAGAAGTTTCCAGGAAGCTTCTGGAAAAATTTCGGAAACTTCTAGGAAGCTTCCGTAAAAGCTTCCTGAAAGCGTCAAATGTTCCGTGCACTTTGCTTTCAGAAAGATTCCATGTAAGATTCTAAAAAGCTTCTATGAAGAAAAATGGGAAGCTTCCATGGAAGCCAGCATGAAAGCCTTTATGAATATTACAAGAAGCTTTCAGGAAAGATTGTAGTAGGTTCAAAAAATACTTCATGCAAGCTTCCACGTTAAAGTGTAAGAAGCTTTGATGCGATCTTCCATGAAAGCTTTTGTGGAAGTTTCCTGGAAGTGTTAAATGTCCCGTGCACTTCGGTTCCAGAAAGATACAATGAAAGATTGTAGGAAGCTTCCATGGAAAAAACGGTAAGATTACATAGAAGATTCCGATATCTTTTTGAAACTTTTAATTAGCTCACATGAAACTTACAAGGAATCTTCCATCCTAATTTCTGAAAATTGTTAATGATTCATAGAAACAAAAGATAAAGTAACATAATTTTTAAAAAGTTACATAATGTCGTTTATGATGTCAGTAGTTATAGGGGCACTATGGACCATCAAAACAAACCCCCACTCCACCACTCCAAAGGTTACTGCCCGGTGGGTCAATGACCTCTGAGAAGGTAAGGTAGGGGCTTGTTAGGCATGCTATCCGAACAACTGAATATTTAAAAATTTTTAATATTTTAATATGTAACATGATACTTTTTGATTATTAAAATTTATATTGAATCATAAAATATTAATTTAAAAGATTTCAATTTGCAACTAAATACTTTTAAATACTAAAATAATAAAAATTTTATATTGAATCGTGAAATATATAATTTGTAATATTACTGTGTGTATGAAGGTTGAGGAATTGGTAATGAACGAGGTAAATGAAATACTTACGTTTTAAAGTTTAACAACATTTATTATTAATAATAAAACATTACAACGTAGCATTCATACAATTAACTAGTGTGTACATATGATAAATAATAAATTCGTGTATGATTATAAACAAATCTTCTTTTCCTAAAACTAGATTATCTTTTTTTAATAATTCGATGAGATCATTTACTAAATTATCATTAAAACTAGACATTGTGGTTTTTATATCGCTAGAAGTAAAGTATACATATTGAGATTCCTGACTTTTTTCTAATACATTTTTCATATTTGCAACCATTTCTCGTAATATATAATCTACAGATTTTGCAACAGTATTTAAATATCTAATTCTATAATCTATACATATTGATAAATCTTTTAAACGTTCAAACGTGACACGTTTAAATACTAGTGACCGATTAAATCGACCATATTTTTTCGGCGGTCCACCACACTCCTCTCCTTCTGGTTGTGCGTCATTGGGTACCAATTCAAAAGCTCTCTTGTGAAAACTGATCATAAAATGGATAGTGTATCCTGGAATAGATAGCCGCTGATCCAGCATAGATTCCTCATTATAGCAAGTGAAAAAATCTTCAATTTTATCAAATTCCTGCTTCAACGCCTCCCAACAGTCTGGTGACAGAGGTAGACCTTGAAAATTGGCTCCACAGAAGCGTACCACGGGTGCAAACTCCTTTTTGCCTTCGCTGCCTATATTCTCCAGGCCTACCTGGATAATTTTTCCAAAAGAGCTGTTCAGCCCGTAGACCATTGGCAGAACCTGCTGCCAATAATTTTTCTTGCTATTTTGTTTTATTAAATATGCCAAGTCATTACCAAATGTCTGCTCCAGGCTTCTCTTTTGACCAGCCATCTTGGTTAGGTTTTCTTGCTTGTTACTGCTGTCACCGTCGATCTCATACAACTGTGGCTAGACCAAGTGGATACCACTTCTTTTATACTGTAAAAATTGGTGGGGATGTCGTAAAAAAGGTGGCGTGCAACCAATCAGAGACAGTCAAGTACCAAATTACGCATAGCAAGTTTTTTTCTATAAAATTCTTTACTATAGCATCATTTTTTTGCAAATTCTGCGAAAAATTTTCCAAGAATTTCTTGAAACCCAATCCGGTAGACATATAATACAGAAACATGATACAATAATGACCACAAACATTGGAATATTCGCTTTGTAAGCGTTTATTATTCCATCTAAATTTTTTACAGTTTTGCTGAATACGTCGTAAATGTTGTTGAATTTGTGGCAGCTTACCAAGACTATCAAAGTACACACCTGCGCCATACTTATCAACGTATATGGCAACACAGTGCGCACCACGCTGGTTATAATTTTGCGTATTAAGCACAAGCGCACAAGGTTTCACCCACATCAGAGGAATCCGATCCGCTGGATAAACGCCTACTGCGTGAAACTTGATCCTCATCAGATATCGAACAATCTCTTTTGAATTCATTGCGGAGAATTTCGAAAAATTCTTCCACAATCAGTGATTTTACGCTGGGGTTAAGTTTCAGTAGCCACTGTCTCAGATTAGCAGCGTTATTTAGAGCACACACGTAATTTGAATAAGATGATTTTATGTGATGATGCATACACTGTACACTGCTGAAATTCAAATTTCTAAAAGCTGGACAATCTTGTTTTTCTAAATTTTCAATCTTACAGGTGGTGAGCTTGGAAAGTATTTCAAGCTTTTCTTGACCTCTCACGAAAATTACACGACAATGCTTGCAAATATCTTCCAAATTTTTGTATAATCTTTTTATTGATATATCACCTTCGTACCACTCCAGACCATGATGATTCAGTGTCACCCAATTGTTCTGTCTCAAAGCATTTTTAGGTAAGCGTCTTAAATTACAAAGAGGCGCCACAATCCAATGAGCGATAAAGTTTTTATGAATAGCAAGTACAACCACCTCCTTTGGAATCAAACGGTTTTCGTTGTCCTTTAAAAACTGCACGTCAATCACCGCGTCCATACTGTTTGCAATTAACGGTAGGCCGGAGTAGAACCTGATACCGACCGAGTAACAATTGAGTTGTTTGTTATTTACTCAAGTTTTAATAGGTGTATCTTCAAATTAAAGGTCAAGCGCAATAGATATTATTATTATGAACATCTATGCACAAGAAAAAAAATATCTACCGGTTTGTTTTTGAGAAAAGTAAGTAACGCGAAAATATTATAAACATAAACTTTTACTTTGGCGTTACTTACTTTTCTCAAAAACAAACCGGTAGATATTTTTTTTCTTGTGCATAGATGTTCATAATAATAATATCTATTGCGCTCGACCTTTAATTTGAAGATACACCGATTAAAACTTGAGTAAATAACAAAAATGCCAATTAGACAAGGACAGCGAATCCGGCCTGCTCTTAAAGTTGCTCGCCAACTGAGATGATAAAGATGGCTTTGCTCCACTTAAATAGCGAGAACTATATCCCCACCATTACTACTTAACCGCTATAATCCACGACAACCTGTCTCGACGAGTCAATTTCGAGCAAATTGTCGTATTCAGCATAAATTATACAATTTACAGCCCCCTCTAGCGGGTCGTCGAATCTAACATCAATTCGTACATTACCATTTTTTATCAAATTCCAATGACTACCATCACTCGCCGATAACTCAGGTGTCAAATCAAAAGCGAATAGGCAGTAACCGTTTGGATAGTCTTTACGGGTAATCGAGTTGCCTGAATTCATAAAGTGAATACCAGTGCCGGAAAAAAGTGTATGATAAGCATCAACGTACATTTTGCTTTTTTTGAAATCTGGCTGTAAAGGTTTCGATGGCACTTGCATTCCATCAACGTACAGACATAAAAAATTTGTATTGAAATTTTTGAAATTAAATGGGTTAAGACTTCTATCTCCGTTGTAAGCTTTATTCTCAACAAAACCGAGTATAATTCTTTTTGGTAGTTGACCTAATATGACATTGTCGATTGTTTCCCCATGCACACCATTATGTAACGTAACAGCCTTAACTTCTATACGTGTCAGTGGGTATTTTGCAGTAGTCTGCGACAATAGTTTTTCGTGTGCTAGCACGAGTGGAGGATTTAATCTTACTCGACGCACAAAAAGCGTAGCCTCTGTAATATTTACTGTGAAAGCACCAACGGGATCCATGAGACAGAAACCATCACGAGAACGCACGAGCCTTACTCTAACTTCAACACCACCCAGTAATAATTTGTCTTGATTAAAAACATCACAATGTAAATGGCCGAGTAAATCAATCTTTCTGTCAACCATAAGCGCTTTACGCTTGCTGAGACCTGTATTACCACCTGTGGTATCGTCCATTTTCCCTGCTGTATCATCGTACCACAATCCACTCGTTAAATGAGACTTTTTAGCTGTTGGCCATAATTTAGTAATGTTTCAATGTAAGCTCTGTATGCATAAGCATTGTTTGGTGGTGAAAGAGGTTTCTGATTGAATAGCACGTCGACTTGATTGAACAACGAATGCAAATGATTATTTATTGGTCCAACGTTCGGATCTTTAGGTGGTTCAGCACTAGTGCATGTTACACTTACACTCACACTTAACATTGTGTGAGCCAAGTCTAGATACTCAGTGTTGCCAGGGTTGGTAAATTCAATTGGTGATTGGTCGTTAAGTGAAGATATCGGTTTGTACTGAACCCAGTAAGAGCCTTCAATTGCAGTCGAAGGTAATTTAAAAAGTGATAATTCCGACTTGATCGATTGACAAGATTCTGTATGCAACAGCGCCATCTTGAAATTTTGATTTTCAAAAATATCTCTAGCTACACGTGCTTTCTTATTCTGCTTCTTCTTCTTTTTCGCAACTTTATCACTTTTCGAGCGTTTAGCCGCTAAGGTGTTTGTAGTGCCAGGTGCACTCGACAACTGAGTTGATGATGTCTCGTTCTTCTTTTTATATTCTGATTCCTCCCCTTCTTTCGCGTTTGACTCACCCAAGAGCAATTTGTCCAGAACAACGTAACCTTTTTTTTGAGATTTTTACCACTCTCGCGAATGCGCTGTTTGGTCGCCTCTTTGACCGGTCTGCACCTAGAGTGACATCATCTAGGATATTTTTACCCGCTCGGAGAGCCTCCTTACCGACCACTTTTGCACCTTGTTTGATCTTCGGTATAGCTGCTCGGAAGAGACCTTTCAAAAAACTACCTACTCCTGCACCCGACTGGTGATAACCAAAACAAGGTTTACCAACTGTAACACACTTACCCCCACCACCAATCATTTGGTTATTGAAAAAATCTTCAAACACAGGCATTTTATCAGATGCGCTTAAAGTGAAGCGTTACAGTCAGCGTACCGTAGTCGAATGTAATGGGAAATCCGTGTTTGTCTCTTATATCTATTTCTATCGACTGAAACGCTGAAGACAGCAGTGGTAGGTACATGGGTGGTGAAAAGTTTTTAATTTCAACACCTCCGTAAACGTAGTCAAGCAAATGAAGCGAGACTATACGTAGTAAGCTCGTGCGCATGTCACCTGTTACATAAGGCTGGCAAATGTTGCTGTAAACCATGAGCGCGGTTGGTAACCCGTCCACAAGATTTGCTGGACGATTACCGGCAATGTAGTGTTCTTTATTACCTTTACGAGAGTAAATTGGTACATTTTCCAAACCTAAAATTCTAAGTAATTTTTCCGATAGGGTAAACGTGTGCATATAAGTTGTACAATCTTCACCACATCGACATTTAATCTGTACATAGCCACCAGCGCGGATTTCAAAATATAAATGATTTTTCACATTCTCGAGATTATTTTTTTTTTCTAAGAGACTTTCAATGTCACGGTAAACACCAGGTTTAACGCAGGCAAACACCTCGGCCTTCTGTTGAGTTTCCTCCTCTGTTTCTCGCAAAACATTCGCCACGTCACGTTTGGATCTTTTAACAGAAATCACCATCTCACGCTCTACCACTGATATATGCTGAAATGTGAGAGGTATTTGAATTTCTGTGAGTCCTACACACCAGTCGCCATTAAGATAAAAATTTTGTGATAATTGTGTTGTAAAATGCGTCGCCACATTGTGTGGAAAGACAAACTTGCTGCTGTTGCTCGGTAAAACCATGTAAAATTCATCGTTCATAGTAAATTTTTTAAATCTTTAGCTTCTATCCAAGAATTGAATTTTTCTGGGTACCCCCTCCAACTGACCAAATATTGTTTTTTCGACCCCTTACCTTTGCTCTTCAAAACCTCATCAACCTCAAACGCTTCGCTATCTAAATCTTTGCGCACGCTGCTCAACTGTTCTTCGTAAAAATATCCGACAATTTTTTCTCCATCAAGATCTGTCAAAATATAGACGGGTGGTTGTTGTCTTGTGTCGACTCTTATAATTTTAAACAGCTCCAGATTCCAGCCACCCTCGTATGCTTTCCTGAAGGCTGTCTTGGCACGACTGACACGAACCAGATCGCCAACGCTGTATTTAGCTACTCAAAGCGGCTGTTTTTCGCTGTAACGCAACGTCAAATTTTGACGTACCATGTGAGCATTATATAAGTTGACTTTGGAAGGGGGCATTTTTATGGCACTGTGCCACGACTCGTTGTAACACGTCACAATTTTTTGCAAAACATCTATATAACGTCTTGTGCGCAAATGAGTAAAGTATCGCCAGATACGACCTTTGAGAGTTCGAATAAAGCGTTCGGCAATGGCTGCCTTTATATCAGGGTCTCTGACGACTCGATAGGTAATATGTTTCTTTTTTAGCACCTCTTGCACCTCTCGACCGATAAACTCTTTACCTTTATCAGTCTGTAGATAAATAGGATGTCTATCATCACATCGTGATAAAATTTTGTCTAATGCTACAGCGTCGCTTTGACTGGTTTTGTCGAGAAGAGGCTCTGCCCAGGCAAACTTTGAAAGTGCATCAATGACAATGAGAATATAGCTGTACCCATCATTGTAGGTTTTAAGTGATCTAAAATCTGCAAAGTCAGCTTCCCACACTTTAAAGGGGCTAAAAACGTTGTAATGTCGACGAGGAAAACGATGTCTCACGAGTTTGTGTAAGGTATGTGCATCCTGACTCTCCAACCATTTGCCAATGGTATTGTTATCAAATTTTTTGGGTTTCGCGTGTTTCAGTAGATGAGCACCAGCGTACGCTGATGGTACAGAAAGATTATAGTAATAATGCTCAAGATCGTCCGGCTTTTTCGCCTTCTTCTTCTTTTTCTCCTTCTTTTTCATTGCTCCTCCTCCTCCCCCTCTTACGAACTAGCTTTTTCTCTCTCTTTTGCTGTCTTTTAAAAGTATTTTTAATGCGTTTCAAAAATTTATCAAACGCAATTTGGCTGACCATGCACAGAACAGTAATACCAGCTGCAGTCTTTTCATTACCATCCGCAGTCTCCGAGAGCATGCGTGAAAATGCTCGTTCAGCCAGCAGTCTGTCGGCTTTTATATGATTCGTTATTTTTTTATTTGAATATGAAATATCGTGCTCTAGACAGGCATTGTCAAGAGGATTCTTTCCTCCCTGACCACGTCTGAGACGCTCTTCGAGATGCGTGCTAGGGCCGAGAAACTGGTAGCCTGGTAGATGCATTTCAAAGGGCATAACTGAAATCAATCGGTCTATAAAAGTACCAGTTTTCTCCCGCTCCTCCTCCTCCTCCCCCTCCATCACTTCCTTCCATGCTTTCAAATACGGTCCTATTTTAGCTGTTCGAGGCGACTTTTTTTTACAGGGTTGATGGCGTAGCTGCCAACTCGCTACCAACTTTTTTACGCTTTTTCGCACTCTCAACTTCTTTCTCCTTTACGCTCGTCTGACTAGTAACTGTTGGAGAATAATAACCCTTGTTTTCTGACGACGATGACAGCGGTGAATCAGGGCTATGAGATGCAATCGTATGCCACAGTTGATCGTGACCAATGAATTCTCGAGGTATGCTAACTTGTCGCAAGACGCGTGCAAACTGTTTGTATCCGCGCGGTGGCGGCCTTTTTCTACTTCTCATATCTTCGTTCATTAAATCGACAATATAAGCACCCTCGACAACAGTGCCATCTAGCTTGATTATACTACGATTATCCCATTCAATATTACCAGCTTGCCGCAAATATCTAATGAGATGTCTAGCATTACTTCGAAATTTCTGCGGTACCGACTGGACAAGCTGTTCGTCGTCGATTTCGTCATTATTGTCTGTAACCATTTCCGTTTCTAATAATTTTGTCTCGTTTAGACGTATTATACCCCTATTTTCATCCTTCTCTTCCTCTTTTAGATGCAAGTAACGCTGCAAGATTTATTGATATTGCAGAGATTTTTGACGCTCATCACCCGTAGAATGTAAAATTTCACTCATTTCTTCGTCAAGGCGTGTCGTGGCTGTACCAGGTGTCTAGACACTGGATGGTGGTATTGTATGTTGGTAGTTAGTACGTCGTGCTGCTGCTGCAGCCGTGGTTCTCCAAGCACTCTAGCGGTACTAAAATCATTTTTCTTGCGTACTTCATGCTGATAAAACAGGTTTCACAATTAGCCGTAGTAAATATGCTGATTTTACCACCAATTTCCTTTTTACCTCCAAAATACCTGGTTTAGCGAGTTTTCGTAACAGTGGTGTGACTTTTCGCAATTGTTTCTTATAACACTTGCTGAGTGGAATATTTCCACGTAAAATATTCAAAGCACACTCGCAAATGTACGCTATAAGTTTGGAATTTGCTTCGCGTAATATGGCCTTGAATTGAGAAAGTTCGATTTTACACAAAACATGTAGCTGAGTCCAGTCCTTTTCTGGAATTGGTCTGCTGCTACGACTACGTCTTACCGGCTCCATTACAATCGCACGACTGGTAGATTATTCGAGCGAGCACCAGCTTTTATGGGTTTGCAACGAGGCACATAAACGTACTGATGTTTGTCGAACGGAAATTAACGAAATCTCACGTTTTCAGGCGTACCCTGTTTCAGATCTATGAACAAATAGCCGTGTGCTTGTGCTGTGGCATCGAGATATGCCTCTTGCAAAAAACGAGGCTCTTTGGGGCAGACTTGGCGCGCCAGGTGATTTATTTGCGCTCGATCGCGCGGATTTTTAAATACCACGATGTAATTAGAGTTTAAAGAAATTTCTCGCTGACCTTGATGAAAGAGATTTTGCGAGATAAAGATGACGCTCAAGTTATTGTAATGACTACCTTTGGTAAAGAGATTTACTACAGCTCTGTTGGACGATTCTCTCATCAGATCGTCGAGAATCAAGAGTTTTGCTCGTGGATCATTGGCATACTCTTCGCTCTTTGGTAAACCCTTGTGAAATTCGATACCATCGGCCAACTCCTTGTAAATTGGCTGCCACTTGGTATAGTACAAGAGTATACGCTCGAATTTTGTATCACTCATGCGATCAATGTGATGCAAAAAATTCTTCACGAATACTGTTTTACCACACGAGCTGGGTCCACAAACCACCAAAGTCCACGGATGCACCCACCTGCAAACGTCCATTATACCGCTGCATCTAAACTTCTATTACTAACCTCATCAAATCTCGAACCACTCTACATATACGATCATGAAAAGTGATGAGCAAGAGTGAGGGGCGGCGGCGGCGCGCGCATGTGCGAGCAGTATCGTGCTAGCGCTAGCCAATCGTTTAGCTGATTAGCCATATAGCTGGCTGACGCCAGCATTATTCCGCTTTTTAGCTATATGGCTGAAAGAGCCAAATAAGTATTAATCACCTACTTATAATTAATACCCCCACCCCACCACCACCACCACCACCATTTATAGTATAAAATTAAAAGCGTTGGTAAACGGTCAGTGCTGGTTAGTCTTGAAAAAGTGCTGCTATCGTGAGCAATAACCAAGAAATTAAAAAAGGTAAAAAATTTTTATCAAAGAATTAATCAGATTTAAATTTTTGATTCTCAACAATTTTATAGAAAAGAGAGTCTACAAAAAGTATAGTGAACGATGAATCAAACAAAACAAGTGCATTTCAAAGAGGGTGAGCCGAAAATTCATGTAATACGCGTGTGGGACTATGCGAGTCGTACAGCGCGACGTGGAGAGTGGGAGCAAGCGGCTCGTGATAGAGAAGGATTCAGAATGAGGGTGGAAAGGATTATTCTGGAACCTGTGCTTTCGAAAAAAATTAATGACTACTTAATTAATAGAAAATAAATTTATTTTTTCATTTTACATTTTTATAAAATATAAAAATTTATTTCAAAATAGTTTGTGTTTTAATTCTCTCTCTTTATCCTGTATCATATATTCGCTTTTGTGATAATATATTTACAATAATTTATTTTTAATTAGACTTATAACCGTATGGATAGCTAATCTCGTTATTCACGAATCATCTCTTTGAGTGCACAGGCTAGCATATTTTACATTCAGGCCGTGTTATAACATCGTGAAACCGTGTGCGTCTAATAGCGTCATAGTTTGCAAAAAGTGGCGGTATTTTACCAGTAATAAGATCTCGTATAGAATCAAAGTTTATTTTCTGACTCACCGACGAATTAAGTCTTATACCCTTGATTTTGCAAACACATCCTTCAACGCCATCTGGTGTCAAATATTTATATCCGTAAAATTTGGGTCCTCCAGAGACGAATGATGTGATGCTTGTGCCAAGACCATAACAGGCCAATTCGTCGGTTGAGTCACCCAAGAACGGCCCTGTTTTCGCATCGTACTCACCCACGCGACTTACATACACAATAGAGTCAGTATTGTAATACAATACACGTTCACCCAGCGGTTGCAATTCTTCGTAGAGTTTTAAACGCGCCAAGGCTGTGGTATAAGCGGCTACGGCAACGTTACACAATGGTGATGGCTCAACAGCCGATTCTTTGTTGTGCCAACTTACATAAATTGTCGACTCATTGATCGGTAAAATTGAGTCGACCTCGGTCTCGACACTGCAGAGTAATTCAAACAATCTCTGTGGATCATCTATCACTTCAGTCTTTGGCATATTCTCTCGTTGACCAAATTTACCCCACAATGAATTTGAACAGAGTTTTGCTACAGATCTCAGACCAGCGTTATATTTTATTCGAGTTTTGTCTAATTTAATGCCCTCTTGTTGCACAAATTCCTCAATATATCGAGCAATCGCGTTTTCATCACTGTCAGCACATTCCGAAGGGTAACCCGACGCGTAAGTTTTCTCAGCGAAAAATTTATCGATATTAGTTGGAAATAGACCACCCTGACCCGTGGCTTTGTTGTACTGAGTAATTTTATAAGACCATATTTCAAATATTTTTCTGATGATATAACCCATCTGAACAGCTTTTTTCAACTCGTCAGCAACCCACGTGCCGATAAAAACTCGATCATCAGGATTTTCATGGTCACAATCTGCGGTATACATTGATTCGGCACATGTTTGACACAGCGGAAACAAAAGCTTATTATGCATTTTAACGGGTAGTACAGCATGATATATATTTCGCGGCGGCAACACTTCGCATTTAATAAGACCTTCAACGTGACTTATATTATTTGTTTGACCCACCAGAGAGCGACACTCATCTTCACCCACGTAAAGAGTAGGATGACCAACGGGATATCGACCGTATTTACAGATATATGGATATAATGAACAAACGTCCACGTATTTTATTTTCTCACCCTCTTTTGCATCGTAAATTTTGACTGTATTACCCGTACGACCACCGAAAAATGCTTCTCGAGGATTCAACGGTTCATGCCAATTTCGTGTTTTATTATCGATATACGTCTTCATACTTTCGTTCTGTGAGTACTCATGATCAAAATCACATTCCCACTTTTCTATTAGTTGATGACCGTGGCTTCTTATCTTTTCGGATATTCGCGCGGTTCTCTCGAAACGTTCGTCCATATTTTCACCGTTTACGAGGCGTGAGTCACGGTTCACTGTGTAACACCATACACAGCCATGCCAATAACACCCGTGGCATTGTAAAACAATTTTCGTACCGTTTTCAAGTTCGCAGTATCCATCCACTAGAGGGCCCTCGGGAAGTCTCTTTTCTCAAGCTCGTACAGTATACCGAATTTGATGATTCAGCACATTTTCCATCCAACACAGCCACCGCATCGCCTTCATAGACTGCTTGTTTGCTTGTCTATAACCACCCTGAGATATGATTCCTATAGTGTCTTTTTGTAAAAAATTTTTTCTATAAACACGCATACAAGATGATGCAATGGTAGCGCACTCTACAAATGGATCTGTATTACCACATTCTATGAAGGTTTTGCGAAAAGCCAAACATGCTAATCGTAAAATTTTTACATCTTGTCTACAGTATTTTATAATCTCATTTTTTAAATTAAATATATAATTTTCATTTTTTTTTTCATTATACCACTGCATCAATTCTCGTCGCTCATCGACCTTCATCGAATCTGGTGAAAAAGACCACACAGGTGGCATTTGTCCAACGTAATTTTGATTCTCTGGTGTGTTAAACAAATGAGGAAACGTACCTTTCTCGATATTAGCAAGACCGTAAGCTTTTGGTAGTGCAGCTAAACTCATGTGTAAGTAATTTAAGCTGTCTATGAATTTAACGGTTGAAATTTCCATTATGATTATTTTTGACCCGTTTAAAATTACATCTGGCTTATCTCTAAGATCTGTACGTTCTGTCAAATGCTTGAGACTAAATTGCGCATCAAAACCCTGTGCATTGTGGGCTATACAAATAATTTGCTTAAAACTTTTTCTTGTTGCTAAGACCAAATCAACTAGCTGTTTTACAGGGTCGATTTCAAACACGTATTCGCGTATACCACATATTTCGCAAGAATTTGTTATATTTTCATCATCCAAACAATAATTACATACTTGTTGTACAACACACAAGTTTGGTATATGCAAACTTATTTTTTCACCATCAGCACCCGAGATCATTTCCAATTGTTGAGTCTCAAAATCATAAAATAAATAAAGTATATTCTTTTTATTGGTTGCAAATCTTTTTTCGCTGATAAAGGGTTGCATGTAACAAAGGTGTTCTATCGGCATTTTACGATTACATATTTTGCAAAATATCGTATTACAATTATGTGGATCTTTATCGCACATTCGAACTGTTTTACTGCACAAACGACAAATTTTTATGCTCTCGCATACCGACCGAAAATTATCGAAAGATTTTGAGATTTTATGATTTTCCAGACAAACATTACCGTAAAAATCTCTAGTGCATTGAATACATTTTATTTTTTCTTGATTTATATCGCAAGGGGGACTCTGAAAACATTTACAACATTTTTGTGGACATTTATGATTTTTTTGATGATTAAACTTTTTATTACAAGGTATGCAGTAGCCACGGCTGCCAGCTGCTGCGAGTAAATTTAAAATTGGCTGGTAATGATTAGAATTTTCGTAATACATAATATTTAAGGTATATCTAACTACATTACCAACATCGTGTACAAAACGTGCACCATCGTAAAGTGGTTTATAGCCTCGAGCAAAGTTTTGAAAAGAATAAACAGCTATTGCAACGCCGAAAAGCGCATAATATTCTTGAAATAATTTTATTTCTTCGATACCACAACCTGTTTCGGATATCGTAATTCTCGCATCTTTGACAATTTTCAACGCTTGCACTTTCTGATATTGTGCTGTGTGGTGTCTTATTCTATTCCACCTGTTATGGAGAATACCACTGCGCACCTGACCACGTATAGCATATACATGAGCAGCGACTAGCGAGCGTGGAAGGCAAAGATTGTCGGTATTTTGAATATTTAGAATGGATTTCTTGGAAACTGATTCGCTACTCAGTGATACCGGACCGCGTCCCTCTGGTTTAGAAACAATGCTGACTTTCACGTTTAAAACATCATCGATTTCAAAATTGTCATTACTCTGTGCTACAGAAGCTAATAACTCGTGTAGATCTGTCGGTGAAAAAACACGAACCAGTCTAAAAGAAATCCATAAAGAACCGTGAACAAATCGGTCAGAGTTTATAGTTATACCGATATAATCTGAAGGTCGCGCATTTTCACACACATGACGATATAAATCATTTATTGCTGTCTCAAACCACGTATACACATTCGCATTAGGTGGTGGGGGCAATATTGACACTCTTAATTGTCTACTTTGTAACTTAAATTGTCGGTAATATCGTGATGATTCTTCATGAATCGTAATGTGGTAGTGAGTAGTAGTAGTACTATCTCCCTGTTGAAGATATTTGTCTACAATATGATGTATCAAAATTACGTGAAAATGTATGATTTATAAATTTACGCTTAAGGAGATGTAAAACGGACACCACCCCTGTATTCATGAATTTGGCTTATTTTTTTATTATATTGCAAAACTTGAGGAAAAGAAATGCTTTAGCTTGTAGTATTTACCATAAAGATCATTCAGTTAAATTTTCAAATAAATTCATTCATTAGTTTTTAAAAATTTTAGTGTTTCGATATTTATATATGGTCAATGTCCCAATCGCTACTCACGAACTTATTACTAGCTACTCATTGTTAAAAAATTTTTGGTCTCTAAATAACATTGAGCGGTTAGTAATAGATTCGTGAGTAGCAATTGGGACATTGACCATATTAAAATTTTTAGATTTTGTACAAGAAATCTAAAATTCTGAGAAACTAATGAATGAATTTATTTTAAAATTTAATTGAATAATCTTTATGGCACATATTACAAACTAAAGCATTTATTTTCTTAAAAAATTGCAATAAAATAAAAAGATAGTAAATATTTATGAGTATAGGTGTAGTGTCCATTTTACATTTCCTTAAATCAACCTGTATTCTCTCTGTACCTAGTGATTCAGATGAAATCATCGTATTAAGTGTATTCTGCTCGTTATTATTGATCGTCATTGATGACTGTCTCTCATCATCACTCCACCAAGAGCAACCAGGCATCGGTTCAAACGGTGGTGGCGCTGCTGTATTATTATTTACCCCCTCTACCGCAAAGTTTGGAGTAGTTTCAGAGACATTTATGACTTCTCTTACCTCTTCGGGAGGTGGTAGTAGCACAAGATCTCTTGAATCAGATACATTTTCTTCTTCTTCGGTCAGAAGCCTTATCAACAGTCCATCCCCAATACTATCCTCCATCATATTTTGTAGGTCTGTAAAATTTATGTAAAATCTGCTTAGTTGCACTATTTTTAACAAAAAAGTCTTATCCCGCAAAATTCTGTGATCATAAACAAAAAGTTTATTGGTTATTGATTATTGATCCGAAACTGATATTTTTTTGCAAATCATGTTTTCAGATTTATTATTTTATTCACAACAAAAAAGTATTTATAGCGAAATTCTACGATCGTAAAGAAAAAAAATACAAGCTTTTAAACGGTAAAAGAAATTATGAATAACTTACCTTTAATAACATGGTGATGTAACATGAGAAGCCTGACTTGTGACGCATCTTACATCCCTCTGCCTTTAATACAACGACCAGCAATGTCAAGTATTTCATTATCGTTAAAAAAACCTCGCTTAAACATATAAGCTAAGGTACGTAGTCCGCAAAGTCCTAAGATAAATTTAATTTTTTTCAATAATTCATTATTGGCGCAAATATTTAGACTTTTGCGCCATGAATTATTGCAAAATAATTTTATTTGCGGCTTCCGAACTAATGCTATATTAACAATATTTATCAAGACTTTAAGTAAATTTTTTTTTACCATCTTGCTTCGTGTTGATCTTCTTCTCTGGAACGTTGAACTTTAACTGTTCATCAGACCTGTCAATCTTCGGATTTAAAAGTAGGGATGAGGGGTGACGAAGGGGTAGTATGTGCGCAACATTTAATATTTTAAGAATCATCCTAATTTGATATTTAAATCCGCCAACACATGTAAAATAATGTCAGTTTAGCGCGAATCGTGGACCGGTGAGCATGTAAGTATAAACCAGAATGCATATAATTCACCATCATTTCGCTTACGAGAAGGCGGGTATTTTTTCATGTAACGCGATCACACTTGGGCGTGTTCTATATCGTCCATCTAGCTAGTGTGTGTCTTAAGTAAAGAGATGTTAATTGCCCAACCTACATAATCGTAGTGAAATAATTTGTATATATTTACATATATTTTGCATATAATTAATACCCATTTGCATATATGTATATATTTACATACATTTAGTATAAGTAGAATAACTACATAACATTTATTTAAATTATAATAATATATATATAGATATTGTAAAAAATATGAATGTTATGCTCTTCTACTTTCTGCTATCCTGATACTTTTTATTAATTTTTCTTAATAATCTCTTGTTTTTTTACATAAAATTTGAATTTCAATGCATTTATAATTTGCATGTTATTTGCATATGGGTAACGCATTGCACGTTATTTGCATATAAACATTGTGTAAGTAATGTACTTACTCATTACCATGTATACTTTTATGACATTGTAGACCATATTCATTTTAATATCCTGAGGTCTTATTAAATTTATATATATATATATATATATATATATATATATATATATATATATATATATATATTTGCATATGTGTATATATGCATATATATATATATATATACGCAACTTGGGCATATGAACAATAGATGTCAAGAACAACTAATCGCAAGAGGTAGAATAGTTATACTCCTTCTTATGTTTTGGGCTCCTGATACTTTTTTATCATTTTTGTATCACTTTCTCTATATTTATTGATTCGATACCTTGGTAACGTAATGTAATGATAATAAATATATATTATATTTAAAATATAATAACCAATTTTAATGCATGGCTTATTTGTCCATCATTTGCATATCATCTGCATATGATTTGTATATATATATAAGAATGTATATATTTTATACAGATTTTTGTTTACACGTGTATGTATTATGTTTGTATATATGTATAGACATACATATTAAAAAAGATAGAAAGAGAGAGGGAGAAAGGCAGAGAGAGAGAGGCTTATATATACGCATTTTTTTTATTTATTTTATAAAAATGAAATAGGGTAAAATGAGAAAGAAAGAGAGAGAGAGAGAGAGAGAGAGAGAGAGAGAGAGAGAGAGAGAGAGAGAGAGACATTTCTCAATTGCTAAAATTTTAAGTCTTATAAAATAGCACCCGTACATACGTCTTGGGGAGAGAGATTTCTGACGTTGAAATTTTAAATTTACAACGTCAGCACCCTAACATACGTCTTTTTCATAAAATTGATTGCAAAAGAGTCAAATTAACAATCTTAGCGTGAGAATGGTATGTGATTTTTTATTAATTATGATTATTTTAACTTTCTTTTAAAATATGCTTCTCAAAATACACATATTAATATTTTCCTGCAAAAGAGTATCAAGTTGCTATTCGCAGTGTGGGAATGATATGTAATATTTTTATTTTCAGTGGAAGTGTTAGGCTATTAAGGGTGAAGATTCGGCTTCACTGTCAGTCTCCATCGGAACTCCGGGCAGAAAGTTTGTTCTACAATGTGGGTCTACGTCGGGATTTGCTTCCAACAGTGATCAGTTGGTATAAAATTTTTGAATTTCAAATATTAGTACTGTGGTAATAATAATGATTATGCAGTAATTATTATAACTTATAATGATACTATAGTAACAACATTTATGTAGTAATTCTTACAAGAGGTTAAATATTTTTGTAGTAATTACTATCAAAGATTATGATACTATAGTAGTGACTATAGTTATATAGTTATTACCATAAAAGATTATATTACTATAGTAGTAACTACAGTTATGTAGCAATAACCTTGAAAGATTATATTACTATAGAAGTCACTATGGTTATGTAGTCATTACTATATCTGATTATAATACTGTAGTGATAACTATAGTCATGTAGTTATTACTATGATTAAATATTATACCAAAGTAATGACTATCATTATGTAGGAATTACTATAATAGATTGTATTATTATAGTAATAATTCTAGTAATCATACTAGTAAGTACTATAATTAATTATAGTACTGTACTAATAATGATAATTATGCAGTAATTACTATAACTTATTATGATACTATAGTAATAACAACATTTATGTAGTAATTCCTATTTAAGATTATATATTTTTGTAATAATTACTATTAATGATTATAATACTATAGTAGTAACTATAGTTATGTAGCAATTACCTTACAAGATTCTATTACTATAGTAGTCACTATGGTTTTGTTGTCATTACTATATCTGATTATAATAATGTAGTGATAACTATAGTAATGTAGTTATTACTATGACTGAATATTATGCCAAAGTAATGACTATCTTGATGTAGTAATTGCTATAATAGATTGTATTATTATAGAAATAATTTTAGTAATCATAGTAGTAAGTACTATAATTAATTATAGTACTGTAGTAATAATGATAATTATGCAGTAATTACTATAACTTATTATGATACTATAGTAATAAGCACATTTATGTAGTAATTACTATTGAAGATTCTATATTTTTGTAATAATTACTATTTATGATTATAATACTATAGTAGTAACTATAGTTATGTAGCAATTACCTTACAAGATTATATTATTATAGTAGTCACTATGGTTATGAAGTAATTACTATAACTGATTATAATAATGTAGTGATAACTATAGTCATGTAGTTATTACTATGATTAAATATTATTCTAAAGTAATGACCATAATTATATAGTTATAACTATAATAGATTGTAATATCATAATAATGATTCTAGAATTTATAGTTGTAAGTGCTATAGTTAATTATAGTACTGTGGAAATAATGACGATTAAGAGGAGGTCACGTATCTCTGTCCTTTTCTAATCAAAGCATTGAGTTTTTTACAAAAACTAATAACTTTAGAAAATGAAGAAAGCCGCATTGTATCAAAAGAATATTTCGTTGAAGATAATTTTTTGTTTTAGAAAACCTTGAAAACATAAATCATAAGGTTAGGTTAACAATTTTTTCAGGTTTTTTGGAAGAGAAGAAAGAATTTTCTTACAAGAAAATCTTTTTGTACAGATGGCTTTCTTTTTTTAAAGTAAGTTTTTTAAAATAATTTCTTTGATTGAAAAGGACAAATACTGACTCCTAAGTAATTATTATAACTTATAATGATACTATAGTAACTACATTTATGTAGTAATTCTTACAAGAGGTTATATATTTTTGTAGTAATTACTATCAAAGATTATAATACTATAGTAGTGACTATAGTTATATAGTTATTACCATAAAAGATTATATTACTATAGTAGTAACTACAGTTATGTAGCAATTACCTTAAAAGATTATATTACTATAGAAGTCACTATGATTATGTAGTCATTACTATATCTGATTGTAATAATGTAGTGATAACTATAGTCATGTAGTTATTACTATGATTAAATATTATACTAAAGTAATGACTATCATTATGTAGGAATTACTATAATAGATTGTATTATTATAGTAATAATTCTAGTAATCATACTAGTAAGTACTATAATTAATTATAGTACTGTACTAATAATGATAATTATGCAGTAATTACTATAACTTATTATGATACTATAGTAATAACAACATTTATGTAGTAATTCCTATTTAAGATTATATATTTTTGTAATAATTACTATTAATGATTATAATACTATAGTAGTAACTATAGTTATGTAGCAATTACCTTACAAGATTCTATTACTATAGTAGTCACTATGGTTTTGTTGTCATTACTATATCTGATTATAATAATGTAGTGATAACTATAGTAATGTAGTTATTACTATGACTGAATATTATGCCAAAGTAATGACTATCTTGAAGTAGTAATTGCTATAATAGATTGTATTATTATAGAAATAATTTTAGTAATCATAGTAGTAAGTACTATAATTAATTATAGGACTGTAGTAATAATGATAATTATGCAGTAATTACTATAACTTATTATGATACTATAGTAATAAGCACATTTATGTAGTAATTACTATTGAAGATTCTATATTTTTGTAATAATTACTATTTATGATTATAATACTATAGTAGTAACTATAGTTATGTAGCAATTACCTTACAAGATTATATTATTATAGTAGTCACTATGGTTATGAAGTAATTACTATAACTGATTATAATAATGTAGTGATAACTATAGTCATGTAGTTATTACTATGATTAAATATTATTCTAAAGTAATGACCATAATTATATAGTTATAACTATAATAGATTGTAATATCATAATAATGATTCTAGAATTTATAGTTGTAAGTGCTATAGTTAATTATAGTACTGTGGAAATAATGACGATTAAGCAGTAATTATTATAACTTATAATGATACTATAGTAACTACATTTATGTAGTAATTCTTACAAGAGGTTATATATTTTTGTAGTAATTACTATCAAAGATTATAATACTATAGTAGTGACTATAGTTATATAGTTATTACCATAAAAGATTATATTACTATAGTAGTAACTACAGTTATGTAGCAATTACCTTAAAAGATTATATTACTATAGAAGTCACTATGATTATGTAGTCATTACTATATCTGATTGTAATAATGTAGTGATAACTATAGTCATGTAGTTATTACTATGATTAAATATTATACTAAAGTAATGACTATCATTATGTAGGAATTACTATAATAGATTGTATTATTATAGTAATAATTCTAGTAATCATACTAGTAAGTACTATAATTAATTATAGTACTGTACTAATAATGATAATTATGCAGTAATTACTATAACTTATTATGATACTATAGTAATAACAACATTTATGTAGTAATTCCTATTTAAGATTATATATTTTTGTATTAATTACTATTAATGATTATAATACTATAGTAGTAATTATAGTTATGTAGCAATTACCTTATAAGATTCTATTACTATAGTAGTCACTATGGTTTTGTTGTCATTACTATATCTGATTATAATAATGTAGTGATAACTATAGTAATGTAGTTATTACTATGACTGAATATTATGCCAAAGTAATGACTATCTTGATGTAGTAATTGCTATAATAGATTGTATTATTATGGAAATAATTTTAGTAATCATAGTAGTAAGTACTATAATTAATTATAGTACTGTAGTAATAATGATAATTATGCAATAATTACTATAACTTATTATGATACTATAGTAATAAGCACATTTATGTAGTAATTACTATTGAAGATTCTATATTTTTGTAATAATTACTATTTATGATTATAATACTATAGTAGTAACTATAGTTATGTAGCAATTACCTTACAAGATTATATTATTATAGTAGTCACTATGGTTATGAAGTAATTACTATAACTGATTATAATAATGTAGTGATAACTATAGTCATGTAGTTATTACTATGATTAAATATTATTCTAAAGTAATGACCATAATTATATAGTTATAACTATAATAGATTGTAATATCATAATAATGATTCTAGAATTTATAGTTGTAAGTACTATAGTTTATTATAGTACTGTGGAAATAATGACGATTAAGCAGTAATTATTATAACTTATAATGATACTATAGTAACTACATTTATGTAGTAATTCTTACAAGAGGTTATATATTTCTGTAGTAATTACTATCAAAGATTATAATACTATAGTAGTGACTATAGTTATATAGTTATTACCATAAAAGATTATATTACTATAGTAGTAACTACAGTTATGTAGCAATTACCTTGAAAGATTATATTACTATAGAAGTCACTATGGTTATGTAGTCATTACTATATCTGATTATAATAATGTAGTGATAACTATAGTCATGTAGTTATAACTATGACTGAATATTATGCCAAAGTAATGACTATCATTATGTAGTAATTACTATAATAGATTGTATTATTAGTTTTTTTTTTTTTTTGGTGGTCAAAAAACGGGTAAATCTACTATCAGACCTACAGCGACGTGGGCTACAGCTGGATCACCCCAACCGCAGTGCACGACACTGGTATGACGGGATTCTGACGCTGCGTCAGCTTGGAGGGAGAAAGAAGCCTGGTAGGTTCGCATTTGCCCCCGAGGCATCCGCAGGCAAAGACCGTCTAAACCCCCTTTACCCTGGCCGCGGAAGAGAAGCAAGAAAATGCCTCACTTACACGGGCAGGGATCCGTAATGTCCACCGTTTAGAGCAACAGCGTAGGACTGCGTTAGCATTACTTTACGCTGCGGTCTTATCTATTGTCGCTCGTCTCGTCCGTCCGTGCAGGCACTAGGCCGTGTCCATTATTACGTCCAAACATGCATATATTTGCCTGTCATCCTACCTTGCACTTCCCCGTTCAGACTTAGCTCGGGTACGTGGGGTCGCTGGGCTCAAGGACTTTTCAGTCCCCCTGCGTGTTTGCACATCTTTATCCTCGCCGTCATCCATTTATTTAGTTTGCCATTCACTTGGCTCGGGTACGTGGGGTCGCTGGGCCCAAAGACTTTTCAGTCCCCTTGCGTATTTGCACATTTACGCGCTCTCTTCCATCTACACATTCAGTACACCATTCACTCAGCTCAGGTACATGGGATCGCTAGGCCCAAGGACTGTGCAGTCCTCCTGCGTATTTGCGTTTTCTCATCCTCTCCTGCACCCACACATTTACCATGTCATTTGCTTGGCTCGGGTACGTGGGGTCGCTAGGCCCAAAGACATTTGTCTCCCTGCGTATTTGTAATTCTCATCTATTAAGTCTTCAGTCCGTTCCTGTAACGTTCGTCTGTCGGAGTCCCATCGCAAGCATTCGAAGAATGTATGCTCAGCGTCGTCCCTTTCGTGTCTGCAAAAGGTACAGCCCGTATGCTGCACCTTGCCTCTCTTTCGGTACTTTTGAACGCGAAGCGCATCGGCCCATATTTCCGCCCCGTACAACATGATCGAGTAAGTCGTCGTCATGAGCAACAGTCTCTTACTCTGTTTCAGTCCGTACGTGTTTGCCATAAGGCGGCCCAGCAAGAACGTCAGTTTAGTCGCTTTGTCGGCTACCCTCTGAATATGCGGCCAAAAAGTGAGCCTGGTATCCAGGGTGACTTCTAAGTATTTTAGGCTACCTACCGTCTCCGTCCTTTCCGTACCAACCGTCATTGGAATAAGCGTGGGTATACGTCTTGCTGTCAGAAACATCAGTTCCGTCTTGTTCAGTGCCATTGACAGTCCGTGTTCTGTCATCCACCTGCTGGCCCACCTCATGACTCTGTTCAGTGTCAGTTGTGCTAATTCTGTAGTCCTTGAGAGGATCACCATCGCTACGTCATCGGCGTAAGCGACAAGCGACGCGCCCTCGGTCATCTCCAGTCTCAGCAAGCTGTCGTAGTCCACGTTCCAAATGTCTGGTCCCAGTATCGAACCCTGTGCAACCCCCGCAGTTATTAGTCTGCATATCTGTCCTTCCGTCGTCTCGTACGTTATGCATCTGTTACGCAAGTAATCCTCCAACACCCTATCAAGTAGTCTGGCACCCCCGAAAGACCTATAGGCCTCGAGGATATCGAAGAACCTGGCGCTGTTGAAGGCGTTTCTTGCGTCCAGCGTGCCAAGCAGTGCAATGGGTCTACTTCTGTGGTCAATTCTTCTAGAAGGCTCAAGGACCTCCCGTATAGCATCCACCGTCGATCGGTCTTTGCTGAAGTCATACTGGTTGTCCAAAAGACCTCCCGCCTTGTCCGCCGCGTCCGTCAGTCTGTTTCTCAATAATAATTCTAAAGTCTTTCCTGCCGTGTATAACAGGCACAATGGCCTGTAGGAATTTGGCGCATTTGGCTCTCCCTTTCCTTTATAGAGGAGAACCAGCCTGGCCTTTTTCCATCGCGTGCTAAAAATCCCCGTTCGTAAGCATTCGTTGTACATGTCCAGGAGCAGACGCAGCCTGCCTAAAGCGACCTGCCGGAGAATCTCTGCTGGAATGCTGTCTGGTCCTGGCGCTTTCCCAGGTCTCAGAGAGGTGGTAGCTCCCAGCAATTCCGCCTCTGTGAACTCCGAAACTGTTTGGCTTCGATAGTCGACCGGCCCCTCCGTAACCGGATGGTTTGGAAACAGCCCGTCCACCAACGTTGCCATCGACTGTCCGTCTCTGTGTTCTGGAGGACCAAGAGCCCGCAGTTTGTGGATAACTAACTCGTAGCCCATACCCCATAGGTCGCGGTCCACCTCTTCACACAATCGTCTCCAACATAGCCCCTTACTGTTTTTTGTGGCATTCGTCAGGGTCTTCTTTGCGTCTTTGTACGTCTATGCGAGCGCTGTTAAGTCAGCCTGTCCTCTTTTCCGTGCCCTGTACAGTCCTCGTCTGTGTCTTATGCACGTCCGCCGTAGGGAACTTATCTCATCCGTCCACCAGTATGCTGCCGGTTTATTATGTTGGGGTACGATGCGTGGCATAGTAGCCTCACAGAGGCGAAGTATAGCGGTCATCGTCCCGTCCACAATCAGCTTGGTCCTCTGTTCGTCGGTCAGGTCCATCGGGATACTTTCCCAAGGCGCAACCGTTTCCGGTAGCATCCTCCAAAACAGAGCCCTGTCCTGTTTGTTGAGGTTCCACCGCGAGGGTCTCACCGTAACGTATTGCGACGTACCTGTCCGTTCTGTCACTTCAAAGGCGATGCACTGGTGATCGCTGGCCGTATATTCCTCGAGCACCCGCCATCCCCTTATCCGCGTCTCCAGGTCTTCTGTTGTCAACGTCACGTCGGGTATCGAGTATCCAAAACCCGGTCGTCTGTACGTGAAAACTTGTCCTCTGTTTGCTACTGTCAGTTCCAGCCTTGCGGCCATCTCCAACATTAGTCGTCCGCGTCTGTCTGTAGTTGTCATGCCCCACTCGATCGCCCTGAAGTTAAGGTCACCAGCAACCACAAGATGCCCCAATAAATATCTGAGGCCGTCCTCCAAAGCCGCGATTTTATTTTCAAATTTCCCAGCCGTACAGTTTGGTGAGAGATATATACTAACGTAAGTAACATCTCCCACCCTCGCCCACACGGAGTCCTCTCCCGCGCCGGAAACCAAAGAACCCCTTGAGCGCGCGCCTCTAACCCAGATGGCCGACGAGCCTAACGCGTTCGAAAGTCATGTCTGTCGGCGTGAGTCGCAGTACTGTTCACCAATTATAAGTACGTCTACGTTCCGTTCTGTCGCGATTTGGTCCAGCAAAAGCTAAGCCGCTTCGCATCTGTTTAGATTAACTTGTAGCGTCACCGTCATGTCGTGGTCTGCTTTTTCTGCTTTTCGGGCTCAGCCCAGAAGACGGTGCATGTTCTGGAACCCGGCACATGAGCGCATCCTTTGAGCCTCGCCTCCGTGCAGAGATAGCAGGTAAGGTTTTTCTCGTTGCACCCTCCGCTGGTATGTCCCATCCGTCCGCACCTACGACACAGTCTGCTTCTGTCAGTACCATTGCAGTCTCGTCGTTTGTGTCCGAAGCCGAAGCATCTGTAGCACCTCGGCACCATTAGTCTCGTCCGTACGCGGCAATTCATCCACCCTATTTTGATCCAGCCCTTCTGCAGCAGGATTCAAGCGGCACTCTCCTCCAAACCACAGACGGCCATGCGAACATTCTGTTCATTGGGACCGAAGATATGCGGCTTCAGATCCCTCACTGTCCCTGTCTCCCGTCTTATTGCGTCAGTAACGTCTTGTGCCTCTGTGATGCAGTCAAGATCAAGAATCTCGATCTGCATCTCTGGCGTCAAGTCCCGTACTGTACCGTCATTTTCCAGTGCCTGTTTGATCTGCTGTTCAAATTGCCGTCTGTCCTCCGTCTTGCATCGCAACCTGATCAGAAGACCGTCGTCTTTCGTCTTGCGACAGCCCTGTATTAATAGTAATTATCATGAAAATATATAATCTTCAATAGTAATTACTACATAAATGTGGGTATAACTATAGTATCATAATAAGTTATAGTAACTACTGCATAATTATCATTATTACTAAAGTACTATAATCAATTATAGTGCTTACTACTATGATTACTAGAATTATTACTATAATAATACAATCCATTATAGTAATTAATACATAATCATAGTCATTAATATGATATAATATTCAGTCATAGTAATAACTACATGACTATCGTTATCACTACATTATTATAATCAGATATAGTAATGTCTACATAACCATAGTCACTACCATAGTAATATAATTTTCTAAGGTAATTGCTACATAACTATAGTTACTACTATAGTAATATAATCTTTTATAGTAATGACTATATAACCATAGTCACTACTATAGTATTATAATATTTGATAGTAATTACTACAAAAATATATAACCTCTTGTAGAAATTACTACATAAATGTAGTAACTATAGTATCATTATTAGTTATAATAATTACTGCAAAATCATCATTATTACCAAAGTACTATAATTAATTATAGTACTTACTACTATAAGTTCTAGAATTATTATTATAATATTACTATCTATTACAGTAATTACTACATCTACTGTAGTAATATAATCTTTTAAGGTAATTGCTACATAACCATAGTTACTACTATAGTATTATAATCATCAATAGTAATTATTACAAAAATATATATTCTTCAAGAGTAATTACTACATAAATGTGGTTATTACTATAGTATCATAATAAGTTATAGTAATTACTACATAATTATCATTATTACTACAGTACTATGATTAATTATAGTACTTACTACTATGATTACTAGAATTATTACTATAATAATACAATCTATTACAGTAATTACTACATCATGATAATAATTACTTTGGTATAATGTTCCGTCATAGTAATAACTACATTACTATAGTTATCACTACATTATTATAATTAGATATAGTAATGACTACATAACCATAGTTGCTACTATAGTCATATAATCTTTCAAGGTAATTGCTACATAACTATAGTTACTACTATAGTATTGTAATCATTATGAGTAATTATTACAAAAATATATAATCTTCAATAGTAATTACTACATAAATGTGGTTATTATTATAGTATTATGATAAGTTATAGTAATTACTGCATAATTATCATTATTAGTACAGTACTATAATTAATTATAGTACTTACGACTATTAGTACTAGAATTATTACTATAATAATACAATCTATTATAGTAATTCCTACATAATGATAGTTATTACTTTGGTATAATATTCATTCATAGTAATAACTACATTACTATAGTTATCTCTATATTATTATAATCAGTTATAGTAATGACTACATAACCATAGTGACTACTATAGTAATATAATCTTTTAAGGTAATTGCTACATAACTATAGTGACTTCTATAGTTATATAATCTTTTATAGTAATGACTATATAACTTTAGTCACTACTATAGTATTATAATCTTTGATAGTAATTATTACAAAAATATATAATCTCTTGTAGAAATTACTACAGAAATGTAGTTATTATAGTTTCATTATAAGTTATAATAATTACTGCATAATCATCATTATTACCACAGTACTATAATTAATTATCAGTATCATTATCATCATATTCATAAACTTTATTTGAAATTACAATACTGTATTAACGATTAAAATCAATAGTATTAAAAATATAGTTGAAATAAAGAGTAATTTGCGAGTATAATTATAACCGAAAATATAATCAATCATCATATTTAAATATTTCACAGTAGTGATGAAAGATCAAGAGTATTGTTATAATTATCATAAACTATAACATGCGATTATAATTTTGTACTAATAATTACTCAGCAAAAAAAATCAAGTAGCAATGTCACATAATAATATTATGTAATACCGTCACATAATTAATTACATAATTGATTGTGTCAATTTATTATGTAATGTTTTGAAAATTATATGATTTTATTATAAAACTTTGTTTGTCACGTTAAGTCGCGAGGTACGTTCCATAATGTTTGGGTAACTTTTCTTTCTTTTTAGTTCGACTTTTAGACACTATATTTAATTTTATACTTATTTATTGGAATCAACGTTATGACATTTTAGCACATGCCTTTAAAAAATAGGATTTTTTCTGATGATTTTTTAACCAATTCAATATTTGAAAAGATCTGCTGAAAAAATAAATTACTTGAGAATATTAGTTAATAAAATTCTATGTTAAAGATGAGAAAGTACGTGTTTTTCTTGTTTAAAAAAATCACGTATCAAAATCACTTAACGACATTATAAACGACATTATGTAACGTTTTAAAAATTATGTTACTTCATCTTTTGTTTCTATGAATCATTAACAATTTTCAGAAATTAGGATGGAAGATTCCTTGTAAGTTTCATGTGAGCTAATTAAAAGTTTCAAAAAGATTAAATCGGAATCTTCTATGTAATCTTACCGTTTTTTCCATGGAAGCTTCCTACAATCTTTCATTGTATCTTTCTGAAACCAAAGTGCACGGGACATTTAACGCTTCCAGGAAACTTCCATAAAAGCTTTCATGGAAGATCGCATCAAAGCTTCATACACTTTAACGTGGAAGCTTGCATGAATTATTTTTTGAACCTACTGCAATCTTTCCTGAAAGCTTCATGTAATATTCATAAAGGCTTTCATGCTGGCTTTCATGGAAGCTTCCCATTTTTCTTCATAGAAGCTTTCTAGAATCTTATATGGAATCTTTCTAAAAGCAAAGTGCACGGAACATTTGACGCTTTCAGGAAGCTTTTACGGAAGCTTCCTAGAAGTTTCCGAAATTTTTCCAGAAGCTTCCTGGAAACTTCTCGTAAGCCTTTGTGCTATGTGGGTTGATAAAATAATATCATTATGCGATTTTATTGCATAATAATATTATTTAGACATAATTATTTTCAACAGTGTATTATCGAATATAGTAAAAGTTACAATATCTCAATTGTAATCATAACAAACAATAATTTGCAACAATAATAATGAAATTATAATTATAATCAAATATAACGAACAATTATATTTTTATAGTGATTTTAATTTTAGAACTAAAAAAACTAATAATTATTAAAAGCATATACGCATCTTTGGCAAAAAATCAAAATATTATTTTAAATACCTATCATAAATTATTTATTATCTTATTCTGTTAAAATTATAAAAATGGGAGTATTTATACGTTATTCTTACAAGTTTAAATTGTCTTATCATCATTTTCATTAAATAAACTTATTGAAACGCAACAAATATGTTTATTAATAGAGATTAAATAACATATTTTTATAAAATCAAATATATCGTTAAATACAGAATTTTAGTTAATTCTATTTTATAATTACATATTATTGATATTATTTCTTTTACTTCAGTAAAAAAATATTCATTGATAACACAGGCCCACAAAATGAAAAAAAATGTCTGAACTTTTGACCGGACATACATATTCCCATGTATTTTTCGACGCTGAATCCGAATCTGTAATAAAAATATAGAGTTTTCCTACCTTTTCTCAGAGTTTTATTGAAAAAACCTCATTTTTTACGGTTTTTTTGCGGTTTTTCGAGTCTAGAAAAAACAAATCATGAGATACGGTTAATTGGACTTCAAAATCGAATTCTACGGGAAAAAATACACGGGAAACCATACCTTCAAATTTTTTTAACGCGATTCTAGTCCTCTGTATGGGGCTGAAAAGATGAGGAAATCGGTAAAAGTCGAAATTTTGCCTAAAATGGATTTAAACAATATTAAAATTTAATCATGCGTCTTTTGAAGAGTCGATAAACATTGGAAATACTATCCTGGGGTTTTTCAGATTGCTGATCATGAATTTTAAGTCAGATTGTGTAAAAACTACTTCTAGAGGGCGGTGACAAGAACTGTATATGGTAAATTTATCGATTTTTTAAAAATTTTACGTCTGAAATACTAATTTTAGAGTCTTTCACAGCATTGACTGTAAATTCAAGATATTAACTTAGCCTATTGTGTACGTTAAACTTAACATTTTGTCTATGTTTGTCTCTCTCTCTCTCTCTCTCTCTCTCTCTCTCTTCTTCCGATGTTTTTTCTAAATTGGCTTACGCTTACGTACACGTTTCTCTTCGAATGACCGATGTAGTGGATTTCTGACACGTTTTTGTCCTTTTTCGCAGCTGTTTCTCTTTTTATCATCCAGCAGTAATCTGCTAACATGTTGATACCCCAGTTTCCTTGAAATCTACGTTCAAACTCCTTTAAATCTTGGTGAAATCGTTCACCATGCTCTTCACTAAAGTCTCCGTTATTTTCAGGAAACTGATCAACGTGTGAATCAAGAAAATGAAGTTTTAAGTTCATTAGACAACCCAATTTTTCAAAATTACGTACCATTCTTTTCACAATAGCTTTATAATTCGTGTCTTTAGCATTACCCAAAAATTTCGTCGATACCTCTTTAAAACTTAACCATGCTGCCTTTTCAACATCAGTCATGCTTTGTTCAAAGTTTTCGTCTCTAAATAAAGTTCGGATTTCAGGACCATCAAAAATACCTTCATTCAATTTAGCATCAGATTTATGGGGAAATACTTTGCTTATATATTGGAAGCATTGACCGTCCTTGTCCAAAGCTTTAACTAATTGCTTTATCAATCCAAGCTTTATATGCAGAGGCGGTATCAAAATTTTCGAAGGATTAACGAGTGGATCTTTTATAACATTCTGTTTTCCAGGTTCAAACGATTCTCTTGATGGCCAAATTTTCTTTTTATAGTGTTTTTCTCTATCTCTGCTATCAAACATGCATAAATAACATGGGTACTTCGTAAATCCAGATTGTTGTCCAAGTATCATAGATAAAATCTTTAAATCGCCACATATTTGCCATTTATGTTCTCTATATTTTATTTTCGTTAAAAGTAGTTCAAGATTGGAATACTCTTCTTTAAGTACTGTTGAATGTGTTTAACAAAGATACAAGGTTTAGACAAGATACAGAAAAAAGGAATAGTATATCCTAATACTTCTTGTATAGAATTTCCATCCAAGAATTTTATAGATATTTTTGAAAATAAAGATTCGAGAGATAGTTTTACAACAGGCTTAGGGAATCTAAATGTAGATGAAAACTCGACAGATGAAACAACTGAAAATCTGATTGCCGCAGACGGAAGCTCATCAAATGAAGAAGATCTAAGTTCACCTGAAGAACATTCTCTGGATAGTGATGAAGAGTATATTCCTAAGGGAGAAGAACGAACTGTTGAAAAGTTTGATCAAAAAAGTCTGAACGATTTATTTAGAAAGAGTGGTTTATCTAAGGAACAATCAGAGTTTATGGCTTCAGAGTTTAAGAGACGAAATATGTTGACAAAGGGTACTAAAGTATGTGCATATCGTAATCGAGAAGAGCGCTTTAGAAATTATTTCAAGAATGATTCTAATATGGTTTATTGCACGGACGTGAAAGGTCTTATTGATGAATTGAAACCCAACATATACAAACCTGAAAATTGGTGACTATTCATTGATTCATCAAAGCGCAGCCTTAAAGCAGTACTCCTCAATATCACAAATAAATATGCTCCTATACCATTAGCACATTCAACAGTACTTAAAGAAGAGTATTCCAATCTTGAACTACTTTTAACGAAAATAAAATATAGAGAACATAAATGGCAAATATGTGGCGATTTAAAGATTTTATCTATGATACTTGGACAACAATCTGGATTTACGAAGTACCCATGTTATTTATGCATGTTTGATAGCAGAGATAGAGAAAAACACTATAAAAAGAAAATTTGGCCATCAAGAGAATCGTTTGAACCTGGAAAACAGAATGTTATAAAAGATCCACTCGTTAATCCTTCGAAAATTTTGATACCGCCTCTGCATATAAAGCTTGGATTGATAAAGCAATTAGTTAAAGCTTTGGACAAGGACGGTCAATGCTCCCAATATATAAGCAAAGTATTTCCCCATAAATCTGATGCTAAATTAAATGAAGGTATTTTTGATGGTCCTGAAATCCGAACTTTATTTAGAGACGAAAACTTTGAACAAAGCATGACTGATGTTGAAAAGGCAGCATGGTTAAGTTTTAAAGAGGTATCGACGAAATTTTTGGGTGATGCCAAAGACACGAATTATAAAGCTATTGTGAAAAGAATGGTACGTAATTTTGAAAAATTGGGTTGTCTAATGAACTTAAAACTTCATTTTCTTGATTCACACGTTGATCAGTTTCCTGAAAATAACGGAGACTTTAGTGAAGAGCATGGTGAACGATTTCACCAAGATTTAAAGGAGTTTGAACGTAGATTTCAAGGAAACTGGGGTATCAACATGTTAGCAGATTACTGCTGGATGATAAAAAGAGAAACAGCTGCGAAAAAGGACAAAAACGTGTCAGAAATCCACTACATCGGTCATTCGAAGAGAAACGTGTACGTAAGCGTAAGCCAATTTAAAAAAACATCGGAAGAGAGAGAGAGAGAGAGAGAGAGAGAGAGAGAGAGAGAGAGAGAGGAGACAAACATAGACAAAATGTTAAGTTTAACGTACACAATAGGCTAAGTTAATATCTTGAATTTACAGTCAATGCTGTGAAAGACTCTAAAATTAGTATTTCAGACGTAAAATTTTTAAAAAATCGATAAATTTACCATATACAGTTCTTGTCACCGCCCTCTAGAAGTAGTTTTTACACAATCTGACTTCAAATTCATGATCAGCAATCTGAAAAACCCCCAGGATAGTATTTCCAATGTTTATCGACTCTTCAAAAGACGCATGATTAAATTTTAATATTGTTTAAATCCATTTTAGGCAAAATTTCGACTTTTACCGATTTCCTCATCTTTTCAGCCCCATACAGAGGACTAGAATCGCGTTAAAAAAATTTGAAGGTATGGTTTCCCGTGTATTTTTTCCCGTAGAATTCAATTTTGAAGTCCAATTAACCGTATCTCATGATTTGTTTTTTCTAGACTCGAAAAACCGCAAAAAAACCGTAAAAAATGAGGTTTTTTCAATAAAACTCTGAGAAAAGGTAGGAAAACTCTATATTTTTATTACAGATTCGGATTCAGCGTCGAAAAATACATGGGAATATGTATGTCCGGTCAAAAGTTCAGACATTTTTTTTCATTTTGTGGGCCTGTGTAATAGTTATAACAAAACTAATATCGCCATCTATTATTTAAAACTGGAAACTGACATTTGTAAACATTAAAATAGAAATAAACAAACATAACCCACTTCTCAGGCAATTATGTCAAATGTAATTCACTGCGAAGTTTTCTGCTGAGTTCAAGAGAAATTTATTTTACGGGAGAAAAGTACTATTCGCCTGCTTATTGTTAGAGAAATTAAATTTGGCGGGAGTGAAGAATTTTCCGCCCTCTGAATTAGCGAGAAAAAATTACTTTTTTCCCGCTTAATTTAAGAGAAATTCAATTCGCGAGAGGTAAATACTTTTCGCCCGCTTAATTTTAGAGAAATGTTATTTGCGGGAGGAAAGTACTTATTGCGCGCTTATTTTTAAAGAAATTAAATTTGACGTGAGTAAAGAACTTTTCGCCCTTCGAATTTGAGAAAAAAAATTACTTTTTGCCCGCTTAATTTAAGAGAAATTCAATTTGCGAGGAATAATTACTTTTCGCCCGCTTATTTTTAGAGAAATTAAATGTGGCGGAAGTAAAGAACTTTTTGCCCTCTGAATTTGTGAGAGAAAAGTACTTTTTGCCCGCTTATTTTGAGAGAAAAAGAAGTTTTTATTTTGAACTTTTTTATTTTGGAGTGAAGAACTTTTTTCCCGCCTAATTACTCGAAGAGGATTCTTATCCTAATTTATTATTATTCTTATTTATAATTATTAAATATCATAAGAAAAGCCATGTGTTAAAAAAAGAGCATTGAATCATGAATGACCATATAGTTAAACCACGTTGTAAAACCATGTGGTTTTTTTCAACAGGGTAATCAAAAGTATAAAAAGAATATAGCATTATTATTATAATTTTTATGAACTTTATTTACCGTTACAATACTGCATTAATGATTGTAATCAATATTGAAAACAGAGTATTATAAGAAGAATCATAATCAACTATAATTATGCGATTATAATATGCAGTAAAGAACTATAATATTTTTATAAAAATGATAATTGAGTGGATTCACATTATAATACTTTATAAAAAAATTATAATCAAATACAATGAAAAAACTACAGACACATCCTTAGCAAAAAAAATATTATTTCAAATACCTCCGTAGATTTATTATACATATTAACAATAAACATAAACTATTTCCTTATTCTGTTAAAATAATAAAAATGATGGTATTTATGAATTATTTTCAAAAGTTATAATTGTCACACTATTTTCATTGAATAAACTTATTGAAACGCAACAAATATGTTTATTAATAGAGATTAAATAACATATTTTTATAAAATCAAATATGTCGTTCAAATTAATTAAAGAATTTTGGTTAATTCTATTTTATAATTACATATTATTGATATTTATTTCTTTTACTGCAGTCAATAAATATTAATCGATAATAGTTATAACAAAACTAATATCGCCATCTATTATTTAAAACTAGAAACTGGCATTTGTAAACATTAAAATAGAAATAAACAAACATAACCCGCTTCTCAAGCAATAAATTTAAATGTCAAATGTAATTCACTACGAAGTTGCTGCTTAGTTTGAAACATTCTATTCCGTGTTTTTTTCACGGAACGTCAATAATTCTCAAAACACCAATATTCGATAATTGCTTAAAAATACTTAAAAATATTAAATACAATGGAATAAAGGTCTTATGATCGTGAAATTTAATAAACTTTCAGAATTTTTAATTCAAACCAAGATTCATCAGTTTTTTCAAAAAGTAAATTTTTTATTTTTCGAAATATTAATTTCACGATGAAAATGACCTTACCAATGGATTCATTGACCTCAAAAACCTATAAAACTATCGTGCTTGATAATAAATTAATAGTCTATCATACTAAAAAATTAGTGACCACTCTTGCACGGTCACATATATATATATATATATATACGCAAATAAATTACAATTTTACTAGTCTTTTTGTGGATTTATATTAGATCTTGCGTTCTCCGCACATTCAGTATCAGGATTTAAAATGGCCAGTTGATTGGGACATTATAAAAACTTAAGTAATATTTTATAACTTGTTTAATTTTTATGTTAATAATTATATATTCAAAATAATAATTAGAAAAAATGTCATGATCCATTCATTTGAAATCCCAATACAGAGAAAAAATGAATTTTAACAATATTTGCCTTAAAACACACAACATCTAACATTCATATTAGAAATAAATCTGTAATTATGTTTTTATGATATATACTTCTAACTTAACATTATCCAAGCCAATATTTTCATTTTGAAAGATGAAATTTTGAAAACCAATATTTTTAAGTTCTGCAGAAAAATTGACAATTCAATCGAGAAACTGTAGTTGTTGATATAGAATATAAGAAGCAAATTTAGATTAATATATAATTTTATTAAAAATCTTTTATTTTATTGGTGATAAGATAAGTTTATTCAAAACTATATTCATTATTATTATTTTTTTCTGTTCGTTTTTATTAAAGTACATATAAGTCACTTTAAAACCTGCGGATTTGATTGAATTTTATATTATACACAATTTATTATTTAATAATATATGATTACAAATAATTTTTATTATCACTTATGTAAATAATAATAAAATAATGTTTGCTTTATATTCATATATATATATATATATATATATATATATATATATATATATATATATATACATGCGTGCATATAAAACCGGTTTTTTGAATGCGCGGTACCCTGCGCTCTTCAGTACGGATCTCGGGTCGTACCTGGCGCACGTCGCGGGCTTGTGGCAGTCTCACATTTTTACGCCCTTCCTTCCATTACCGTATGTACTAAAGAAATTGGTCTGTTAAATGCAGCATTCAAAAAAGCCGGTCCTACGCACAAAATATATAGGGATCCATAGCAGCGAACTGTAGCGCACATTCAAAAGACCGGTTTTGCTTACTTATATGTATATTTATATATGTGTATATATATATATATATATATATATATATATATATATATATATATATAAAATATAAGTATGTATGTATATATATATATATATATATATATATATATATATATATATATATATATATATATATATATATATATATATATATATATATATATATACATATAAGTAAGCAAAACCGGTCTTTTGAATGTGCGCTACAGTTCGCTGCTACGGATTCCTATATATTTTGTGCGTGGGACTGGCTTTTTGAATACCGCATTTTGAAGACCAATTTCTTTAATACATACGGTAATGGAAGGAAGGGCGTAAAAATGTGAGACCGCCACAAGCCCACGACGTGCGCCAGGTACGACCTGAGATCCGTACTGAAGAGCGCAGGGTATCGCGCATTCAAAAAAAATATATATATATATATATATATATATATATATATATACATATATAAATATACATGTAAGTAAGCAAAACCGGTCTTTTGAATGTGCGCTACAGTTCGCTGCTACGGATTCCTATATATTTTGTGCGTGGGACCGGCTTTTTGAATACCGCATTTTAAAGACCAATTTCTTTAATACATACGGTAATGGAAGGAAGGGCGTAAAAATGTGAGACTGCCACAAGCCCGCGACGTGCGCCAGGTACGACCCGAGATCCGTACTGAAGAGCGCAGGGTATCGCGCATTCAAAAAAAAAAATATATATATATATATATATATATATATACATATATAAATATACATATAAGTAAGCAAAACCGGTCTTTTGAATGTGCGCTACAGTTTGCTGCTATGGATTCCTATATATTTTGTGCGTGGGACCGGCTTTTTGAATGCCGCATTTAAAAGACCAATTTCTTTAGTACATACGGTAATGGAAGGAAGGGCATAAAAATGTGAGACTGCCACAAGCCCGCGACGTGCGCCAGGTACGACCCGAGATCCGTACTGAAGAGCGCAGGGTATCGCGCATTCAAAATATATATATATATATATACATATATAAATATACATATAAGTAAGCAAAACCGGTCTTTTGAATGTGCGCTACAGTTCGCGGCTATGGATTCCTATATATTTTGTGCGTGGGACCGGCTTTTTGAATGCCGCATTTAAAAGACCAATTTCTTTAGTACATACGGTAATGGAAGGAAGGGCATAAAAATGTGAGACTGCCACAAGCCCGCGACGTGCGCCAGGTACGACCCGAGATCCGTACTGAAGAGCGCAGGGTATCGCGCATTCAATATATATATATATATATAAATATATATATATATACACATACACTCAATTCTCGCTATAACGAGCTTCGCTATGATGAGCGTTTGATAGAACGAGTATTTTGGTCTCGCTAAAACGAGCAAAATGCTTCCCCTTCTTCCCCCACTACTCAATCTATTTTTCTTTATGTCCTGCTCGAAAATTCGACCTCCCTTCTTACATACGCGCAACGAGAGTCCATGTTCCCTCCCTATAGACGCACATTAATGTACTATTTAAATAATATATGATTTAGAGAAATGTACTATTTAAATAATATATAATCTTTTATTGTATCTATATTTTTTATTATTAATCAAATTAATGTGCTTTAAAAAAAATTTTATTTTCAGATGATTATTAGTGAATTGACCGTATCAACACTGAAAAAAGTTGGGGATAACAGTTGTACTAAATGCCAACGCGCAGCCGTGTTTTGCTTAACAGAGATCCTTGCTACGTTTTTGGGAAAGCTGCTATCTCAAAAAATAAAGCTAGAGCGCGTACGCTTAAGAAAGAAATCTAATATACACTGTTAAGACGACAACTATACGCCGTAGGTCGTCTTCTTACCTAAATTCTAACAGCAGACTTCTCAAAGGCCGGTACGTCGTCGCGTCTCAGTTGTTTATACGTATACTCGCTTAAACATGTATATCAACGGTCCTGAATTTTAAAACATACAGACGAATGTGCGTTTCGTACAGCGACAGTACGCTGCGGTAACGGAGAGTTCCCGTACTTTTTTCAGTGAACATGAAAAAAGAAAACAAAAAATTAAGTCAACAATTATAAAACGAAATTAAATTTTATTTTCATTGCTTTTGAAAAAAATGTCAAGAGCAATCTTTTATCAGCATTGCTCTTTCCGCACATGAAATTTGATTTACATCTTGACTTCAATCAAACATGGTTTGGGTCATACCAAGAACGTTTTTAGGAGAATAAAACTAAAAATAAATAAATCAAATAAACGATCTTATTTCAATGAAAATTAAACGGTTACACACGTACACCCAACGTTGATTGATTCTTTCCGAATTTTTTAAAATGTTCCAATAGAAACAAAGGAAACAAGGGAATTGTCCAATGAATGTTCAGGATTTCATAACATTCGGAAAGAATTCATTAACGGTGGGTGTACAATCGATATGGTTATTGTTTATATTCGTTCGGTATTGTTTCACTCATTATTCTAAGCATAGCATTTTTTGAGTGGTGGGAGCCCCTTTCACGCTCGTAATAGCGAGAAAAATTATTCCCGAGTTGCTCGTAATAGCGAAAATTAAGTTTATATATACATGGTGATTCTAAACCACTAGATTTCCTTTTGATGGGCAATAGAGAATACGATCCTAAACAAAGTTTTTATTATAATTTTTTTTCTATCTTTTACGGTTTCTAAACTACGGTACTTTAGAGTTACGATTTATCAACCAATCAGAAAGCGCCATCATGAATGTTTGAAAGAGCGACAAGTGCTTACCCTAACACAAGATGCTAAAAATCACTCGCATTTGTTTGTTATTGCCCCTGACATATAACCCAAAAATTTGAGCACTGCTAATGTATACAATCAAAGTATCTAACGTTGAATAAAAGATGGCAATGCTGGTCTTATAACGATGATTCAATTTGTTTTATTTTATAACTAAATAAATGATATTTAATAAAAATAATAATTTGAAATTTCAAAAATATCAAATCCCTAATTAAATAAATTATTGTATAAACGTTAATATTAAACAAAATAATGATTGATTATTAATGAATAATTATAATAGTTACTAATGGATTGTTATGAATAATTTAATTTTGAAATATAATTGAAAACAAGTTTTTGATTAATATCAATATCATAAAAGAGACAATATATTATAAGAATATTTAAAACGTAAATATTTAATGTATTTTAATTATTTGTTAATAAATATTAAGATTCATATAAATAAAAATTCAATCATCAAATAGTTCTGTCAAAACAGTCTTTCGAACAGTACTGTTGCAAGTTTGATAGTTCTTAAAGTGTCAACCGTACAAGTAACGATTATAATTAAATATAATCTTTCGAATATTTGATAAGATTCATTTTTTTCTTTTGATTACTTAAATTCAGGTAACTTTATTGAAAAATTGTTATTTTGTGAAGCAAAAAAAATTTTTGTATGATTACTCTTATGTTAACTAGCTTACCACAGCGGTCCTTTGGGCCGTTGTGGCTCGCATCTCGGACTTTTTAGAGCTTCGTTTCGCTCAGCTCTAAAATGCCCTCAGGACTTGCACATCGCTTCGCGATGCAGAGCATGCAAAAATCTTAACTCAGCACGATCAAATCCGCTCACACTTCGCGCTTGCCCTTCATTATTGCTTTCTGTAGCAATTCTTTCGTTATAAGATAAAAAACATTGTTTCATAATTCAATAGCTTAAAAATAAGATTTTCTTATAAAGTTTTCACCCAACCTGAATAATTTCGATGAAAAATGATTTAAAATAATAATACGAATAAACTTTGGCAATTTTAAAAATATCGTTTGAACTAATCCAAATTAATAATCCTTTCAAAAGTTAAGAAAATTGTTTTTCAGCGATAACTTGAAAAATAAAAATTTTTCGAAAAAATAGACCAAACAAAAGTCTTGAAGTGAGAAAAGATACTTTTTTTAATATCATAATTTTTTTCTAAAATCAGTATTTGGCTGATTCCATTCAGATTCATGCAGGCCGTCACTGATCGATTTTTTTTTTTTTCTAAGTAATAAAAATACCTTCTATTATGTATATAAAGATAAAATTTACCTCGTAGAACGCTCAAAAATTTTTTTTTTTTTACTACAGCAATTTTAGTGTTGGATGTAAAAACGAAAATTCAAAAATTGAAGATGAACCTCTACTTTTAAATGTAGAGGTTCATCTTCACCCTTTTTGGGCGTTCTTTTAACGAAAGTGTGCGGAATTCTGTCTAGTTTCAAATGCAATATCGATTTTTGTAATACAATTTGATTTCACTGAGTTATTTACGAAAAACCGAAAAAAGCGATTTTTTTCAAACACGATTTTCTCAAAAACTATATATTTTTTTTTTTTTATTTTTATATGATTTTATACATAAAAAATACTAACTTTTAGGGTAGGTGAGAATATGCGATTTCGCCTTATTTTTTTTTTACAGATTTTTAAACGTTTTTTTATATTTTCGATTTTAAAACATTGATACCATGGCGCATCGTACTATTTTTCCAACTTTACGTGTTCTTACAACTATTTTTATGCTTTTATTATTAATATATCAAAAATATCAACAATAATCTTTGAAATAAACCCCGGATCGAATATTTTGATCAATTAGAACCAAAGTTATGACGATTTCAAGTTAAAAAAAAATGCTGAAACTTTAAATAAATATGATATTTACATTGAGGAAACGCAATTTTCGTTGGAGATTAAAATCTGAAGATATAAATTTTTTAATTTATAAAAAGTTATTTTGATGAAAGAATACATAACCATTTATCCTCTTTTTATGATACATTATTATAATAAAAATTTTTTTTGTTGAAGAATATAATTTTTTTATCAGTTTAAATTTCGCGCCTAGAATTTGAATTTATTTTGTAGGGAGTTTACGCATGTCACTACTAGGTGGCGATGATTCCTTCTTTGCATTCTCATCAACGACTTGACGCGTTTAAAAATATAAGAAAAGGAAGATAAAGAATAAAGTTGTTTAAGAAAAATTATTTTTTTCGATCTGTCATTGAACAGAATATCAATAATGGCATCACTGATTGTTAAAATGAAGTGCAAGGATTGAAAAGAAAGGCACAAAAAAGTTGTTTATGATTGCTCCAAAAATCCGCTTAGAGAATTAGGTGATCTAACGGAGTCTTTGAAGCGCTTGTATCCAAATACTTCTTTCTTTAGAGAAGATAAAGTATGCCCTTCGTGTTACAAAATATTATTAGATAAAGTGAAAAATGCGCCTATTTCATCGACTTCAAGCAGTCAACAATCTTCGGAAGATTTTATTCATGGTGAGTCTGTGGTAGAACAGCTCAACGAGACTTCAAGTAATTTGAAATTAAACATTTCACTAATTAAAATGCCTCAAAGTATCAATATCAAGATGCGAGAATCTCATGCTCTCCGAAAAAGAAAACAAATAAACGATGCATTTGATTCACAAATAGCAAGTAAAATGATGAAAGTGTACGATATAACGGATTTGCCCGCATTGAATGAAAATAATGAATGTAAAACAAATGATAAATGGCTTGAGAATATTAAAATTGCATTAGATAATTGTTCAAATTTTCTTGAGAAAGTGCGATTGTTGAGTATTATACCAAGTGATATTTCCAAAGATTATTTATTATCAGTTTTACCAAATGTAACTATTTATATGATTGATCAAGCACGATCATTGGTAAATAATAAAAAAATTTACAAGCAGTCTGAGAACTATTGTGGCCATTTTTTTGATAGTGAAATTGTAATGAAAGTAAAGGATTATTATCTGAACGATGATTTTAATTGTTCTCGTCGAAGCGCAAATAAAAGCGACACAGTATCTATCAAAGAAAATGGTATAAAAACTAAAAAAGTCAAACGCTTTCTTACGCGAAGTATAAAAGAAATATATCAATTATTTAAAGACGAAAATCCTGAAATGAAAACAAAAATTGGTAAATCAACATTCTACGCTTTAAGACCGAAGTGCACGGAAAGAAGTGGTACGACTATACAGCCGTGGTGCGATCACAGCAGACAGCAGAGATTTGATTCACCACGAGGTGGCGCGGCATACTGCTGTTCAGCTGTGCTCACACTTCCTACTGCCGTGTTTTCAATCACCTTCTACGACCGCGATTGAAAACACGGCAGTACGAAGTGTAAGCACAGCTAAACAGCAGTATGCCATGCCGCCTCGTGGTGAATCAAATCACTGCTATCTGCTGTGATCGCACCACGGCTGTACAGTCGTACCACTTCTTTCCTTGTGGGTTATACCACATCCACCCACCGATTCGTGTCTTTGCGTTTACTGCGAAAATCTTAAACTTATGTTAGATGCTTTGAATACTTATAAAAAAGAGAATAAACAAGACATTGCAGATTTGGAATTGAAAATATGTTCTTCACTTTTTTGTTCAAAAGATGATATGAAATGTGTACTAAGAAAATGTAAAGAATGTCCCATTAGAGATTCTATTGATTTACAAGTAATTTCTTTGACAGAAGAAGATTTATATGAAGAAATAATTTATGGTGTTTGGGAAAAATCAAATTTACTGAATAAAACTAGCACAATTGAAAATTTCTTAATAGAGTTGAGAGAGCGCGCTCTCTCTGTAAGAGCTCATAAATTGGTCAAAGAAATTCAACGTATAGCAATTAAAGAGGTTAAACTTTTAGCGAAAAATAATGACTTCCAATTAGTTATTCATGTCGATTTTGCAGAAAATTGGACAGTTCTGCTTCAAAATGAAATTCAAAGCTATCATTGGAGTAAAAACCAAATATCAATATTTACGTCAGTATGCTATTTTGGAAATGATGAAACAGTCAGTTATGCCACCGTCTCTGACGATATTAAAAATGATTCGTCTCATGCCCTAATGGCTGTAAATTTAATTATCGATAACTTAAAAACATATTGCGCAAGATCTTGATGAAATCATAACCATTTCCGATGGAGCTGCCAGTCATTTTAAAAATAGATATCAATTCTATGAGCTTCAAAACTAAAAAGTAAACAGAAAATAGCTTTTTTCTGCAACAGGTCATGGTAAAGGCGCTTGTGACGGTATTGGTGGTTTAGTTAAACATTATGCTACCACGCATAATCTGTCCAAGAAGAGTGTAGATTTTATTAAAAACGCTGAAAATTTTGCCACTCACGTATCAAAATATACTCCGTCGATTAACATTCTTGTTATCCGCAAGGATGAGTTAAAAGTTTTTCGACTGACAAAAAAAATGGAATGGTTAGGAAATGCAAAAGAAATTAAAGGTATTCAAAAGATTCAATGTTGGAAAAGTGAACGTAACCAAATCTACACTGCCAAAACTTCGAGACATGAGTAGCAAGAAGTAAATTAAAAGGTTTTATAAAAATTCGGATTTTTTTATTCACATTAGTTCTCAATTCATTAGTGTTCTTTCTTAATTGTATTGCATATTATTTGTTCATTGAAAATGACCAAATAATATATTTTAGTATTTAAAAAACTCACCTTTTCAAAATTCAAATTCAAAATTCAATATTCAAAATTCAAATTCAAAATTCGAAATTCAAAATTCAAAATTCAAAGTAAATATATTTATTTAAAGTTTCAGCATTTTTTTTTTAACTTGAAATCGTCATAACTTTGGTTCTAATTGATCAAAATATTCGATCTGGGGTTTATTTTAAAGATTATTGTTGATATTTTTGATATATTAATAAATAAAAGCATAAAAATAGTTGTAAGAACACGTAAAGTTGGAAAAATAGTACGATGCGCCATGGTATCAATGTTTTAAAATCGAAAATATAAAAAAAAACGTTTAAAAATCTGTTTGAAAAAAATAAGGCGAAATCGCATATTCTCACCCACCCTAAAAGTTAGTATTTTTTATGTATAAAATCTTATAAAAATTAAAAAAAAACAAATATAGTTTTCGAGAAAATTGTGTTTGAAAAAAATTGCTTCTTTCGGTTTTTCGTAAATAACTCAGTGAAATCAAATTGTATTACAAAAATCGATATTGCATTTGAAACTAGACAGAATTCCGCACACTTTCGTTAAAAGAACGCCCAAAAAGGGTGAAGATGAACCTCTACATTTAAAAGTAGAGGTTCATCTTCAATTTTTGAATTTTCGTTTTTACATCCAACACTAAAATTGCTGTAGTAAAAAAAAAAAAATTTTTGAGCGTTCTGCGAGGTAAATTTCATCTTTATATACATAATAGAAGGTATTTTTATTACTTAGAAGAAAAAAAAAATTCGATCAGTCACGGCCTGCATGAATCTGAATAGAATCAGCCATTTATGAAACTATCAGTAAAAAAGTGTTATATTTTAATAATTTTTATGAATGATTTTGGAAAAAATGTATAATATGAAATAGATTTAATTTTTTATATCCTATAAATTTTATACCATAGACTTTTTCAGGAAAATTCGTTTTTTAAAGTTATTACCAAAAACTCATTTTTTGGACCTATAAAACGACTACTATGAAAAAATAACTCGAACAATATTTTTCCAAATAAGAACGTTTTTTTGTGTTGTTATTTTTAATAATTTCTTGTTGGAACTATTCGGATTGAATTAAAAGTTCGTGAAGAAAATTCATAAACTTGATTTCTCACACACTTACACCCATACGTACATTTTAAGGAAGGCTTGTAATGCCTTCATTTTGCGATAAGAATAATTTTTCTATTATAATATAACATAAATTTCAAGGGTTAAATTTTTCTCGATGTCGAAAATATAAGGCCCTTTCGTATAGCAGTCGTGCCTAAAAATAAGTGTAATCAGATAATTCTATTTAACAAAACATTTTAATATGCTTAAGCTTGTTAGTCTTATAAACAGTTTTTTTGAAGGTAATACTTCTTTTGGCGCGCCTCGAAAAATGCTGGGCATAGAAATCCAAGTTGCCGTTACATTACATTTTAATATGTGCTGTGTGCGTTTGACCCTATCTGTGCGCGCATGCATAACTAAGTTATAAGAATAAGAGAGAGAGGGAACACTATACAATACCAAGCAGTCTGGATTAAAGAGAGCGAGAGAGAGATTATAGCAAGCGAATACGCACTATACAAGCTAAGTATAGGAGGGGAGAGAGAAGGCACATTGGCACATCAGCGTACAAATCGTTATGTGTATACGATGTTTGGGTATTGGGTTACCACATGAGCGTTCAGTATTTATAAAGCGCGTACTCATATACGCAGATACATCTTTAACGGCTACTTAATGATTTTTATTCTAATGCGTTAATTATTAAAAACTCCCTGTATGTTTGTATTATGTATGTATGACCGCTATATATATATATATATATATATATATATATATATATATATATATATATATATAAGCGCTCCTTCAAACAGTATTGTCTCTAATAGTCGCACAACAAATATCATAAAAACAAATTAAATTAGATACAAAATACTAACTTTTTATTTTTTTTTTTAAATTAATGATTCGGAAAAAATTTAAACGGAAACCGAATGAATTTTTAAAAATCTAATATTCGTTACAGATGTTTTTTCTGTTACGAGACTTTTCAATAAAGTTATAAGTGATCTTATCTATTGTTAAGCATGTAAAAAATCAAATTTGAATCATAATTATTCAAATAATTCAAATATTTTTTTTTCAAATTTCTTCAAAAAACTAAAATTTATTTCTAGAAAAATGATAATAATATATATAATAATACGTGAAACGTAATTGTTGATAAAATTTTTTTTTTGGATGGTTCAATTGTTTATAACTTTATTAAAAAGTTATAAAACAAAAAAAATCATTAAAGTTAAATTTTTAATTTTTTTAAATTTTCTTCATTTCTGTATGAATTTTTTAGTAATTATTGAAAAATATATAATTAAAAAATTTTTTTTGATTTGAAATTTTTACAAATTTTGAAAGAGGATAAAAATAGAATAAAATTTTATTCGCTTTAATTTACTTTTTTTGATTTTTTTTGTGTGACAAGTAGAATCAGAGATAATACTATTTGAATGAGCGCTTTTCATCTATATTTTTTCTTGCACGGAGAGTGTTTTGCATTATAAAAGATAATGCGTTTAGAAAACACATCACAAGGGGGCTCGCGTGAACGATAAATATCGATGCATGTCCGAACGTGCACGAAGTTTTCGATGCGGCGCCACCATGCGCTCTATTCACCGCACCAAAAAATGTGATGCACGAATTATAAAATGCGAAGCGGTACACGTGGTTTACGATGCAAAAGGCAGCACTTTTTCTTGTGTGACGCTCATCATGTTTCTTGAGGCAAAACTCTCTCTGTGTGTGAATTTCTGACGGTAGACTGAGTTTAGTTGTCAGTAAGTAATGTCGTCACACTGCTTAGACTTAAAGTGTAGAATAGTCTTACGAATATTTTCCGTCATTGATTAATTGAAATTGCTGGTAGATATACTGAAAAGCTAAATTCTAATATTTTAACATGCTTACAGTAGAATTATTAATTTTCAAATGATTTATATTTAGTGCTCGATTCAAAGTTTCAAGGAAAACATCGACTAAACTATAGTTTAGATCTGCAATTATAATTCACATACGCACTATACATTTTTTAAATATTTTTAAAAAACTATGAAAAAAAATATTAATTATATTTTTAAGTATTATTGAGTTAAGTTTTAAATTTGCATAAAAAAGATTGTTATAATATGCAATTCCCATATTGAATATAATAATTAGCATATACTACTATAAGTTTTTACGTATACTATGATTATTTTATATATTTAGTTGAATGTTTAACTATTTTAATTTCCATTACTGTTTTTTATATTGATGAAATTAAACTTTTTATATTTGCAATATATTATAATGTACAAATATAATTAAAATAATAAATTTTGTTGAAATCAATAAAAGATGCTTATTTTTCAACGTCGTAATTTTGATTATTGATTAATAGTTTATTTGCCGACTTAAAAATTTGTTACTTATTTTAAGTAATTGATTCTTGTAGTATATGTATGATATATGATACTCATTGTACTTTATGAAATAGTTAAGAGTTCTTTATGTTTTTAACCTATGATTTGACAATATTATGAAGATTTGTAATTGTCATTAGTAATAATCGATTTACCATATTTTTTTTATAATAGTAAAAATTTTTGTTAATTACGAAAATCTTTATTTTCCATTTTTTTATAACACGATAAGATATAGCTTTATGAATTTTGTAAATAAATTATTTTGCGTAACTTTCGCTAAATAAGTTGCAAATATATTTAGGAAGCTTTCTCTTGACTCAGAACTCGCACTCATGGACTTCATGAGTTACAAATTTGTATTGGGTAAACATATATTTTTTATAAAGTTTTTTTTTATCAAATTATTAAAAAATTTTAATAAACTAATTGTTTTTATATTTAGTATCATTATATGCTTATTATTTAAACAATTTCACAATGTATGCACAAGAACCAAAAAATCTACCGCTTTGTTTTTGAGAAAAGTAAGGAACGCGAAAATATTCTAAACATAACCTTTTACTTTGGCGTTCCTTACTTTTCTCAAAAACGAAGCAGTAGAATTTTTTTTTCTTGTGCATTGATGTTCATAATAATAATAATATCTATTGCGCTCAACCTTTAATTTAAAGATACACCGATTAATACTTGAGTAAATAACAAACAACTCAATTGTTACTCGGTCAGAATCAGGTTCTACTCCGGCCTGGTCTTAACTGAATTTAGGAATTGTAAAAAGTAGTTTTAGCTAGAGACAAGAATAGTACCCACTGGCCTTGGCTGAAACCAAGAATCGTATGCTTCAGGCCTCACTAGAGTTGAAAAAAAAACGCTTTAGTTTTGGTAAAAATTAGAAATCTTACTAGCCATGAAAAACTGTATCCGTAAGTATAAGTAAATGTTGACTGGAGTCATCAAACGTATTTGTAGTTTTTAGCTGATGCCAGATATAGTATACGTTGTTATTGGCTAAAGCCGAAGATAATATTGTCTATAATTGGCTAAAAGTTGAAACCGTTCGAGTTGGACGTAAACTTGATTGCAAATGACAAAAGTTAATTTAAGCTGGTACAAATGCAAAAATAAATATTTATACAAAAAAAATCGGTGTACGATTGACCTCAATAAAGCAAGTATAGGCTAACTTTAGTCTAATATACGGTATAGCTCAATAACTCGATAACGCCATTTGAAAATAAACGTGGGAAAAACTATTGTATCTTGAAAACTGTGTCGTAGAAAAATTTAAAAAAGAAGATTTTTATGCGCTCTGCAAGACCTTTCGAAATCGATGTATTAAATTATTTAAAAAAATTTCTCATTCTGTTTTTTTAAGAACTTAATAAGTTTTTCATAAATAAATGGGAAAAAAACATTATTAAAAATATTCTGAAAGAACTTAGATTTGCATTTTTAAACTTTTATACAATACTTTTCCGAGAAGTTGCAAAGCTTTTAAGTTCAGGATTTTGCTATAATTGATTATTGTCACTAATTACATTACTGTAGTCGTAGTAACGTGCTATTATTCATGGCTATAACAAATTATTATTCTTAGCTAGTGCCAGGAATAGAATCATTTTCGATTGCAAACAAAGTTCCTAGCTTTAACCATGAATAATTTTTTGTCTCTGACTAGAAAACGAATCTTTGCTTAAGCATCAAGTGACTCTTGTGTTATCTGAAAGTAATTATTGCCTAGGGGTAGGAGAGACTATTTTAATTAAGCCAATATTGATACTTTGCCATAGCCGAGAATTATTCTTAGCTAAATAAAATCATTTTCAGAACAATATATTATTATTTTTGGCCAAAGCCAAGAATAATTTTCGTCTGGGGCAACAAAACAAATTATTTATAAAAGCAAAAGCGATACATTGCCATGACCAAGACGTATTTTAGGCAAGGGCTCAAAATCGAATCATTACTGATTGCAGATGAGTTTTTCAGCCATAGCCAAGAATTATTCTTGTCGCTGACTATAAAACAAATCTTTGCTCAAGAAAAAAGCAAGTCATACGCGGAGAAAATTTTACATTGTAAAAAATAGTGCGTTTGGAAAACGCACCACGAGGTGGCTCACATGAACGATAAATATCGATGCGTGTCAGTGATGGATTTCGAGGATGCTTTATACATTTATATATATCTATATATTAGGATATCCTTTAGCCAACTTCAGAGTATACCGTAGAATTAGAGTATAAGCAGAATATATTATTCTGTAGTATGTACTCTGAAGTTGGCTGTTGGATATCATATAAGCATCTTCGAAATCCATCACTGATGCGTGTCTGAACGTGCATAAAGTTTCTTGATGGGGCGCCACCTTGCGCTGTATTCCACGATTACCTGCATTAGAAAAAGTAATGCACATATTGTAAAATGCGAAGAAGAACGTGTGGTTTACAATAAAAAAGGCAGCACTTTTTCTAGTGCGACGCGCATCATGTTTAGAAAGTCAAAATTTTCTCCGTGTAGCTATACCTGAAAGTAAGTATTGATTATGGGCAAAAAAGACGCCTTTTCTTGACCCAATATTAATACACTGCTGTTACGTCACGTGATTTTTTAATAAAAATTTTTCTATTTTTTTTTCTCTCTTTTATATTTTCCTCTCAAAAATAATATTATAATTTTCTTATCCGAAAATATTTTCTTTTCCTCACGCTTTCGCCCGGACACGAAGTGATTAGAAACGGACGATAATAATAATCTTAAGACCAAAGGAAAATATAAAAATGAGGAAGTGTTTTCAGAGCGATAAATAGGGTGGGGCTCGAACATTAGAATGTTTTTTATTTAATGAATATTTATTTAGAGTGCGACAATTACGAATAGCGGATTTCATAATTTAGAATAAATAATAATGAATTTTTATGATTTCAAAAAGCAGTAGTGATAATCTCCAATTATTCGATTAAAATATTTAGAATTCTTTCGAAATCTTGATATAGTTTATTCTAAATTTAGAAGTACATTTATTTTGCTACTTCTGATTTCGATAAAGTGAATATTCTAAAATGCTTTACTCGCATTAGTTATTTTCGTTACTTCAGTCGCTAAAAAAATGAAAATTCTGAAATGAATAAATGAACAGTCTCGATATGCACATAATTTATATGAACTTCTAAATAAATGTTTATTAAATAAAAAACATTTTAATGTTCGAGCCCCACCCGATAAATACAATTTGCTCCAATATAATAGAAAATTTTGTATTTTTTGTCTCCAAAACATTTTCTCAAAAATATTTTTTTGTCACGCTTCAAATATATCTGGTATCAGGCGATATGTATACAGCGTACCGTACCGTACCTTTTTCTTAATTGATACTATAATTGCATGCTCGTATACACAAATGTTTTTCAACACCTTTCCATAGTTCCGAGACGAGATAAGTGTTTTCCTACAAGAATATTGGAAATTTGACAAACAACGTCGTAAACCGTCTCGAGAATTATAAAAACTGTCTAGACGTGCGTCGCTAACACAAAAAAACATTTTACCTAAATTGACAAATATTTTCAAAATTAAAATTAATAATAACAAAAACGTTTACTTTCTTTTAGGAATAATTAATAATAAACGCAACTAAATGAATGATAAATTATTTAAACAGACAAATACGAGTATATTGATTTGTTTCTTTTAAATAAAATTATTGAAATATCAATTATTCAAAAATAATTTATCATTCATTAGAAGCTTTATGTAGATATAATTTTGCGACATACTGTTAGTTTGAGAATTAAAATACGAATATTAATAATAATCATTAGAATAATTATCATTTATTGATAAATGATCTTTTATTTTCATGTTCACCCCCAAAAACAGGTTTTTTTAAATAGCTTTTCTCCTAATCAATATTTTTTAGTAAAACCAAGTGGGTAATATTCTTTATCGAAAGTATAACAAATTTTGGTGACATTGACTTTTGGGGGTTGCAACCCCTATCTTTGATAGGTGAAAAATTGAAAAATTGACATGAATTTTCGCAGTGAAAAAATAGTTTAATTTGTGATGTATAAAATACATCACAAGGAGTAAAATTTAAATATATTAGTTATTAAATATAATAAGCGAATTTATAACAAGCGAGCGTACTTATTTTTTTTAAAATTTAAAAATCTTAGGTTTTATTTTTTTAACGTTCTTTAAAATGATTTTTTTTTCAAGTGTAATATATGTACAGATGTAAAAGGAGAATTGAGAAAACTATAGAGGAAAACCAAAATTAAAAAGAAAGTAATTAATAGTTATTTACATAGGAGCGAGAAGGATAGATAGCATAAACACATTCAGGCTCAACACACAAGAGGAGCAGTCTGTACATTAGATATATATATGTGTATGTATATATATACAGAATAGAATAAAACGTACAAGACATGGAACCGCTGAGTTCGAGAAAGAAGAGGGGATATGTACAGATATATAGAGATAATGTGTATATATACCCATAGATATATACGCATACTTTGATGTTTCAACGCCACGCCATATAGCTGTACATACACATGTGGAATCGACTAATGAGGAATAGCTACGAGTAGAAATCTTCGATAATCGATGTTTCTACTGCGTGAAGCAACATAGCAACTTCGAATACAATACAAATTTTACTAAAGTGATAGAGATAGAAGATCCGCGACCAAGAGTCGATTAAGCTGTCGATAGCGACTCATAACTGAAGAGATCAAAGTAGAAACTAAGACGCGTCGAGAAAGAAGGAAGGAAAATGGAGAGTGACTAGGTGCGACAGAGATGGACAACAGAGCGAAGGGGAATGTAAATTCCTTCTTCTTGAAAGAAGATGATTCTTGCATAAGCCGTCAACGAGAGCGCACGTGAAAAGAATTCTTGATGGAGCCGGCATTGGGAACACACGTGCAGTTTTTTTTTCTAAGACTCTTGATTTAGCAGCCGTTGAATATACTACAGCGAGTTAAGTCATATTAATTTCTTTTAAAAAAAAATCAGTGAAGTTAAGAGGAGAAAGATGTCAGAAACGAGAGAAAAGAGATCGTGGCTAGATTGAAGGAAAGAAGGAGGAAAAGAAGGCTGCAACGAAACACCCAGAGACGACGACTCGGCGACCAGGGCGATCATCCACTGGGGACACTATCGTCATACTTTGACCACCATTTCCTTCTATCGACCAGCTCCACGTTTTCGGCGTTTTTTTGATTATCAGCAAGCGACTGTAAGTGGAACTCTACCAGCGGGTTAGCAAGTAAGAACTAGTAAAATTATCTTTTCTGTTGGTTTTTCTCGTTATTTCTTTCAATTCTCCTTAAGAGATATAATTTTGCGTTGTTATTAATATAATGATGTTTTCTTGATTGCGACCGCGGATAAATTAAAATTAACATCAGTGCGGGTTAGTGAAAATACGAGTAAAATTAATAAAGGTAAAATTAAGCGAAAATTGGAGGAGAAAAGAGAAAGCCACGTGCGAAGGCAATATTTTTGGCGACGCGACGCCATTTTGTGTTATAAATTAAATGAGAAATTCTTAATATTTTAAGTTCATTAAATCTGCTTTAATTAAATTCTGATTGTGAATCTGAATATTATTGAAAAATAGTGACGCGGCGGCCATTGCGAAATTGTGCGAGCGAGATAGCTATACGTTAGCTATTAAATAAAATCTAAAGTTCTCAATTATTTGATACGGAGTAGTGCGAGCGATATTAATATTAATTCCTTAAAATTTTATTGAATTGTGAATTGTAATTTGTTAGGTTGTGCGACTGCGGTAAGGAAATCAAGCGACGCGTTATTTAATTTACAAATAATTATTCTTTGTACGGTGTTAACCTAAAAGGTGATTAAATCGATTGCACGTGTAGTAGAATTATAAATTCTTGATTTTCCGCACACGCGCACAGCCTTATTATAGTAGAGCAATTAGAGCAGCGTTTCTTTTTTTTGTAATCTATAATGAAGTTTTCTTAACTAATAATATAAGAAGTTTGAAATTCAAGTTAAATAGAGAATCAAATAGTTATTTTTCCCTTTCCTCTTTTCAGGACAAAAATTAAGTTAAAGAAAATTAATTATATTATTTATTTTTCTTAAATAATTAGAGTCATTCAATATCAATAGTTTTTTTTTTATTATACAAATTAAAAATTTAATTGCTTTTATATATTAAAACACTGCACCTTTTAACTTCTTAGTTTTCTTACTAAGTCATAAATTATATTGAAATTCTTTTGGACCACTCTGATCGTCAGAACCAGCCTGCAACCCGAGGCAGGCCAGTAAGTATTGACCCCCTCTGCAGTTGCTCTACCCAGCTAGCTGAGCAGGGTTCACTGGCGCTCAATTAAAATAATTATAAAATTTTGTGAACCCAGGTAAGTTCGTGGCTTCGGGGATTCACTCGGAGGTCCCGGGAATTAGCCACGTAACAAGTTTTGAGCAGATTTTTATGTTTTGAAAAAAAATAGACGTAAGTTTCTTTGTTTTTAATTGAATTATAGGAATCACAACTCCTGTTTTTAATGAAAATAAACTGGAAAAATCTATACGAATTCCTATTGTAACCCTTTATGGTGAAAAATCTTATTTTTATACATAATCGATAAAAAGAGAAAATTATATTTAATCTATATTATCTTACATGGTTCTACTTTTAACTCATTTGTCTTTGTACCAATTTTTTGATAGAGTGCTGCACACTTACAAATATAAACTTTTATAAAATTTAATACAATTTAGAAGGAATAGTTTTTTAACATTTTTTATTTGTTAAAGTCTGAACAGTAATGAAAATCATCAAAAAAGTGTTTGAAACATAGGGGACTTTTTAAACCAGCCACAACGTGTATTTGCAGCATTTTAGTAGCCTTCGATTTCGCATTTTTAACTACAAGAATCCCCGAAACTGAAATCAACCGGATTATCAAATTTTTCCGATTTTTCTTCGAGATGTCCACTTCTAAACCAAGAATATTTAAAAAGATTTAAATATCTTGGTGACGAAAATTGGTTATGAACGAATGACTGAAGCCTAATAATATTATTTTTCGAATGTAAATTCATATTGTCATCCATTAAAATAACGTTATCTGAAAAACGTCGAACAAAGTTTTTCCACACTCGATATCCGTATACATCTAATGGTTGGATTTTTCCTGTAGTTCCAGTTGGAATTTTCATAACATTAACGATCTTATTTTCTGGTCTAGTTTCTTTAATTACCTTTTCGCAGTGACCACTCCAAGAATGTAGCAGCAATATACTGGTAGGACCAACATTTAGATGAAAAATGTTCTTCAACCAAATTTTAAAAAGATCTGGAATAAAAGAATTTGTTTGACATTTTTCTACCAGCTTTCTGTTATTTTTAAATTATATTTAATTATTACTCACCTAAAGTTGATTCTCCAGATTTAGATGCTTCTACGTATACATTTTGAGGTTTGAACAATTTGGATTCTACAATTGGTCCAAACTGGCCACATTGTTCCTTTAAAACTAAAAAGAGAGGTGACAAAAGTTTTCCTTCACCTGATATTAGTGGCTGTATAGTATAGCTGTGTGTCGTTGATGATACCGATTGTACTAGACATTGAATCTGACTTTCGCCTTCCATCGCAAGTTTCCTTCCGGAGTGGATTTCCAATTGGAATCCACTTCGATCTGTATTATACAGGGTGATTCAGATACATAGGTATAACATATATATGATTCGATTCGTTTTTTATTTTGAATCGAATCGTGCAAGAAAAAATTTTTTATCTCAATTAAGGCGTTCAAGATCGATTGTTGAAAATGATCAATCAGCGATCGTCTATAGAAGATTAGTAGAACAGCGTTGTCAGATCGTCGCGCAGTAAGTAAGTAGATAAAGTCATTGTAGGGTAAGGCAGTATGACTTGACATGACAATATCTTCGTAAGGTTAGCGCATTCTATTTGTGTAATTTTTCCCTAATAATTTTTATCAGGTAAATCACACAGCATGAATTGATTCTAAAATAAAGTTTTTAAATCAGTTCTAAATAACCCTATGACTGCTTTTATTATTTTCGAAATGATATGATAATAATTTATGGGAATATAATTCATTGAATCAATTCTGAAAGCATTTTAAAATGAAAACAATAATTCTTAAAATATTCCATGTAATAATTAATTGCATTTATTTTAAAATAATTCTAAAAGAAATAGATGTTTTACAAAAAATTATGTCAGTATTAATATTTGCATATTGAAGGAAGTATTAATTAATTAATTGTTAATTAATTCGGCTTTGAATGGATTTCACACATAAATATTGTACACAAATTTATAATGCACAGAATATTTTAAGACATTTTGTACACATAATATTAATATAAAATTTTAATATTCAAAAATTGTGCGCATGAAATTGTATACAGTAATTAAATCATAAATAAATTTTTTTTTAAGCATTAATATTTTTTAGATATTTTTGGGTAATAACATATTATGCTTTAAAAAATTATCTAAAAATATTTGTGCTTATAAAAAACTTTTTTATGCATTAATTACTGTATACAATCTCATGTGCATAATTTTCAAGTAATAAAATTTTATATTAGTATTATATGTACGATATTTGTCTTAATATATTATGTGCATAACAAATTCTGCAATATTTTCATTCTTTCATGTATTATTTTAGAATTAATTCAAAATTAATTCGTGCTGTGTGCACAGGCGTGTACCATCTTACCTCATCATCAAGAAAAGAAGTCATATTGTTCTTTATCATACATAACCCAATTATTTGGGAAATAGGTTAGATACATTGCTACTGTTTGAAAATCAAAGTACGTAAATTTAAATAATAGATGGCAATGCGAGTCTTATCATGTCGATATTATTTACTGTTTTATTATTTTATGTTAAACGGTAAATGACATTGAATAAAAATAATAAATTTTAAACAAATTAAATTACTAATTAAATAAATTATTTCATAAACAAAGTTATTAAATTAAATGAATATTATTAAATAAAATTAAATATTAAATTTTCACTAATAACAGCATAATATGATAAATTAGTGATGCTGCAGTTTACACCATTATTATCTATAGAAATATGTTTAAAGTATTTAAAACGTAAATAATAAGTATTGAATATTCGTTAAAATATATATGAATATTAAGTTTATAAATATTTTATTGTCAAATAATACTGATCTGAATATTTTTTTATTTAATTCGTCAAGGTCCATTTTCATGCGTATTTTTATAAAGCGCTAATATTATAATTTTTCGACTTTTTAACACGTTTAGAATAAGTACTTCAAAAAATGTGTATTACTATAAAAAGATGCAATTTTTAAAAAATTTAGACAAATTTGCTGATAACTCGGAAAAAATCGAAAGTTGCACGTTAGGAATAAGGTTTTTTCATAATTTTATATAAGAAAAAATATCTCAAAGTTAAGAGAAAATCTGAGACTGAAATGTCATAGACTCTTATTGTAAGTCCAAAAATTTGTATACTTTTTTTTCTTCTCTGACGTCGCTATATTTATGCTATTTGTGATGCTAATCAGCAACGGAGCTTGTAAGTGTGTTTGTGAACAAAGCACATGTAACGTACAGTGGTGCTTCTATCAATCGGTTGCCGAGAGCGGGATTTGAACTCAGAACCCCGAGATTACGAATCCAACGCTCTACCGACTGAGCGATTAACCGGCTCTATTTCTATGATATACTCATATTAAAAAATGATCAGCTCTTTTCGTACGCCTTTAAACGATAATGTAATATTGTCAAATGAGATTAGTTTGTTTATTGTTTTATTGATCCACGCCAACATCCATCATTTTATCCTTTTCCTTATATTTCTTTATCTCTCTTCTTTTTTAAATATATTAACAGAAAGAAATACGAGAAAGTCATTATTTAATATCTAATCATCATTTCAATCATTATATTTTAACACAAATAAATTTAATAAATTTACAAATTTTATTATTCAAAATTTTGTATTATTCATGAATTTTTATGTTAAAATTTTAACTTCGAAAATCATAGAAATAAAATTTGTAAATTTCAACACAAAAATTTGTGTTTCATCTGTAACACTTATGTATGTTAGAATTACAAATTTTTCCCACTGTGTAGAATAGAATAGAATAGAATCTTCGGAGGGACCTTACGGTGCAGCGCACTTAGCTGTTGCCATTGTACGCTATTCCCATCCGCAAAAACTTAGCATCTCAGAAGGTTCACTGCCTTACAGTATCCCAGAACCGTTCTGATACTATGTTCCCTAATTTCCTCCGGTGTCGCCACCGCCCTACCAAACCACCTACATCTAGTGTTTACCAAAGCTGGACATTCACCCAGCAGGTGGAATGGTGTTTCTTCAGTATCCTCATCACAACGAGCACAGTAGGGAGATTCCCTCTTACCCACTTTGTGTTGAAAACTATTCAAATTGCAATGTCCAGTAACAGCCTCAGCAATAGTTCTGAGCTGCCATCTCCCGAGAGCGAGTAATTCACTGCTCCACCCGCCCCCTGTGTCCCCCCCACAGGACTTTGGCTTTACTACAGCCATCAGCAGTACGCCATTCTTCTTTTCGAAGGTTCTCGACATATGCTGCAATCCTGTTTCTTCCCTCTTCAAAGGGCATACCCACTATCTGTCCAATAGGACCCTGAGTACTACCCCTTGTTTAGCCAAAGCGTCCGCTTTCTCATTTCCCTTCCATCCAGAATGTCCTGGAATCCAGGTTAGGTTGAGAAGGTTATCTTTTCCTAATCTCATTAGTGATGTCTTTGTTTCCATCACCAACTTTGAGCTAGTATTTACCCTCCTAATGGCTTTTAAAGCTGCTTGGCTATCTGAGCAGAGCCATATGGTTTTACCTTTTCTACCTCTTTCATTAAGTGTTTCTGCACACGTTTTAATGGCATACATCTCTGCCTGAAAAACTGTATTATAATTTTCCAGGCGGAGGCAAAAACTGTCCTGGTACTTAGGTCCACAGAAACCAGCTCCCACCCCTTGCCTTGTCTTAGACCCATCCGTGAACCAAATCTCACCATGCCTAGGTCTATGTTCCTCCCACGATTCTCTTTCCGGAATGTGGATCTTATATCTACCGTCTCTAATAGCAACAGGTAGTACTCTGTCCTGGGGTTCATTCCAGAGCTCCTTTACTGATCCTCTAAACAGCCGTTTATGCCTATTGCTGTTTGGGTCCCATACTCCAATACAGCTAAGCCGATAAGCCGTCCTCATAGCCTCTGATCTGATATGCAACGCCAGGGTAGGCAGACCCAGCATGGTCCTAAGTGCAGCACATGGCGTACTCCTTCTCGTGGCGGTAATTCCCCTAAGAAAGAGCGCCTGCACCCGATCCAGCTGTTTGCAGTCAGTCCTCCTCAGCGTCCGGCTCCACCAGACAATCGAGGCATAAGATAGCCTTGGTGCAATGATCGCCGAGTAGATCCAGAGCATCTGCTTCGGACCCAACCCCCATCTAGCACCAAGGGCTCTTCTGCATTGCCAAAAATTGACAATCGCTTTCTTGCATTTTTCCTCCAGATGCTTCTTCCATAGCATCTTTCTGTCCAACGTAACGCCAAGATACTTAGTACATTCCACATAAGATATCCTAGTGTTACACAGTTCCATCTCCCGCAGTGGCTTCACCTTATATCTTTTGGTGAAAATCATTGCAACTGTCTTATCCCCCTGAATAGATAGTGATTTGACTCTACACCATTCTGCTGCCTTCTTGAGAGCCGTCTGTACTAACTCTCTGAGTACTTCCTCGAAAGCACCTCTAGCTAGAATAGCGACATCGTCCGCATATCCCACTGCTCTTATTCCCATCCCGTTTAACATACGCAGCAGGCTGTCCACGACCAGGCTCCATAACAGTGGGGAGAGGACCCTCCCTGCGGACACCCCTCCGAGACCAACCCACTAATCTTATGTCCCATCCAGGATGCACATAATTCCCTATTCCCCAGAAAGCTCATTATCCACTCAATGACGCTACTGGGAATTCCATGTTCCTCCGCACCTTTCCGAATAGCCATTCTGGATCTGCGGTTAAACGCTCCCTCCACATCGAGAAACACACCTATGCATACTCCCTTAAGCTCAATCTGACCTTCTATGAAGTCTACGACCGATAGGAGTGCAGTCTCTACTGACTTACCTTTCTGATAGGCATGCTGGTCTTTGTGAAGTGGATACAGCCTCAAGGGCCCTTCTTTTATAAAACCATCAACCACCTTTTCCAACGTCTTTAACATGAAAGACGTAAGACTAATGGGTCTGAAGTCCTTGACTTCCGTGTAGCTCTTCTTTCCTGGTTTCGGAATGAAGATGACTCTCGTCTTGAGCCACTGCCGAGGTGTGTAGCCTAAGGCCACACATCCCCTCAGTAGTCCCGTTAGCGGTTTTATTATTACATCTAAACAATGTTGTAATAACGCTGGAGTTATATTGTCTACTCCTGGTGCCTTAAAGGGTTCGAAAGACTGAACAGACTCTCTCACTCTTTGCTCTGTTACCACTTGACTTGCCGTTTTCCAATCCGTCCTAAACCCCACCCTACGGGGGGCCACTACTGGCCCCGCTGCCGAGTCGAAGTCAGGAAAACTGGCTTCCATCAGCAAGTGCAAGGTTTCCATTGGGGTTTTAGTAAAACTCCCGTCCTGTTTCTTAACGAAACGAAGTTCACCTCTTGGTGCATCAGCGAGCACTTTAAAAAGCCTAACAGTATCGCTCATTGAACTAGTCTCCGAGCACCACCGCCTCCAAGAGTCAACTTTAACATCCTGGATAAGCTTCTTATAGGCTCGCTGGCTTTCCTTGTAGGCACTCCAATGCTCTTCCGTCTTTTTCTTCCTCGCTCTATTAAAGAGCTTTCCTGTTTTCTTGCGCAATGCTTCCAACTCAGCATTCCATCGGAGCTTACCACGTCCCATGGTTTTCTGCACAAGAGGACAGTTTTCCTCAAATGCTCGATTCATTGCCTCTCTAATATACCCCTCCGTATATTCCAGATCCTTTCTTGTACCGTATCTGCCTTTGAAGCCCTTTAATTGGTACTCCACAGATAGCCGGTACCCCTCCCAGTTTGCTTTCTTGGGGTTTCTAATCCAAGTCACGTATGGTTCTATACCTCTCATCGTGACCCTGATAATCCTATGGTCTGACATGGAAGGCTCATATGAGACTCTCCAGTCTTGCATCAGGTCCGCCAGCCGTTCATTACACAAGGTGATATCTAGTACCTCTCTTCTGCTGGACGTAACAAAGGTGGGCTCAGCACCTCTGTTTAGCAGGACCAGATTTTCCTCAATTAAGTAATCCAATAGTTCCTCGCCTCGCCCATTCGTATCTGTGCTGCCCCACACCTCATTGTGTGCGTTAGCATCACATCCAACTACTAAGCCAAGGCCTTTCCTCCTACAGTATCTGATAAGTTCCCTGAGTTCCCCAGGAGGAGACTCTCTATCATGTGCACAGTAAGCAGAGGCAACTATGAACTCCCTCTTACTGTTCATCCCATCACCACTTTGGACTCTAACGACTGCTAGGTCCTTGGTGGAGAATTCCTGCATTAACGCAGCCTCCAATCCCCTTATAGCCACACAGGCTCTTTGCCCCTCATGCTCATCGCTCGCGTAAATCCGACCCGCCGCCGTAAGGCCCCTAATGCGACCCCGAACAAGCCACGGCTCTTGAATCAACGCTATGGCTGGTGCCATAGCTGGGCATGTGTGCCTCACAGACATGCACCTGGTTAAGTTCACCGAGGCGCTTTTGCTGTGGTGCAAGTTAATCTGGATAATATTTGCTCGTGAGTCAGCCATTTCTTTATTGCTGCTCCACGAACACACTATCCTTCCTACCCTCCGCGACGTCCGCGCCTACCCCTCCGAGTTCCTTGAAGCCCACCGAAAGGTAACTTCACCCGTCCCCAAGAAGGCTTTGCCACCCCTGGCCCTCAATACCTCTGACGAGCTTTCGTCGATACCCAGAGTGAGGAGGCTACTAGGGCCTCGCTCAGCACATTGGAGAATCTTCCACTTCGACGTATCGATCTCCGGGTTCTGTCGCCCCAGGAGATTGACAAGTTGAGTGGCTTCTTTTCTAGGCGGTGGTACCAGTACCGTCACTCTCACTCTCTTGATCAGTTCCTCAGGGTGGACTAGCCTCGCCTGGGATCCATCTTCGAGCTTGACCGACGGCACTACCTCTCGCAGCCATTTTTCTGACTCTCCATCATTACAAATGAAGGTCGCTACTCCCTCCCTCAGAAACGTGTCCCTGAACCGCGGAACAAACCCACCAACCGGAATGTCCACGATTCCATCTATGACAACGCTCTTGAGTAGATCGAAGGCCGCCATCTCCATCCTCTCGCCGACCTGTTCTCCAAAGGTCACAAGTACTCTTGGCAAGTCGGCGGAGATAGCCGAAAATGACGTGCCTCCCACTCTGGCATGGCTATACCCTTGCCGATTCCTCTTAATACTAGGCTTAGCAGAGGGATCTGAAACACTTCTCTGTTTCCTTTTCCTCTCCTCTGCCTTTTGCTCAGTAGTAGTATCTACCCTCCCAGAAGCAGCCTCACGGGTACTAGCCCCAGCTTTGGCTCTCCTTCCAGCATTCCTTGGAGGAGGAGGAGGAGGAGGAGCTCCACCCTCCGCCTCCGCCTTCTTCTTCTCCTCCATGTACACCCTCCAGGCTTCCTTTCTCTTCTGGTTGCCTGACATAGATTTCTTATCTATTTTAGCCCCTACCACCTCCATCTGAGTGGAACCCACATTATTAGAGGCAGCAGAACTAGTGGTAGGAGCAAGCTCCATACCAGTATCCTCCTTATTAGTATTTAATTTAACAGCTTCCATTTTTGTTCCTACGAGAAGCTAGGGAAATAACGGTCCACCACCACAGAGCCCCGCATGTGGCAGCAAGGCGATTTATTTACTACAGCGGTTACGCCTGGACCACTGAGGCACCGTTCAAGACCCACTGTAACCCCTTGGGCCGCGAACAACATCGGCACGGTACGCATGACACCTTCAGTCGGGGAGTGTGTATACCCATTCAGACCACTAACCTGAACGGGGGTGATGATCTTTTTATTTATCACCCGTCATCCCTCCATCACCAGAGAGAGTCGGAGGGTTGTTTCTTTGTCACCTCGGGCTGCTGAGTCACGCTGGATACAGCCAGGCGAGTCCCCGGACCGACGATGCCGAGACGGATTATCCGCCCCACCGACACTACCCCTAGCAGGCACTCCGTAGCTATCAACCACCGGAGCCCCCGGCAGCGGCAGCAGCGGCAGCACCCGCAGCACGGACGTCCCCACCCTACATTCCCAGAGCCTGCCCTGCAGGATGAAACGAGAGCAAAGACACCGGCCCCGCATCCCCAGCCAAGAGACTCTTAGACTCCCAAGCCTCCAAGGTTAAGCTTCCTCACCGTCCTCTTTCGAGGCTCACTTCAAGGTCCTACAACCCCCAGAGGAAGTTCCCACTGTGTACATTAGTGAAAATATTTTTTAAATAAAATTTAAGAATCTGTTGAGTAGTAATATATTATTCATATGATTAAATATTTACTATTTAGATAGTATTTTAATTTCCAAAAAGTATACATTTAAGAAGTCATTTGAATGTAAAAATGTACATTTTTAGTGTATTTATTAGAAATTATAATATTCTTAGTATCAGAATAATTTATAATTAATTGAGAGTCTGAAAAAAGCAGACCACGCTAGATTCTACATCAGGTTTATTAATAACTTTTTATGATATTGTTTTCAAACTTCTTAACCTTCTTTTTTGTCAGATTATTTGCTACATTATTGACCATCTTATTTGCCAAATTCTTATTCTTTCTAGCTTTACGAATTATAACTTGTTATAATATTATAAGCTCGACAAACCTAACCTTAAAATATGATACATTGAAAGTTCGTATTATAAATTTTTATGTATAGTATTATGGTGGGATTATTGAGTTTTCCGCACTAATCTTACAAATTTTATTGTAACGACAAAACTCGATTAAACGCACCGTTCACCCATAAACTACGATTAGAAATATGATTAGAAGGTGGGCTGCTTCATACTCTTATGAGCAACATCTATTGATGGCAAAACGATCATTATTTGTATTAAAAGCCTTAGGCTCAAGAAGCAAATTTGCCATTCTTGTCAAAAACCAGTTATTATGATTTTGGAAAAGTTTAATTAACTAGAAATTAGGTTTTCCAATAAAGCAACATCCATTCAAGGTGAAACTATCTTTGGTTAAATAAGTAGTTTTATACTTAAGATTCTAACCTACGATTCTTTCAAAAAACTAGTCCTACTGAAAAAAATGACACAAGATCTTACATAAGATCTCATGTGCCTAAAAATTTCACTCCCTGCGAGACCCGATTTTACGTGAGATCTTACATGAGATTGCGTCTTGGGAAATAATAAATTCTTAGCACATAAGATCTCTCGTGAGATTTCATGGGAGATCGGGTCTCACGGTAAATAATTTTTTGGTACATGAGATATCATGTAAGATCAGGTGTTGAGAAAAATAATATTTTTAGACACATGAGATCTCACGTAAGATCGGATGAAAAATAATAGTTTTTGGCATATGAGATCTCATGTCATTTTTTTTAGTATGGAGTTATTACGGTTACAAGAAAGCTGAATTAAATAGATATTATGACAGGTATAGTCTTTTAAACAATTGAACAGTTACAGAATACAGGTGTATTATGAATTAACAATTCAATTTCCGAAAAAGCAACATCTATATAGGGTAAAACTATCATCAGTTAAATTAAAAGTCTAGTGCTATAAAATATAACATGCCAGTATTGCTAAAAATAAGCTTTCACTATTGAGAATATATTTGATTGAATGCAAATATGATTTCCCAAAAAAGAAATGCAATACTTTCATAGAACTGTTTGGTTCTGAAATTTGGTCTTGGTAATTTTTAAGAGAAATGGTACAAAATGCAGGTTTATTATCAATCGCAGATTGATTTTCACAAAAAGCAACATCTGCATAGGATGAAACTAGAGTTAGATAAATTAAAAGTCTAATACTCGAGAATCTGACCGTTGCTAAAAAGAAGTTTTCATAATTTTGAATATGATTAATTGTTACAAATAAGATTTTCCGAATAAACTCAATACTTTCCCAGAACTGCTTATTTCTGGAATCTGGTCTTAGTAAATTGATCACGAAATAGCTTATTCGACAAACTACAGTACAAGTTAAGCTATCTCAGTGTATTTTTAATAAAAAATACATCATCCAGAAAAGCAACATCTATTTATGGCACATCGATTGTTAGTTAAATTAGTAGTCTCATATTCGAGAATCTAATCTGCCATTATTGCCAGAATCCAGTTATTATAGTTGCAAAAAAGGTTAATTAAATAAAATATGGATTTTTTTGAGAAAGCAATGTATTTTATTAGAATTCTTTAATTCAGAAATGAGGTTTTAGTAAATTTTCTACGTTATAATCGTTTTGACAATATACCAGTTACGCAGAACAGGTGTTTTTTCAATTGTTGATTAATTTTCCGAAAAGCAAGATAAGGTCAAACCATCGTTATTTAGATTAGAAATCTAATAATTGAAAATCTATCCTGTTATTCCTGCTGTAAAGAAGTTTTCAGTATTTTAAATATGCAGGATTAAATTAAAAAATAAATTTTCCAAAAAAGAAACAACAGTTTCCAAGAACTGTTTAATTTTGAATTCTAGTCTTGAACTTTTCGCTAAATAGCCTATTTGACAAAAAAAAGTACTAGTTACTCTAACTTAGTGTATTTTTAATAACAGATATATTATCCAGGAGAGCAAAATATAATCATGATAAAACGTTTAGTCTTATCGACAAAAAATCAATAACCGGTGTTAGCTCAACTGTTGATTGAATTTTCGAAAAAGCAGCATCTGTAAAGGGTTTCACTATCATTATATGAATAAAAAGTCTTATGATTTGAAGGCTTACTTGTTCTTCCTGCAATAATGAAGATTTTACCATTTTCAAGATGCTAAATCAAATACAAATAAGATTTTCCAAAAAAGAAACACGACACTTTCCCAAAACTGTTATACTTTTTTCCAGACTTTTCGCCAGACCATTTGCCTCACTTTTCGTAAAACTTTCTGCCAGAGTTTTCGTCAGACTTATCGCGATAAGTTTCACCAGACTTTGTGCCAGTCTTTTTTTTTTTTTTTTTTTTTTTAATTATATCCACGGGCATTACTGCCCTTTTTAACACATAGAAATTCATTTTTAAAACAACACAATTTGACGTGTTATTTAACGTGGTGTCAGCCCACGGCAGAGACAGCGAAAAAGCGACCAGACGGGGAATCGATCCCGCTCCAACGGGAATACGAGTCACGCGCCTTAGCCACTACTCCACTGAACTCTACTTTTCACCAGACTTTTTACCAGACTTATCGCCAGATGAATTGACAGACTTTTCGCAAGACTTTCCACCAGATTTTTTTATAGGCTTTTTGCCAGATTTTATCCTAGACTCATCGCCAGATTATTAAAAAATCTCTTAGCGAAACATTTTGCTATACTTCTTGAAATAATGTCAGCAAGACTTTTTACCAGATTCCTAGCAAGACATTTCGCCAGTATTTTTGCCAGACTTATCGCTAGATTTTTTGCCAGACTTTACGCAAGACTTTTTGCCAGACATTTCATCAGATTATTAGCTTAAAATTTTTCCAGAATTTCTGTTACAGTTCTTTCCAGACTTTTCGGCAGATTATTGGCCTCACTTGTAGCCAGACTTTTTTCTACACTTATCGCCAGACTATTTACAAGACTCTTAACCAAACATTTTGCTATGCTTTTTGAAATAATCTTAGCAAGATTTTTTGCCCAATCCCTAACGAGACATTTCGCCAGTATTTTTGCTTGACTTATCGCTAGACTTTTTACCAGACTTCTCGCAAGACTTTCCAGCAAACTTTTTGCTAGACTCTTTGCCAGACTATTTAGCAGAATCTCAGCTAGAAATTTTGATATACTTTTTGCTATGATTATAGCAAGACTTTTTGCTGAATTTCTAGCAAGACATTTCGCCAGAATTTTTGCCAGACTTTCCGCAAGACTATACCAGACTTTTTGCTAGACTGTTCGCCAGACTTCGTCCTAGACTTATCGGAAGACTAGGTAGACTATTATATTAAGCAGAATCTCAGCCAGACATTTTGCTATACTTTTTGTCATGATTGTAGCAAGACTTTTTTTCAAATTTCTTGCAAGACTTTTTGCCAGACTTCACGCAAGACCTTTTACCAGCATCATCGCCGGACTTTTAACTATAATCATAGCAAGAAATTTTGCTATACTTTTTGCCATAATTGAAGGAAAATTTTTAGCAAGACCTTTCGCCAGTGTTTCTGCCAAACTTTTTGTCAAACTTTTCACTAGACTTATCACTAGACTATTTACCAGAATCTCAGCCTGACGTTTTGCTATACTTTTTGCCTTATTTTTAGCGAGACATTTTGTTACTGTTTTTGCCAAACTTTTTACCAGACTTTTTGCTATACTTCACGCTAGTCTTTTTTCACGTTTCATCGCCATGATTGAAGCAAGATTTTTCGCCAAAATTTTAGCGAGACATTTCACTAGTGTTTTTACCTGACTTATCGCCAGACTTTTTGCCAGACTTATCGCCAGACTCTTAGCGAACATTTTGCCAGACTTTACGAAAAACTTTATGCGCGACTTCTTGCAAGACTTTCCACCAGACTTTTTGCTAGACTCTTTGCCATACTATTTAGCAGAATTTCAACCAGAAATTTTGCTATACTTTTTGCCATGATTGTAGCAAGACTTTTTGCCAGACTTCACGTAAGACTTTTGACCAGCCTTATCATCAGACTGTTAACTAGAATCACAGCAAGAAATTTTGCTATACTTTTTGCCATAATTGAAGCTAGGTTTTTGCCAAATTTTTAGCAAGACCTTTTGCCAGTATTTCTGCCAGACTTGTCGCCATAATTTTTGTCCGACTTTCTGCCAGACTTTTTACAAGACTATTTACCAGAATCTCAGCCTGACGTTTTGTTATACTTTTTGCCACATTTTTAGCGAGACTTTTGTTACTGTTTTTGCCAGACTTTTCATCAGACTTTTTGCTATACTTTACGCTAGTCTTTCTCCACGACTTATTGCCATGATTGAAACAAGATTTTTCGCCAAAATTTTAGCGAGACATTTCACTAGTATTTTTACCTGACTTATCGCCAGACTTTACGCAAGACTTTTTGCCAGACTTCTTACTAGACTTTACAGTAGACTCTTAGCGAATATTTTGCCAGACTTCACGCAAGACTTTTTGCAAGACTTTCTACGAGTCTATTTACCAGACTTTTCATCAGAGACTTATCAAATCAGACTCTTATCAAACATTTAGCTAGACTCCTCACAAGACATTCTGTTGGACTTTCCGCAAGACGATTTGCCAGACTTCCTGCAAGACTTTCTGCCAGCCTTTTTGCTAGAATTTATAGCAGATTCTTGGCGAACATTTTGCCAGGCTTCACGCGAACTTTTTGTCAGACTTGTCACCAGACTTTTTGCCGGACTTTTTGTTATACTTTTCAGCAGACTCTTAGCGAACATTTTCCTAAACTTGTCGCATGACTTTTTTCGACAGACTTTCCAAAAGTCTTTCCACCAGACTTTCCACCAGACTATTTGCTAGACTTCCCGCAAGACATTCCACAAGACTTCTTAATAGAATTTTCGCAAGACTTTTTCCTAGACTTTCTGCCAAACTTTTTTTCAGACTTATTGCTAGAATATTTATCAGAATCTTAGCTAGACATTTTGCTATACTTTTTGCCATTATTGTAGCAAGACTTTCTGTCAAATTACTCTGAGACATTTTGCTGGTGTTAATGCCAGACTTATCGCCAGACATTTTGCCAGACTTTTTTTAGTCTTTTTATCAGACTCTTAGCGAACATTTTGCCAGACTAATCGCCAGAGTTTTAGCCAGACTTATTGCTAGACTTTTTATCAGACTCTTAGCGAGCCTTTTGCCAGACTTTCCGCCAAACGTTTTGCCAGATTTTGTATCAGACTCTTTGCAAAAGCTTTGCCAGACCTTCCGTCAGACGTTTTGCCAGACTTCCTGCAAGACTTTCCACCAACATTTTTGCTAGACTTTTCGTTAGACTGTTTCCTAGACTTATAGCAAGACTATCAAGCAGAATCTCAGCTAGACATTTTGCTATACTTTTAGCCATGATTGTAGCAAGACTTATTTCTGAATTTCTAGCAAGACATTTCGCCAGTGTTTTTGCTAGACTTATCGCAAGTCTTTTTGCAAGACTTTTTTCTTGACATTCAGCCAGACTTTTTCCTAGATTTGTCACTAGAATATCAACCAGAATCTCACCTAGACAATTTGCTATACTTTTTGCCATGATTGTAGCAAGATTTTTTGCTGAATTCCTAGACATTCCATCAGTGTTTTTGCCGATCTTATCGCTAGACTTTTTGACATATTTTACGCAAAACTGTTCGACAGTCTTTTCGCAAGACTTTTTGCCAGACCATTCACCAGACTTCTCATCAGACTCTTAACAACCATTTGCCAGACTTTCCTCAAGACATTTTGCCAGACTTTTCGCAAGACTTCCCACCAGACATTTTGCTATACTTTTCGCTATGATTGTAGTAAGACTTTCTTCTCAATTTATAGCAAGATATTTTGTCAGTGTTTTTGCCAGACTTATCGCAAGACTTCTTGCCAGCTTATTTGCCAGATTTTTCCTCAGACTCTTAACAAACATTTTACAAGTCTTGTTGCAAGTTGTTTTGCCATACTTTTCACAAGACTTTTCATCAGACTTTGCTAGACTGTCGGTAGAAATTTTTCCAGACTCATCACGAGACTATTGGACAAAATCTTAGCTAGACATTCTGCTATACTTTTTGCCATGATTGTAACAAAACATTCTGCCAGAGTTTTTGCTAATCTTATCGCTAGACTTTTTGACAGACTTCACGCAAGAAATTTTGACAGTCTTGACGCAAGACTTTTTGCCAGACTATTCACCAGACTGTACATCAGACTCTTAACAAACTTTTTGCCATACTTTCCACCAGACTTGTTGCTAGACCTTTTGCTAGACTTTTTGTCAGACGTTTTGACAGACTTTTTGCAAAACTTTTCACCAGACTTTTTAAAAGACTTTTTACCAAACTTTTTTTTAAACTTTTCGCTAGACTATTTACCAGAATCTTAGCTAGACATTTTGCTATACTTTTTGCCATGATTGTGGAAAGTCTTTTTGCCATATTTCTAGAAAGATATTTTACCAGTGTTTTTGCCATACTTTCCGCAAGACTTTTAACCAGACTTTGCTAGACTTTTCGATATATTTTTTCCATACTTATCACTAGGCTATTGAGCAGAATCTAAGCCAGACATTGTGCTATACTTTTTACCATGATTGTAGCTAGGCTTTTTACCAAATTTCCAGCAGGACATTTTGCCAGTGTTTCTGCCAAACTTATCGACAGACTTTTTGCTAAACTTCACGCAAAACTTTCTACCAGACTTTTTGTTAAACTTTGCGCCGGACTTTTTACAAGTCTCTTTCCCACACATTTTCTAGACTTTTTTATAGACTTTTTACAAGAATCTTAAACAGACTTTTTTCTAGACTTTTTGACAGATTTTTTGCTGGACTTTTAACCAGACATTTTACTAGACTTTGTTTCGGGCTTTTTGCCTGACTTATTCCTAGATTTTCCACCAGACTTTTTGACCGTCTTTTTGTTAGACTCTTCGCCAGACATTTCGCTAGACTTCTTAACAGGCTTTTGTCGAGACTTTTTACCAGATTTTTTGTCAGACTCTTAACCAGATATTTCGCTAGACTCTTTGTCAGGTTCCCAGCGAGACTTTTTACTAAATTCGTCGTAAGACTTTTCCCTATTTTTATTCCTATACTATTCGTCAGGCTTTTCACAAGACTCTTAGCCAGACATTCTGCTAGACTTTTTGCTATATTCCTAGCACGACATTTTTCTTAGCTAGACCTTTTTCTATATTTTGGCCGGACTTTCGGCCTGTCTTTTTACTAGACTCTTGGACAGATATTTTGCTTAACTTTTTACTAGACTTTCAGCCAGACATTAAGCTTGACTTTATGCCAGACTCACAACAAGACTTTCTTTCGATCCTCAGGAAAAAAAACAGTATTTTTCCTGGGGATAGACACGATTCATAGCTATGACTAAGAATAATTTCTGTCTACGGCCAGAAAAAAAAATAATTAATCTAGCTAAAACTGATCCATGAACCTGGAATGATTTTCGGCTAGGACCAAAAACCTAATTATTTTCGATTGCAGAGATAAATTTGTTGTGTCCAGAAAACGTATATTGTTCGCACTATAAACAATTCTTGGCCATAGCGGAGAAGAATTATTGTCTAGGGCAAGAAAATGCATTATTAATAGAGTCAAGTGCTAGGATGGCCATAACGAAGAATGATTCTTCGCTAGGATAAGAATACAAAATATTTTACGGAGCCAGACATAATTCTTCGCAATAGTCAAGTATATTTTCTGGCTATAACCGGGAAACAAAGTATTCATCAAGCCTAAAGCCATTCATAGCTGTAACTAATTATTATTCTTGGCTAGAGCCATAAATCAAATTATTTCCGATTGCAAATCAAGTTCTCAGCTTTAGCCAATAATAATTCTTGTCTGTGGCTGGAAAAACAAACCTGCACTCGAACAAAAAGTGATTAAGTTATTTTTCAGAGTAATCATTGCCTAAAGGCAGGAAAGACTAGATGGTTTAAGCCCATATTGATACTTCGCAATAGCCATAAATTATTATTCGTTGGCCGAATTTATTTACAAAAGGGGATACAATTCCTGGCTAGAGTCGAGTATAATATATGTCTAGGGCCAGAAAACTAATCGTTGATCAAGCCGAAAGCCATTCATAGCCATAAGCAATGATTATTGTTGGCTACAACCAGGAATCGAATCATTTACGATTACAAGTTTTTTCAGATTACAAAAGATTTCAATTTAAGCCAAGAATGATTTTTTCTCTGATTAGAAAACAAAACTTTGTTCGAGGAAAAAGCGATTTATAGATATACCTGAGAGTTATTATGGTCTAGGGGTAGAGCAGGCTTCTTTGCTTTAGTTAATATTGACATTTTACAATAGCCAACAATTATACGAAGCTAAATAAAATTATTTATACAATTAAATACTATTTTTGGCCATAGCCAAAAATGATTCATGATTAGGGCAACAAAACGAATTATCAATCGAGGTAAAGGCAATGCATGGCCATAACTAAGGGATATTATTAGCTCGGCCTAAAATATAGAATATTTTCCGGAACTAGTGGTGCTATTCACTCTGTAATGAGAACGTTTAGTTTGTGAGATAGACTTCGTTAGGTTAGCAGAACTAATCGTCATTTGTCATCGCGATCTATCTTCCAAATATAGTTTATCTCTCATGGGTTTCATAGCACCACAGATTCTTAGCTGTGGCTAAAGATCATTTCTGTCTAGGATCACAAAACAAATTAATAATCGAGCCAAAAGGTACTCATGGCCATATCAAACTATTATACTTGATTAAAGCCAAAAATCGAACAAGTTCAGATTGCACATGAGGTTTTCAGCCATAGCCGAATATTATACTCGTCCCTGACTAGAAAACATATCTTCGCTTAAGCAAAAAGTGATTCATACCAATACGTCAGAGTAATTATTGCCTAGGAATAGAGAAGACGCCTTTGTTTAAGCTAATATTGATATTTTGCAATGGTCGAGTATTATCCTTGGCTATCTAAGAATAATGATTGTCAGAAACTACAAATCAAATAATTAATTAAGAGGAGGTCACGTATCTCTATCCTTTTCTAATCAAAGAAATGATTTTTTCACAAAAACTAATAACTTTATTAAAAAATGAAGAGGAAGCCGCATCTTGTATCAAAAAAAGCAATATTTTCTTTAATAAGAAGAAATTAATTTTATTGCTTCGTTTTCAAGAAAACCTTGAAAAACCAAATTGTCCACCCTAACCTCTATGATTTAAGTTTTTCAAGGTTTTCTTGAAAACGAAGCAATAAAATTAATTCTTTCTTATCAATAGTCCAATCAATAGAGCAAAAAAAGGCTATTTTAGACATCAATTAAAGGCTTAATGAAACCTATATAGAGTTGTTAAGGGCGATGAAAAAACATACCCTATATAAAATGTCACCAAAAAAAAAACAGTAGAAAATGCTCCAGGAGGCTGCAAAGTTGGCTAAAACAGCTTTTTTAATTCTCTGAAGCAACCTATGCATTTTAGCAAAAAAAGTAATTAATAAAAGTATTGGAGAATAAAAAAACCTACAATTTGAGTACTGCCGCGATTATTTTCGTCAATTAGTTATTGCAAAAAAGCCAAAAAACCATCAAAAATGGCCATTTCTTAGATATCAATTATTTATTGCAAAAATAATTTTTTAAATATTTTTAAACTTTTAAAAGGAAGCCTTAATGAATATGAATAGAAAGAGAGGTTGTAAAAGCAAATTGGTTAATTTGTTGCTGAGATATTCCCTATTATTTATCCCAACACGCATCATGTTTATTGCTATAATTTTTTTTTGGCTGAACATATTGAGTTGCATAAGGGCTTAAACTCTTCATGAAGGTTCAAATTTTCATATTTTGTTAAGAGCAAATGAGAAAATTAAATTGCAATATTTTTTATAACGCTTTAAAAAAGAGGGTGTTTTTTTTATAAATAAATGAAGCTGGGGCTTTATTTATAACTTTTACGAATTTGCTATTTAAATATTCTTATAGCTGTGTTCGAAACGAAGATTTAAAAAAAAAAAAGAACTCTCTAAGGCCAATAGGAGCCGAGATAAGATTTTTTTTTTAAAAAATCACAGTTACTTTGTTTATAACAATTAAGATACGAGTCAAGCGTCATTTTTTAGTTGAAGACTTATATTTTAAAAATCTATGATTAGATTTTAAAAAATGCGACTCTTTATTATTAAAACTAAAAAAATAATAACATACAAACAATAACGTCAAGGTCGGTGTCGTGGATGCTTATCTTTGCGCGTGAGGGAAGTTAACGAAGGATCCCGTTCCAATAAATTTCGTAAAAATTAACCGTATCTCCGTAAATAATGGACCGATTTTGATGTTTCTTTTTTTAATCTGGGGTAGCTTGAAAAATTATTAATATTGGTGCAAATAGTTTTTCAAAATAGGGTGTATTTAATTTAAAACAACTGTACCTAATACGGACACCTTAAACGCAAATGATTATTGTGGCTCACTAAATCAATATTTTTAGACGTGTAATGTCTCATTTTAAAGCTAAAAGAAAGAACTTTAAATATCATGAGTTTCATTACGATCAATATTTACGAAATGCACGTGGATTTACGTAAATGTTGTAAATGAATTTACCTTATTATCCCTCGTAATAATTACATTTGGAACCTGGAGATAAATTGAATTATAATTTTTATTATTTCTATATTGTAACTAATTATTATAATTAATTTTTAGTTTTAATAAATAAAAAAATAATTATTAATAATTGCAAAAATTTTAATAGTAATAATAAAAATTGTTATCTCGATTTTTTTTTCTTTTATTTGTTTTTCATGCAAAAAAATATTTTTATCATTAAATATATTTTAATTTTTTTTCTAAAACTAAACCACAAATAATTGCTAGAAATAATAACTTTAATCTATATATATGAGAAGCTGTTGTTGATATTCAATGTTTATTTAAATACAAATTTAAATTTTCTGATTACCCTTTGTTTATCGATCTTTTCTGCGTTATTTTAAAAATGTTTCTTACATCAAAATCTTAGTGGTTTAGTTTTAGAAAAAAAATTAAAATATATTTAATGATGAAAAAATTTTTCTGCATGAAAAACAAATAAAAGAAAAAAAAATCGAGATAACAATTTTTATTATTACTATTAAAATTTTTACAATTATTAATAATTATTTTTTTATTTATTAAAACTAAAAATTAATTATAATAATTAGTTACAATATAGAAATAATAAAAATTATAATTCAATTTATCTCCAGGTTCCAAATGTAATTATTACGAGGGATAATAAGGTAAATTCATTTACAACATTTACGTAAATCCACGTGCATTTCGTAAATATTGATCGTAATGAAACTCATGATATTTAAAGTTCTTTCTTTTAGCTTTAAAATGAGACATTACACGTCTAAAAATATTGATTTAGTGAGCCACAATAATCATTTGCGTTTAAGGTGTCCGTATTAGGTACAGTTGTTTTAAATTAAATACACCCTATTTTGAAAAACTATTTGCACCAATATTAATAATTTTTCAAGCTACCCCAGATTAAAAAAAGAAACATCAAAATCGGTCCATTATTTACGGAGATACGGTTAATTTTTACGAAATTTATTGGAACGGGATCCTTCGTTAACTTCCCTCACGCGCAAAGATAAGCATCCACGACACCGACCTTGACGTTATTGTTTGTATGTTATTATTTTTTAGTTTTAATAATAAAGAGTCGCATTTTTTAAAATCTAATCATAGATTTTAAAATATAAGTCTTCAACTAAAAATGACGCTTGACTCGTATCTTAATTGTTATAAACAAAGTAACTGTGATTTTTAAAAAAAAATCTTATCTCGGCTCCTATTGGCCTTAGAGAGTTCTTTTTTTTTTTTCTTCTTCGTTTCGAACACAGCTATAAGAATATTTAAATAGCAAATTCGTAAAAGTTATAAATAAAGCCCCAGCTTCATTTATTTATAAAAAAACACCCTTTTTTTAAAGCGTTATAAAAATATTGCAATTTAATTTTCTCATTTGCTCTTAACAAAATATGAAAATTTGAACCTTCATGAAGAGTTTAAGCCCTTATGCAACTCAATATGTTCAGCCAAAAAAAAATTATAGCAATAAACATGATGCGTGTTGGGATAAATAATAGGGAATATCTCAGCAACAAATTAACCAATTTGCTTTTACAACCTCTCTTTCTATTCATATTCATTAAGGCTTCCTTTTAAAAGTTTAAAAATATTTAAAAAATTATTTTTGCAATAAATAATTGATATCTAAGAAATGGCCATTTTTGATGGTTTTTTGGCTTTTTTGCAATAACTAATTGACGAAAATAATCGCGGCAGTACTCAAATTGTAGGTTTTTTTATTCTCCAATACTTTTATTAATTACTTTTTTTGCTAAAATGCATAGGTTGCTTCAGAGAATTAAAAAAGCTGTTTTAGCCAACTTTGCAGCCTCCTGGAGCATTTTCTACCGTTTTTTTTGGTTACATTTTATATAGGGTATGTTTTTTCATCGCCCTTAACAACTCTATATAGGTTTCATTAAGCCTTTAATTAATGTCCTCAAAATGTCTCTATTGATTGGACTACAAAGAAAATATTGCTTTTTTTATTACGAGATGCGGCTTTCTCTTCATTTTTGCTAAAGTTATTAGTTTCTGTAAAAAACTCACTTCTTCGATTAGAAAAGGACAATGATACGTGACCTCCTCTTAAGGCAAAAGCGATGCATGGCCATGACTGAGATTTATTATTGGCTAGGGCTAAAAAACAGAATTTTTCCTAGGAATAGATACAATTCACAGCTATAACTAAGAATAATTTCTGTTTGGGAACAGCAAAAATAATAATTCATATAGCCAAAACTGATTTATTAACTTAACCTAGAATGATTCTGGACTAGGGCCAAAAATCTAATTATTTTCGATCGCATAGGTAAATCGGCTTTGGCCAGAAAACGTAAATTGCTCGCACTTAAGCCTAACCAATACTGTTTTTCGCCAATAAATCTGTTTCGCGAAAAATAAACTTGTACCAAATGAACAGTTCTTGGTCGATATAATGTAACTTTTTTAGAAAATCTTATGTGTAATTGCACAAGCATATTCATATTAGTGAAAACTTTTTTTATGCAAGTATAGCGGTATATATTTTCAAATATAAGACTTTTAATCCAACAAACAATATTTTCACCCCATACAGTTGTTGCTTTTTTGGCTGATGGTCCTACAATTAATAATACACCCGCATTGTGTAGCTTTCATATTGTTAGAGAGACTACATTGCGAACAATGTTCCAAGACCATACTCCTAAGCTTAAGAATTGTAATAAATTATGTTTTCCTTCGAAAGTTTTTATTTTAATGCAATTTAGATTTGTCGGATCTGTCATAACTTATTTCTGGCGATGAAAGCAGGCTATATCCTTGAGTATAAGACTAGTGATTTAAAAAAACGATCATTTGGCCACAAATGGACGTTACTTTTTTGGATATTGTATTTCTAAATTAAAATACACTTAGAAAACCCTACTAGTACTATTTTTTAGCAATTAAGCTATTATGCAGGCAATCAACTCAGTTCAAATTTCAGGAGTAAACATTTTTGGGTAAATTTAGTGTTTTTTTTATGGTACATCTCATTTGTGATCGCTCAAGCATATTTAAAATAGTGGGAATTTTTTTTTTGGTAACAAATATCGATATTCATTGTTGAATATAAGTCTTTTAATTTAGAAAACAATAGTCCTACGTTCATAGTTGTTGCTTTTTTGGCTAATAACTCTACAATTAATAAAACACATGCATTGTGTAACTATTCTCTCGTTAAAAAGACTATATTGCGATCAACTTTCCAAGGCACTAATTCTGAACTCAAACTTGTGATGAATTAGGTTTTATTATCAGAAATCTCGATTTCAATGCAATGTAGATCTTCCGGAACCGTCAACACTTATTCCTAGCAATTCTAGCAGACAAGATCCTCGAGTATAAGACTGTTTATTTAACGAACGATTGTTTGGCTATACATTAATGTTGCTTGTTTGAATATTGTCTTTTTAAATCAAAATACACTTATGAAGCCTCACTACTACTGTTTTTTGTCAATTAAGCTAGTTCGCGAAAAATAAACTTGTACCCAATTTCAGGAATGAACAGTTCTTGGTCGATATAACGTTACTTTTTTTGAAAAATGTTATGTGTAATCGCACAAGCATATTAATAATAGTAAAAACTTTTTTAATGCAAGTAAAGCGGTAAATATTTTTATATAAAAGACTTTTTATCCAACGAACAATACTTTTACCCCATATGGTTGTTGCTTTTTTGGCTGATGTTCCTACAATTAATAATACACCCGCATTGTGAAGCTTTCTCCCCACATAGCATGAAATAAAACAGTGAAATATTTCAAAATATTTTAGTGAAAGATTTCTTAGAAATATTTTATAAATATTGTTGAAATATTTCGTAACAAGATATAACGAACGAATAAAAAATCTTTTAATGAAATCTTTCGGCAATATTACAGTAATATTATATTGAAATATTTCATGAAATCGCGATGAAATATTACAAATAATATTTCATAAATCTTCCAACAATATTTCTCTGCAAGATTATTGATTTACTTATATTACAATAAAAGATTGATGAAAGCTTTCAAAGAAAGTTTTCACGAAACATGATTGAAAAATTTATGAAAGATTTCTCACAGGCGTTCTCCTAGCTGTACCTCGAAAACTTCACGCAATCTTTCATAAATCTTTTATGCAACATTGCAAGGTAATATATTAGCGATCTTACAGAGAAGGCTTCACGGAATATTTCATAAATCTTTCAACAATATTTCACTGCAAGATTTTTGGTTCACTTAGACTGCGATGAAAGATTGTTGGAAGCTTTCATTAAAATCTTTCAGGAAACATGTTTGAAAGATTTATGCGAGATTTCTCCCATACGTTTTCCCTACTGTACCTTGAAACAGTCACGCAATCTTTTATAAATCTTTAATATAATATTGCAACGAAACGTAGTAGCAATCTCACAAAGAAGGTTTCACGGAATATTTCATGAAATCTTTCAACAATATTTCTCTGCAAGATTTATGGTTCACTTAGACTGCGATGAAAGATTGTTGGAAGCTTTCATCGAAATCTTTCAGAAAACATAATTGAAAGATTTATGAAAGATTGCTCCTGAGCGTTCTCCATGCTGTTCCCAAAAATCTTGACGCAATATTTCATATATCTTTCATGTAATATTGCAAGGAAATATAGTAGTAATCTCTCAAAGAAAGCTTCATGGAATATTTTATAAAATCTTTCAACAATATTTCTCTGCGAGATTTTTTGTTTACTTAGACTACAACGAAAGATTATTGGAAGCTTTCATAGAAATTTTTAAGAAAACCTGTTTGAAAGATTTATAAAAGATTTCTCTCCAGTGTTCTCCATGCTTCAGCCAAAAACCATCACACTATCTTTCATAAATCTTGCATGAAAAATTTTTAAAACTGTGGTAATTTTGCAATGAAAAATTGTAGAAATCTTTTATAAATATTTCCTTGAAATATTACCGTCAATGTTGCTAAAATCTTTCATAAATCTTTCATGAAAGATTTTTGTAACTCTGATAATCTTGCAATGAAAGATTGCAGAAATATTTATAAATATTTTCTTAAAATATTACCGTAAATATTGCTCAGATCTTTCATAAATTTTTCATAAAAGATTTTTAAAACAGTGATAATCTTGCAATGAAAGATTGTGGAAATCTTTAATAAATATTTTCTTGAAATATTACCGTAAATATTGCTGAAATCTTTCATAAATCTTTCATGAAAGATGTTTGTAACTCTGATAATCTTGCAATGAAAGATTGTAGAAATATTTTAGAAATATTTTCCCGAAATATTACTGTTGATGTTGCTGAAATCTTTCATAAATCTTTCATGAAAGATTTCTATGATAGTTACAATATTGCAATGAAAGATTTATTTGATTCCTTAAATCTGGCCACGATATATTGTGTGAATATTTATTCGAAATGATTTAGAAATCTTGTTAAAATATTTCAGAAATCTTTTAATGAAATATTTTTAGGAGTTATTTTTCTGCAACGATTGAGTTTCCTAATCATGCCGATAGGAGGACGCGCGTTCAATGCGCGTTTTGTCCCCAAGTGGTAAGAGGATAGCTGACTTACTATATAAGGCAAAAGCTTTAATTAGTGCATACGTGCGCAGCGCTTATCTTATCCAATATAAATGCGACTTTATAAGTGAATGTAAAATTATGTATGCGGATATGTGTTTCATATAGAAGTATAATGAATCCAAATATAATATGGTATCATGTAAATAAAAACTATAATTATTGTGAATATATATGTATGTGTGTGTGTGTGTGTGTGTGTGTGTGTGTGCGCGTGTGTGTGTGTGTGTGTGTGAATGTGTGTGTGTGTATGTGTATGTGTGTGTGTATGTTATATCGATATCACCGAAAGATTGTAAAAATGAAAGATTTTTATGATGTTATAATCTTGCAATGAAAGATTGTAGAAATCTTTCAAAAAGATTTCCTTGAAATATTACTTTAAATATTGCTGAAATCTTTCATAAATCTTTCATGAAAGATTTATTTGATTGTTTAAATATTACTTCGAAATATTGCATAAATATTTCCTGAATATTTATTTGAAATATTTTAGAAAATCTTGTTAAAATCTTTCAGAAAACTTTCATTGAAATATTTGTTTGCAGTCTCTCAGGTGAACATAACGGACTTTCAACAACATTTCCGTTTAAAACTTTTCACAAAAGGCTAATGAAAGATTTTATCGATATGTACAGTAAATATATTTCTGAAAGAAAGGAGAAATATTTCATAAATCTTTCATGAAAGATTTCTATACTGGTGATAATCTTGCAATGAAATATGGCATCAATCTTTCAGAAAGATTTCCTTGAAATATTTTTGTAAATATTGTTGAAATATTTCGTAAATCTTTCATGAAAGATTTTTCAAACTGATAATCTTGCAATGAAAGATTGTAGAAATCTTTCATAAATATTTTCTTGAAATGTTACCGTAAATATTGCTGAAATCTTTCATAAATCTTTCATGAAAGATTTATTTGATTGTTTAAATATTGCTTCGAAATATTGCATAAATATTTCTTAAATATTTATTTGAAATATTTTAAAAAATCTTGTTGAAATCTTTCAGAAAACTTTCATTGAAATATTTATTTGCAGTCCCTCAGGTGGACATAGCGGGCTTTCAACAATCTTTCATCGAAAGATGTTTGAAATCTTTCATTCTTTCCTTGCAAATATTTCTGAAAGCTTTCATAAATATTTCATGCTATGCAGCAAGAAGTCTAGCAAAATGTCTGGCTGAGAGGCTGGCAAAAAGTCTGGTGAAAAGGCTCGATAGAAAATTGGCATAATTTTGCTAAGAGTATGCTGCCGTGTTAAGTAAAAACTTACATAAGTGACATTTCGATGAAAAATAAATTTCTTCTATCAATAGATCCGATAAAAAAATAGCCAATTAAATGAATAAAAAAAAAGTTGTTTCAAATTTTTCGCTAAAAAATGAGGAAATATTTAAGTATTGAAAAATTAAAAATTGGATGGAAAAAATTGATATTCTTTCACTTTATCACTTTAATTTATTTTACACTTATGTAAGTTTTTACTTAACACGGCAGTATAGTGAAAAGTGTAACAAAAGGTCTGGCTAAGAGTCTTGTAAGAAGTCTGGTGAAAAGTCTTGCTAAGAATTTGAAGAAAGTCTTGTAAGGAGTGTGGCAACAAGTTCAGCAAAATATCTAGCAAAGAGTGTGGCAAAATGTCTGTCGAAAAGTCTAGCGAAAAGTCTCGCGGATAGTCCGTCGAAAAGAATAGGGAAAAGTCTGGCAAAAAGTCTTGCTGAGAATATGTCAAAAATTCTTGCTAATAGTCTGGCAAAAAGACTAGCAAAATGAATGGTGAGGAGTCTAGCGAAAAAGCTGCCAGAAAGTCTAGCGAGAAGTCTAGTAATAAGTGTGGCGAGAAGACTTGCTAGGAATTCGGCAACAAGTCTTGCTTAAGTCTGATAAAAAGCCTAGGAAAATCCCTAGTAAAGAGTATGGTAAAGTGTCTTGCTACGTGCATAACAAAAAGTCCAGCAAAATGTCTGGCTAAAAGTCTAGAAATAAGTCTGACAATGAGCCTAGGAAAAAGACTGGCGAAAAGTTTGTCTAAGAGTGTGCCAAAAAGTCTATCGAAAAGTTTAGCAAAAAGTGTGGCTAAGAGTTTTGTAAAAGGTCTGGTGGAACGTCTGGGAAAATTCTGGCGAAAAGTCTTCCTTAGTTTGACAACAAGTCTTGCTAAGAGTCTGGTAGTAACTCTATAAAAATCTGTTGCAAAGAGTCCAGTATTAAATATGGCAAAAGGTCGAGGAAAAAGTCTGGCAAAAAGTGTAGCAAAAAGTCATGCTAAGAATTTGACATAAAGTCTGACAAAAAGATTATGAAAAAATTTGGCTGAGAATCTGGCGAAGTTTCTTGCAAAATGTGTGGAAAAAAATCTGGCAAAAAGTCTGGAGATAAGTCTAATAAAAAATCTTTCTTAGATCCTGGCAAAAAATCTATCATCATGTCTTGCTTAAAGTCTAGCAAAAATTCTATTAATATCTCAGGCCAACATTCTTGTTAAAGGTCTAGCGATAATTCTTAGAAAAATTCTGGTGGAAAGGCTAGCGAAAAGTCTACCAAAATGTCTGGCCAAGAGTCTTGTAAAAAGTCTAAGAGAAAGTATAGGTAAAAGTCTGGAAGAAAGTCTTACCAAGAATTTGGCATAAAGTTTTGCTAAGAGACTAGCAAAAAGTCTAGCAAAATATCTGGCTAAAAGTCTAGCAAGAAGTCTGGTAAAAAGTCTTGCGAAAAGCCCGTCAAAAAGTCTAGCAAAATGTCTGGCTAAGAGTTTGGCAAAAAGGATGTCGAGAAGTCTGGCGAAAAGTCTAGATATAAGTCGGGCGAAAAGTCTTGCTGAAAGTCTAACAAAAAGTTTAGCAAAATATTTGGCTAAGAGTCTGGCAAAAAGTCTGGCGAAAAGTCTGTAGAAAAGTCTAGGAGATATTCCTATTGATAAGTCTCTCAAAAAGTCTTTCAAAAGTCTTGCTAGTATTTTGGCAAAAATTATTACAAAATGTCTAGCTATGAGTCTGGTAAATAGTCTGGCAATAAGTCTAGGAAAAAATCTGGCAAAAAGTCAAACAAAAAGTTTGGTGAAAAGTCTTACAAGAAGTCTCGCAAAACATCTGGAGGAAAGTCTGGCTAAAAGTATGTCGATAAGACTGGTCAAAAGTCTGGCGATAAGTCTTGCAACAAGTGAGACAAATAATTTGGTGGTGAAAACTCTGGCAAAAAGTCTGTTTCAAAGTCTGTCAAAAAGTCTGGCAAAATGTCTGCCTAACTGTCAGACGAAAAGTCTACGAAAAAGTCTGGCAAAATGTCTGCCTAACTGTCAGACGAAAAGTCTACGAAAAGGTCTAGCAAAATGTCTGCCTAACTGTCAGACGAAAAGTCTACGAAAAGGTCTGGTAAAAAGCCTCCCAAAAAGTCTAGGAAAATGTCTGGCAAAAAGTCTTGCTAAGAGTCTGTCAAAAAGTCTGCATAATGTCTACAGAAGAGTCTGAAAAAAAGACAGTCGAAAAGTAGGAGTAGTATTTTGCAAGAATGGTAGATTAGAATCTAAAGTATAAAACTACTCATTTAACCAAAGATAGTATCACCTTGAATAGAAGTTGCTTTATTGAAAAACCTAATTTCTAGTTAATTAATCTTTTGAAATCATAATAACTGGTTTTTTATTAGAATGGCAAATTTGCTTCTTGACTCTAAAGCTTTTAATTTAAGTAATGATCGTTTTACCATCAATAGATGTTGCTCATAAGAGCATGAAGCAGTCCGCCTTTTAATAAAAATCCACCAAAATACTATACATAAAAATTCATATTACTAACTTTCAATGTATTATATTTTAAGGTTAAGTTTGTCAAGTTTGATATCTACTTTTCAATTCAAGTTTATAAATGAATAACATCCAAATGATTTTTTAATTTAACAAAAGTTATTGTGTTAACATAGCTTTAGTGCAGACAAGTCATTATATTTGTTTAATTTATGTATTTAAAAAGATACCAATAAAATAAAAAAGATAAAATTTGATTGCTACAGCTTCAACAACCCGTTAAGAAACATGAATCTTTGATTGAATATACACTTAGATAGCGTAACAGCTACTATTTTCTGTCGCAAAATCTATTTTGCGAAGAATTTCTCAAGACTACATATCTAAAATAAAGTATTATAAAAAATATCATGTTTCTTTTTTGGGAAACCTCAATATTATGCTATTTAGGGGATGTAAAACAGACACTACACTATTATTCATAAATATTGCCTATCTTTTCATTTTATTGCAAGATTTCAGGAAAATAAATGCATTAGCTTGTAGTATGTATCGGGAACATTATTCAGTTAAATTTTGAAATAAATTTATTCATTAGTTTTTAATAGCTTTAGGTTCCAATATCATATATTTATAACTTTGTTTCATTTAAATATAATGAATTATTAAAGAGTTATAACATTTAAAAGTATATAAATTTTACACAAATCTAATGCAATCATAAATAATAATGCCAAACTTTCAAAAATGATTTTATTTGACTGTGACAAAGTTTATTTTGTTCAGTTTGAAATTTAAAATCTATTAACGAGGATGGAATTTTGATTTTGATTTTTTATTAAAATTTATAGCTGATTTTCTATGATAAAACAGTAAGTACCGTCTGAGACATATACATTTTTTCGCAGAAAATTAGCAATAAATTTTAGTAAAAAATAAAAATCGAAATTCCATCCTCGTCAATAGATTCTCAATTTTAAACTGAACAAAATAAACTTTGTTGCAGTCAAATAAAACCATTTTTGAAAGTTTGGCATTATTATTTATAATTGCATTAGATTTGTGTAAAATTTATAAACTTTAAAATGTTACAACTCTTTAATAATTCATTATATTTAAATGAAACAAAGTTCAAAATGATTGTTTTAAGAGCACATTGGATCTTTCTATCCTTTTCTAATTGAAAAATGTAGGATATTGGAAAAACTAGTGGTTATTGATAGAAATTAAGAGTTGTCCGCAACTTGTACAGTAAAAAACAATATTTTTTCTTATGAGGACAAATTAATTTTGATGCTTTGTTTTCAAGAAAAGTTTGACATACTTAAACATCATAATCTCTAGCTTAAGTTATGATTTTTCAAGTATGTCAAACTTTTCTTGAAAACAAAGCATCAAAATTAATTTGTCCTCATAAGAAAAAATATTGTTTTTTACTGTACAAGTTGCGGACAACTCTTAATTTCTATCAATAACCACTAGTTTTTCCAGAACCCTACAATTTTTAAGTAAAAAAGGATAGAGGGATCCAGCGTCCTCTTAATATTATCTAATAAGTTACTAAACTGAAAATTGAATAATTACTTTCTACCGAAAAATATAGACGATTTTCTAAAAAATTAGCTTTTGACACAGACTGTATAGCCCATACAACCTTAAGCTTTTCTAAAATTGTACTAATTGATATTTACAAGAACGGCAAAATTGATTCTCGCCAATCAGACTTATTATTCGATGAAACTTGGCGAAAGACACTTTGGCTTAATTTCATATAAATTATATGTATGAAAAAAAATTCAGTTTTGAAGCGGGAAAGAGGTCTCTTGTTAAACGCGTAAATCAAATTTTTTTTTTTGTAAAAGCATAATAATTCTTAATAGCATGTCGGAGTGCCGCCCTTCTTAATAATTGTTGAAAATATACACACCCATACTAGGTGTCATCACCTATTGAGAATATTTTAGTTGACAGTTGAAGAGAATCAACTTGCGTCTCGTCCTCGTTCAGTTCAGTTAAGGGCATGCATACGCTCTACTACACCGGCCGGTATAGCAGAGCGTAGGCCGAATTTCTAGAATCGAAGAATTAACCTTGTAAAAAAACTAATCATCAGAATGAATTTTCCTTTTACAGTTCACTTTATTGTGAGATAATAAAGGGCGGAAAATAGAAAAATCTCAGAAAAATAGTGAATTTTCCGAAAATAGAGATAAAAGTATAGCAGAGCGTAGGCCGAATTTCTAGAATCGAAGAATTAACTTTGTAAAAAAACTAATCATCAGAATGAATTTTCCTTTTGTAGGTCACTCTATTTTGAGATAATAAAGGGCGGAAAATAGACAAACCTCAGGAATTTCGAAAAAAAATTATTTTTCTCAAAATAATATGAAAATAATTATCATAATAGAAAGTTTAATGTTGTCAGATTGGCAACACCTGACTCTGACGCGATGGCGTTTTTCTTATGCTGTGTCGCGAACTTCGAAATTTGAAATATATTGAATATTATTATTGAATATTATGTTTTATTTTTTTTTTGACAGGGATAAAATATTTTCGTTGTATATGTGTGAGGTATAGTGAACAAAATAGAAAGGAAAAGACAATACAAACGTGTGCGTACGGGTATAAGACACGCACACACATGAAGTCTTTGCTATTCTGTTGCTTTTTTTTACAGTAAGGCCCTTCTTACAGTAAACAATGAAAGAAGGGCTTTCTTACATTGTTTACTCTACCTGACACGTATAAAACAGAAAGTAGAATATTTTACATTCTTTTTTTTCTAATGAAAAATCATAAAAATTTCCTACATGCAGAAATAATGTATTCTAAACATTTGCAATGCATACAATAATAGCTAATTCATTTTCGAATATATCATCACTCACCTATACACAAGATGTTAGAAAAAGAAAAAGAAAGCAACAGAATAGCTGCAAACGCGACTTCATGTGTATGCGTGTCTTATACCCGTACGCACACGTTTGTATTCTTTTTTCCTTTCTATTTTATTCGCTATACCTCACACATATACAACAAAAATATTTTATTTATGCCAAAAAAAAAAAAAAATATCATTGCTTTCATTACAGAAGAATAAAGAATGATTGAGTTATCATTTGCATAAAATGATAATATTCAATATATTTCAAATTTCGAAGTTCGCGTTACAGTGTAAGAAAAACGCCAAAACGTATCGCGTCAGAGTCAGGTGTTGCCAACCTGACAACATTAAACTTTCTATTATGATAATTATTTTCATATTATTTTGAGAAAAATAATATTTTCCGAATTCCTGAGGTTTTTCTATTTTCCGTCCTTTATTATCTCAAAATAGAGTGACCTACAAAAGGAAAATTCATTCTGATGATTAGTTTTTTTACAAAGTTAATTCTTCGATTCTAGAAATTCGGCCTACGCTCTGCTATACTTTTATCTCTATTTTCGGAAAATTCACTATTTTTCTGAGATTTTTCTATTTTCCGCCCTATATTATCTGACAATAGAGTCAACTGTAAAAGGAAAATTCATTCTGATGATTAGTTTTTTTACAAAGTTAATTCTTCGATTCTAGAAATTCGGCCTACGCTCTGCTATATCGGCCGGTATAGTAGAGCATATGCACGCCCTTAAAGTCCGTCTGTTAAAGCCAGAACTTGTATTTTATAGAGAGATCATTTAATTTAATACATTTTGTAAAGATTAAATAAAGACTATTAAATAATATAAACTGTACTCTGCATTTATTAATTATTTAACAGCTTATGCGCCCAGAGTGCTTTTAACTGCGTGTTTTATTTAATTAAATTAAGAAAGGGGTTTGTGTGGTTTGGAGCGTGCGTCAGTCTATTTAGTGAATTGTTGTATTGTTCTTTATCCCCTGGTGGAAGCGTCAGAGATAGCGAGTCAAGGAACGTAAGGACAGGACGAAGGACAGCAGGGGGAGAAAAAGAAGTTGACTCTGGGTAAGAATTTGTCTTTATTTTCTCTCAATTCTATAAGACAGTAATGGCGTCGCATGCACGCTTATAGAAAGAAAGAAAAGGACAGAAAATAGGTAGCGTCGTGCGCTAGTCTATAGAGAGGGAGTGAGAGAGAAATAAAGTGAGTCGCCATGTTGGGTAAAATGACGCAACGTGTTTGAGTATGACAGATTCATGCGTGCACGAGAAAAATTATTTTTTATGCTTTGTGTGTGTGTGTGTGTGTATGTATATAGAACGAGAGAAAAGACTATACACGCACAAAATAAAATTGACAGACTAAATAAACGACAACACGAAGTGAAGAAGGTTTTTACGTATGTGTATAAGTGTATATGTATATATATACAGTACCGTCCATAAATTCGTGAACAAAATTTTGAAAAACATCGCTCCTTTAAAGAGTTTTATCTCTGGTTCTAAAGGTCGTAGAATAAAAATCAAAAAAGGAAATTAAAATATACAAAAAATACTAACTTTTTATGGTGTTTAAAATTTTTCTAAACCATTTTTTCCATTTTTTATCCTTCTTTAAAAAAATGTCAATTTTTCACATTTTTAAACATTTTTTCAATCACTTATATCTTTTTTGGAAATGATTATTAATGAAAAATTCCAACAGGAATCGAAAGAATTCTAAAAAACCTAAAATTTATCACTACTGGTTTTTTTTCCTACGAAGCTTATTTAGGTAGTTATAAGCAATTGAGAGCAAGTGATTGAAAAAATGTTTAAAAATGTGAAAAATTGACATTTTTTAAAAGTAGGATAAAAAATGGAAAAAATGGTTTGGAAAAGTTTTTAACACCATAAAAAGTTAGTATTTTTCGTATACTTTAATTTACTTTTTTGATTTTTATTCTACGACCATCAGAACCAGAGATAATGCTCTTTAAAGGAGCGATGTTTTTCAAAATTTTGTTCACGAATTTATGGACGGTACTGTATATATATATATATATAAATATGTATAGTGGATGCACGCGCGAGGTCTGAACAGATTTATGACGGTATAGACAGAAATAAATAGAAACCGGTTAGGAACTAATATTTGCAAAAATTGCCGCTTGGATTTGGTTAAATTTCGCTATGATTAAAAATAAATGTAAAAACGGATGCGTTTTTATGTTGAAATACTAAGTATGATTGCTTGAAGGAAGAAAGGCGTTGGCCTGACTTTCGCAAACTGAAAGAAAATAATGCACACAAACATGGCGGCCATAGGCCCAAGTCGAGTTGATGAAAAGACGTCGACACCGTGTACAATAAAAGGACCGTGAAGACGTGTGCGCGCAATTAGAAAAAGACAGAAAGACGGTGACTGCTAAAAGACGAGAATAAACTCGCAGGCATATACATATACATATGTACGTATAACATGGTTATAGCATAAAGAAAAGAGACAGTACATAAGTTTGATCGTATATGTATAGGAGAATTAATATTAAGAAAAATATATTTAAGAATATTCAATTAATTGAAATTATCATTATACAGAGGAAAGAAGTTTATTGCAACTTCACAAAACATCCTCATGAGAATATGTATATGGCAGTTGTTGAAGGCAGCATTGTATTCAAAATTATGACAAATTGAATACAAATTAGGTAATGAATAATGATTATTTCAAATTAAAAATTTTATTTTATTAAGCTTGAACGTACGTATATAAAAATATTTTTTAATAAATATATCCATGGTTTTGAAAAATAATATTGATCGATCGTAGTTGCTGTTTTCACATACATAATAATACTTGTGTTCAGTATATTGTGTATGGGAATAATAGCACATATGTATAATTATAAATATAAAAATATACATAAATAACTGGCAAATTTGATTGATTTAACATTGCTTGTGTTCGGCATGTTAGATTGATTCTCTTAAATTGTTATAAATATGAATTACCTAATATTGCTTGTGTTCGGCATACTAGGTTGATTCACTTTATTTTGATAGATATATTGAGCTTGAAGGGCTTGTGTTCGGTCTATTAAGCTCATAATATATATATATATATATACTAGGGGGGGTACCCCCCTGCTCGTTCCACTCGCCAACCCCTATTAAAGTTATCATTTCAATATAAAATATAACACTTATGCATTGTTTTATATACAAATTTTTTTATTATAATATATTTTTATTTAATATATTTTACATTTTAGAATGATTATAAAAAACAATTTTTTAAATTATTCAAAATAATATAAAAAATTAAATAAAACATATAAATTATAAAACAAAATGATTTTTATGGCTACTGGTGAAGGCTTCCATTAATAAAAAGACCAAAAATAACTTTAAGTACAAATGAATCGTCTTCTTTGCCTTTTATTTTACACAGAAAACAATTTCCTATAGTGTTAGCATTTGCAATTACAATTAATAAGTCACAAGGACAAAGTTTTGAAAATATAGGTATATATATTAAAAAACCATTATTTTCACATGGTCAGCTATATGTCGCACTTTCAAGATGTAAAAATGAAAAAAAAATATATATATTCAAAATGAATTAGATAATAAAAATGAAATTAAAAACATAGTTTGGAAAGAAATATTAAAATAATAATTTATATAATTTAATTATTTATATTAATTGTTTATATAATTTAATTATTATTGTTTACAGGTATCGTATTTATAAAATTCATTCATATATATATATATATATATAAAATATAAAATATATATACATATATATATATATATATATACATATATATATATATAAATTTAAACACATAACAAAATGGAATGGAATGCAATTGAAGGTCAATACGTTATTATTGATAATGTAAATGATCAAGAAATGATGGATAGTTTAAATGATAACATTGAAGATTATTTAAATTATGAGGAAGAGTATGAATATTATTTAGAAAATCTTGCTGATAATAATAGTTCAGATGATACTGAAATATCTATTTTAAATAATTCAATAAATTCATATATTGGTGAAGATAATGAAAAATTAGAATTTCATAATTGGAAACAAGTACCAGAATATTATAAATATTACACTAATAAAATTATAGAATATAAAATAACATTAAATGAACCAATAAATGAATTTTATCTAAATCAAAACTACGAAATATATTCAAGATATTTATTGAACATTGCACACATTTTAAAAAAAATATTATGATATATTTTTTTAAATTTATTATTTATTTAAATTATAAATTCAATATTTTTATGAAATGTTTAATATTTTATTAAGATTAAATTTTATGAAAGAAAAATTGATATATTTCTAAAATGTAAAATTAAGTAAAAAGATATCAAACAGGAATTTTAACGAAATAATCCTTTAAATCTTAAAAATCTTAAATTTATATTTAAATATATCAAACATTATGTTGAATTAATATAGTGAAATAATTAAAAATTATTTTATTTAATATTTAATGTAATATTTACATAAAATATTAAACATTATATAAAACTATTAATAATTAATAATTTAAAAAATTTTGATATATTTATAAAATGTCAGATTAAGAAAAAAGATATCAAACAGGAATTATAACAAAATAATCCTATAAATCTTCAAAATCTTAAGTATACATTTAAATATATCAAATGATAATAGTAAAAAATTTTACTAAAAAATTTATGATTTCACAATGATAAAAATCTAAAAGATTTAAAATAAAAGGTTGTGTAAAAACCAACTTAATCTATATGTCATGAATAATGATTAAAATTTATTAATAATTTTTTTCAGATATTTTACATAAATAATTAATATTATTAATTTTTTTTCATATTTCTATGTCAATAATAAAAATTTAATAAAAAATGTACAATTATATAATATTATGTATAATATAAAAATATATTATAATAAAAAAATTTTTATATAAAACAATGCATAAGTGTTATATTTTATATTAATATGATAACTATAATGGAGGTTGGCGAGTGGAACGAGCAGGGGTGTACCCCTAGCCAAAATTATTTTCAGGAGGATATAAATAAATAAATTTGTAGAGATACTACCAAAGACGCGTTAGGTTTTTTTATTAATGGAAGCCTTCACCAGTAGCCATAAAAATCATTTTGTTTTATAATTTATGTTTTATTTAATTTTTTATATTATTTTGAATAATTTAAAAAATTGTTTTTTATAATCATTTTAAAATAAAGAAAATAAAAATTTTTTCAATAAAATTTTTGTATTAATTCTAGCATTAATTAATTTTAATAGTATAAATTATATATTATTATGTTAAGTTTTAAGTTTGTATATTTAAATACATACATTATTATATTGTGGGAGGGCAGTGGAGGGGTTGTGGGGGTGCCGTGGGGGTACTGTGGAGGGGTGCGGGTGTGTGTGGAGGGGTGTGGAGGGGTGTGGGTGTGTGTGGAGGGGGCGGGGGGGTGTGGAGGGGTGTGGGGGGTGTGGAGGGGTGTGGATGGTACTTAGAATAAAAGCAACAATAAAAAATATCGTAATATTTTAAACAATTTTACGTTATTTTGTGGAGGGGTCGTGGGGGTGCCGTGGGGGTGCTGTGGAGGGGCGTGGAGGGGTGTGGAGGCGTGTGGGGGGGTTGTGGAGGGTGTGGAGGGGTGCAGGGGGGTTGTGAAGGGGTGCAGGGGGTGTGGAGGGGTGTGGGGGGTCCGAGGGTTAATTTTTAATATAACTATATAATATAGGTAGATATATATATATATATATATATATATATATATATATATATATATATATATATATATATTTTATATAATTAACTCTAACGTGAATTATCTAGTTTTGCTTATGTTCGGCAAAATTATATGAATTTTATTTATATTGGTTCATTATTCCTTTATAGTTGACAAGTACGTTACGAGTGAAGATTTTGACCTGGTGATAAGAACAGTCACAGAGATGAAGACAAAGTGAAGACAGATTATATATGCCCTATTGTACGACAGGTGGCCACGCTATGACTGATAAGAAAGAGAGAAAAGACAGAATTAACAACAGCAATGAGACTGAGAAGACGGAGGGGCTATATAACGAGAAAGAACAGAAAGTAGAATAAAGTGACGGTTTTGAAGACAGCTCTGTAAAAACTGTAGTTAAAGTAACTGCAGGAGGTCAAATAGCAATAGATAAGGAAAGACGAAAACAAATCAAAGTGTTGGCAGCAAAATTGAATGATGTATTGGAAAAAATATGTATATGACAAAAGAAAAAAAACAGATGAAAATAAGAACGAAGACGGAGCCAAATACAGAGAAGAGACATATGGGATAACAATACGACTGAAACGACAGAAATAAAGACGGAGACAGAAAACAGAATCAATGAAATGACTGAAGCAAAATTGGCAGACCTATCTGACCAATTGGACAAGGTAATCCATTGCCTTAACTATATTGAGTTTATACTCAATACAGTTAAGGCAGAAATAGCAAAGAGCAAGAAAGGCGAAGAAAAGAAGAATAGAGCAGAAAGGAGATGACGATTTGATGGCTTTGATGGTGAAGGAGGGAAGCGCCATGTGGGTCTTTGGCGGCCAGGCTCTGAACGCAATGAAGGAGGAATTTGAACAGGGAAAGGAGGATGACTACAGGTAACGAGGCAAGAAGGACGGATAAATCCAAAGACAACAAAATGACATATCAGGTAAACAATGATTTTGAAAATTATACACTTAACGCAAGTTTCGGGAACTCGACAGTCTTGGACGAACACTTAGAATCGGTAAATAAATTGAAAATATCACGTTTAATACAAATAAAGGTTGATAAAAGACTTATAAAGAAAATGACAGTATTTTAGACGTTTTTAAACAGTTGACAGAAATTATCGAAACCGGACTGACTGCAAAAGATGGACCAGTAAAACGCTATTATAAATTAACGACTCAAATCAAATTTGAAAACTTTGGATTATTTTATATCTGAATTAAGTTCGCTGGACTTATTGTATGTTGTAGATAGTACTATTGTAGTAAATGAAATTTCGTGATATTTTAATAAATAGAATAGATAAAGACTATCATGCTAGAGTTATGAAAATTAAAGATCCAGTTGAATTGTTGAACAGAATTAAAGAATTTAAATGAAGCAAGGTAAATAACTCCATCTAGTATAAAAAAAAAAAAAAAAAATACAACATCTAGTATAATACAGCGAAAGATAAGGCAGTTAATTTTATAGACAGATTTGAAGAAATAGTAAGAGGTTATAATAACATGTCAAAAGTTAAATCGTTGTCTGAAGAAGACGAAAGAGATTTCTCTTATAATACTATCATAAGCAAAGTACATCAAGTAGAAGAAATAAATTTTATGACAGAAAGTGTTACAGTGAAAGGGTTATCTTATGCTAAACTGAAGTCACTCATTATACAGGTTGAAAGCCATCAAACGACAGCTATGACGGTCGAATCAAGGGCGATACAGAAACTGCGATGTTTTGAATGCGACAGTTATGGGTACTGTGCCAGCGACTGCCCACGACAGGGAAATAGCATAAAGAAGTGTTACTTTTGTCAGAGATTTACCCGTGACCATGTGATCTCAACATGTCCAAAGCGTCAGGGACATTCGATACAGAAAGACAGAAAAAGATATGAATCAAAATATTATAATAATCAAAGTAAAGAAAGTACAAGTCGGACAGCATTCAAACGTAAGAAAGCTAATCTCATTAATAATGTCAATCAAAAATTAGCAAAACTTGTCAATAAAAGGAGACAAGAAAATGATGTAAAATACAACAGAGGAAAATATCAAAAAGAAGGCAGTTTAAGCCAATTAGAATCTAGAAACAAGAAGAATAATGAACCGAGTGCTGACAGTGGTGCGACAGAACGTTTGACAAATTCAAAGTTGATTTTCAAGACATTTATTAAACAACTAGACGAAGTCCAATGCGCAAATAAAGACTGCAGCGCAAATCTTAAATCTAAGGGAGAAGGAAGTGTGCAAACAAATACGACTGATGGAAAATTTATTATTTTAGACAGAGTAATCTGCATGGAAAACTTAAATGAAAATTTTTCATCCTTACCAATATATAATCAGCCATATTGGTTGATTGAATTTGAATCAGAAGCGACAGAAAATAATTTAAAACAAAGATAGGTTCTAGTATATGTAACAGGTAGAATGAATGAAGAACAGAATATTGAAGAAAATAATCAATTTAATGAAGAGGAAGAAAATCAGACAGTCAAAGAAGAAAAATATTTAGATTGCAGACAGAAATATTTATAAATCACATGAGATTGAAGTCAGTGAAGAATTCCAATGTGAGATTGAAAATACAAAAGCGACAGAGAAAATAAATACAAAAAATTACGCTATGTTGTGGCATTTTCGAATGGGCCATGCATCAGTTGATTATTTAAGAAAATTACAATTAAAATTTCCTAATATCAAAACTTTAAAACAAGCTGTATTTGATGATACGTTGAAAGACTGTGAAGTGTGCATGATTGCAAAGTTTAACAAATTGCCATTTAAGACAGTCAAACATAGAACAATTGAACCTTTGCGAATAATAAATTCAGACACAATGGGTTTCATGTAAACTATACGAAAGCAGAGATGTACGATTTAACGAAAAATTAGTCTACAAGGACAGATACGCAACAACTGATATACAAGATTGGAAACAAATTGATGAAAAGATAAAGATGCATGGTTTGTGAATTTTATATTAGAAGATAGAGAAAATGGAACATGAATACAAAAACCTGAGGGAGAGAAAGTCAAAAGACCAGTTGGACAACCAAGAAACAAAAATAATAAGACTGATAAAAAGTAACAAGGATCAGATAGAGAGAAAATAAAAAAAATTAGTAGGACGACCGACAAAAGTTAAAAAAAATACTGAATATGAAGTGCAAGAATCGGAGGGAGAGAAACCAAAACGACGGATTCAATTACCAATGGAAACACAAGCAAGTACAGAAAATAAGATAGATGAAGGAACTCATGTTTTATTAGCAGAAATAAATAATGACCTGAGTACAACTTGGAAGCCATGAAGTCAAAAACTTAAAAAAAAAAAAGGACCAAAACTATTATTGAAGAATTAGAATGTATGTATAAGAATAATGTATGGAAATTAGTTGACAGATCAATTGGGATGAATGACAGAAAAAGATCAAACATTATACATTCAAGATGGGTATTTAAAAGAAGGAAGTCAGTATAATAAGATATAAAGCCAGACTAGTAATTCATAGTTTTAAAGACAGAAATGAGTATGATATACAAGAAACATATGCACCGGTTTCACGATTACATTTAATCAGATCTATACTGGCAATGGCAAACAAACTAGATTCAGAAATATGTCAGATGGACGTGAAGACGGCTTTTCTAAATGGATATTGAAACAGTGAGATATATATGGAAATACCTGAAGGGATGACTGCTTATGAAAGGATCAAACAAAACAAGATGTGTATATTGGAAAATGCTTTATACGATTTGAAAGTCAGTCTAAAATGTTGGAATGAAAGATTTAAAAAGACAGTAAAGAAATGTGGACTTAGATCATTCAACAATGAGCCTTGTCTATTTACTCAGCAAGAAAAAGACGGATTTCTTATCTTGATTTAGTATGCAGATGACATTCTGCTAGTTTGTAACAATGTAAAGACAAAAATAAAAAAAAAAGAATTTAAAATGCCAGAAACTGGTGAGACTAAAAGTCCTTTAGGCTCAGAAATAAAATAAGACAGGATAAAAAAAGGATACTGAGCATTAAGCAAGAACAATAAATAAACAAAATGCTAAAGAAGTTTAGTTTGGATCAATCACCCACTCAACGAACACCTATAGTAATGAATCAGGTGGCCAATAGGAAGAGAAGACAGCGTGAAGAAAAGGAGAAACCAATACAGGCAGACCAGAAATTGCATATGAAGTAAATACTCTATGCAGACACCAAATCAACTTTACTGAAGATGACTGGTAGAAGGTTAAAAGAGTATTTGAATAATTAAGAGGAACAAAATACTTTGAACTTAGATATAAAGGATAGAACGACTGTTTATAAGGATTTTTAGATGCAAGTTTTGACGACTGCAAAAATTCTCTTACAACCAGTAGCTATGTGATCAAGTTTTTCGAAGACACAATATCCTGAAGAACTCACAGACAGAAATGTTTCTATAAGCAAATGTGCTCAAGAATTGATATTCTTATATCAAATTTTAACCTTTAGAGGACCGGTATTTGAGATTTGTGATCGCTCTAAGAAAGTGGTCCAAAAAGGTATCTGATATCACTAATTGACTTTGGGGTAAAGGTCGATCAGGGGTCACGCCACTATAGTGGTTCTCCGGCCCGGAACGGTAATGCGTGTGTTAATTTTTTCAAATTCAAAAAAGTTTGATTTTATGACCTGTATTAGCCTAAAAATATTTGCAAAAAATACCTGTAACATACTCTAATATGTATAGCACAAATCCGTATAGTACAATCATCTGATTTTTGAAATTCAAAATGGCGGATAGACGTTTTTAGTTCACAAGCAGAAAAACTCATAAAAGTACAGTCACACCAAAAAAAATAGTCGATAATAGTATACATGTATTTCACAGTATTTTTCCCTGCTGATCACGAATTCGATGTCAGAATTGTGCCATCACGTCAGAGATTTCCTAACCTCAAAACACAGGTGAAAATGGAAAATTTATAATAAAGAGACGTACGAAATTTTTTTAGGCGTTTACCTTCGTTTTTGTAAAAATTTTCTTGATTGACCACTAGGTGGCGTGGGCCTATGTTGCAGGCAACCGAAAGTATAGTCAATCATTTTTGAAACGTTATATACAGCCAAAAAGCTTCTCAGCAGAGAACTTTTATTCAACACAATTTTGGGAGTACTAATCGTCCTCAGCGCCTTCGAGTTAGATTCTCACTAAGTTTGTGCATTGTACTAAATAAATTTATCATTTGATTTTACTAAAAAAATTAACTCCTTGCTGTAATGACGAGTTTTGAAGAAGAATGTTGGAGCAGTGGCGAGTCTGAGCCTGATGAAGAAGTTGAAACAGACAAGAGTGGTGCTTCTTATAATGATGAAGATACGGAAGATTATATATACGAACATAGAGATGAAATTATATATGATAACGTATATTTTTCCTCTATAAAAAATTTTTCTGGGCAAGCTAATATTCGCGAAAACATTTCTCTAAATTGCTCGAGTCCATGTGACTTTTTTGAGTACTTCTTTGACTCTTCTTTGATGAATACTATAATTGATCAAAGTAATCTCTATAGAGAACAAAATCCACTCCCAGACTATCAAAATATGAGAGCATGGACACCTCTTACGCAAAATGAACTCCGTAATATGATTGGACTTTCAATAAATATGGGACATGTTCGAAAAGGTGATATAAAAAATTATTGGAGCACGGACTTCACGTTGTCAACTCCAGTATTTGGATATGTTATGAGCAGGACTAGATATCTCGATATTTTGAGATCTCTCCACTTCTCTAATAATGAAGACATTAGTCATCATCCTTTGAGAAAAGTGAAGCCAGTAATTGATCACTTGCAAAATAAGTTTTCTGGTACTATAAATCCAGGAAAAAATCTCTGTATTGATGAAAGTCTTTTGTTGTGGAAAGGAAGATTGCGATTCAAGCAATACTTACCTTTGAAAAGAAATCGATTTGGGATAAAGATTTTCGAATTAGTGGATTGTGAAACGGGATTCATACTTGGTTTTAATATTTACACTGGTTCTGACACAGATTACGAAGTACATTCTCTTGGAGTCTCAGGAGATGTTGTTGCGTCTTTGATGAGACCTTATTTTTTCAAAGGTCATGTTTTATTTATAGATAACTGGTATTCGTCACCAATTCTTGCTGAGTTTTTGCATGATCGAGTTACAGGAGTATGTGGAACAGTCAAGAAAAATCGAAAAGGAATGCCACAGCTCAAAGGGAAACTAAACAGGGGAGAAATGGAGGTAGCTCACAATTCCACTTGGTTAGTAATTAGATGGATGGATAAGAAGGAAGTTTTTATGATTACTACTGTTCATGAGGTTGGATATTCTTTGACAGGGAAAAAAAACTTCAAAACGAATGAAGACATAATCAAACCAACTTGCGTGCATGAATATAATAAGAATATGGGGGGTGTTGACAATATTGATAGACAATTATCTTTGACTGAGTCAGTAAGAAAGACAATGAGATGGTATAGGAAATTATTCTTTCACTTACTTGATTTGATGTTGTCAAATGCTCATATTTTATTCAAAATGAAGACGGGAAAAAACATTTCCTTCCCAGATTATCAATTGCAAGTAGTCAAGGCATTATTGAGAATTGATGAACAATCTGATACTTATGATTCAACTATAGATCTAAGGTTACGAGGACGTCATTTTCCAAAAAAAATTGATGAATCAAAAAAATTGTGTCGTCTCTGTGTATTATGCTCTATGTCTCATATTCGTCGAAGATCAGCGTATGAATGTAAAACATGTTCAACTACTCTATGCATAACTCCTTGTTTCGAAACTTACCACACTAAGCATACTCTACCATAGAAATAATAAAGCATAGCAAAAAATATTCGAACGCAGTACCGAGTATGAAATGAAATAAAATAACTAAACAAAAAATATTTATAAAATATTCTATAATAAAAGAATAAAAAAAAATGAAAACAAAAAAAAATAAAAAACAAAAACAAATAAAAACAAAAAAATTCAAAAAAAGTAAAAAATAAAAAAAAATAAAAACAAAAAAATTCAAAAAAAGCAAAAAATAAAAAAAAAAATAAAAAAAAAAAAAAAACAACGAACAAAAACGAAGAAGGAACTACATGCTCTCTACGTCCACGCCGTTAGTTCTGGGTAAAGCTAAAGGAGAGCTCATTGGATCAGACATCTTGGATCCATGCATCCCCAAAACCTGATTTCAGATTCGTCGTTTGCGATTGACAAAAACCCCCTTACGAAATTTGCTTGAATCTGTTCATTTTTGAAAAATTTCGCCCTCCATCTTGGATCCGCCATTTTGAATTCAAGAATTTTCAAAAACCGACATTAGATTCATAATCAGCGACCTCCAAAACCCCGTATACCAAATTTAGGGCAAAAAGGCCAATTTTTTCAAAAAATTTGTCCGCCATCTTAGATCCGCCATTTTGAATTCAAGAATTTTCAAAAACTGACATTAGATTCGTAATCAGCAACCCCAATAACCCTTAAATTTGTAGCTTTTGAATGAAGTTGTGAAATTTTAGTTTTGAGCCACTATAGTGGTTTTCGGGTCCTCTTAAGGTTAAAAGATTGTTAAAACAAGAATTAGCACTAATTCTATTATGGTGTGATAACAAGGCAGCAGAAGCAAGCGTTAAGACTGGAGGCGGAAACAAATTAAGACATATGACCGAAATAAAAGAACATTGTGTAAAGGAATGTGTAACTAGAGGTTTAATAAATGCCAGTTGGATTTCCTCTAAAAATCAGATAGCTGATGTATTCACAAAACCTTTGTCATTTGAATTACATGAACAACTGACCAAACAAATATTTAACGACTAATAACATTGACTGATTACATTTCTAATATGTATATTATTTAAGTTATTACCAAACTTTTTCTCTATATTACAGGAACTAAATGAACGATCAGAACAGAAACAATAAGAACGAGAGAAATGCTACAACTCTTTTGAATGAAATATGTATGAGTGTGGGAGGGAGTGTTGAAAATATACACACTCATACTAGGTGTCGCCACCTATTGAGAATATTTTAGTAGACAGTTGAAGAGAATCAAGTTGTGTCTCGTCGTCGTTCAGTTCAGTTCAAGTCCGTCTGTTAAAGCCAGAACTTGTATTTTATAGAGAGATCATTTAATTTAATACCTTTTGTAAAGATTAAATAAAGACTATTAAATAATATAAACTGTGCTCTGCATTTATTAATTATTTAACAATAATATTTTTATTCAAAATTTCTGAATAAACGTTGCGTCAAATCAAATTTTTTCACTACAGTAAGAAAATTTGTAATATTAGTCTCGAGTGCACACAAGTCAAGAAATTTACCAAAACATTAAACATAAAAAGCTATAAGTAAACTTTCGTTGTATTTTGAGGTTAGGTTTATCGAGCTTGATATCTGATTTTCATTCAAACTTTATAAAAAAATAATAGCAAGCTTAATTGAATTTTCATTTTAACAAAAATCATTGTATCAGCATAGGTTTAGCGCGGACAAGTCATGACATTTACTTAAATAATGAATTTAAAAAGATATCAATAAAATAAAAAAAAACAAAAATCGATTTCAACAACTCCGACATCCCGTTAAGATTAATTTGGGAGATTTCAAATTTTACTCTAAAATCAAATGATAATCTTACACTCGATTTACCAAATCTCAAAATACCAGTCGGCTAGTGGTTTCCCCACCGTGATTAAGAGTATCTGTCTCCCTACCAAATATAAAAACGAGTAAGACGCTTGACTCGTAGAGTAGAGGTACTCCGTATAACGTAATTACTAAGAAATGTCCTATTCTACAACCCCATTGAACTTATTATATCAAGCTTCTACTATAATTTTATCTTATCTAAGAAAATATTGATATTTCTCTATCTCTTTATTGACTACTATTATAGTTTTTACAAAAACGCAAGTTATAATTCGTAAAATTAGAAAGAATTAAAAATTTGGCAAATAAAGTGGTAAATAATGTGGCAAATACTCTGACAAACAAGAAAGTTAAAAGGTTAGAAAATAATATCATAAAAAGTTTTTGAAAAACCTGACACAGAACCTAGCGTTGTCTGCTTTTTTAAGACTCTTAATTAATTATTCTGATATTAAGAATGTTATAATTTCTAATAAATACACTAAGAATGTATATTTTGAAGTTCAAAAAATGACTTCATAAATTTATACATTTTGGAAATTAAAATACTATCTAAATAGTAAATATTTAATCGTATAAATAATATATTACTACTTAACAGATTCTTGAATTTTATTTGAAAAATATTTTGACTAATGTACAGTGGCAATAGAAATGCAATAATATCTTACTTAAGGTGACTGTTTCCAAGTTACATCCATGTTTAAGAATTCTTAAAATATATATTGTTTTATGAATTGCGAGAAATATTTTGATATTTTTTTCAACCAATGTTTACGAATTATTTAATGAAAAAATTTCATAAAATATCGGTTTATACATAAGAGTACATAAGGCTGCATATCCTTAAGTAAATATTGCAAAATTTAACGCACTTGATGACGTGTTGAAAAGTTAAAAAATTATAATATTAGCGCTTTATAAAAATACGCATGAAAATGGACCTTGACGAATTAAATAAAAAAAAATTCAGATCAGTATTATTTGACAATGAAAGATTTATAAACTTAATATTCATATCTATTATAACGTATATTCAATACTTATTATTTACGTTTGAAATACTTTCAACATATTCCTATAGATAATAATGGTGTAAACTGCAGCATCACTAATTTATCATATTATGGTAATATTAGTAAAAATTTAATGAAAAATTTCAAAATTGATTATTTCTTTTCCAATAATTTAATCTCTTTGATAATATTTATTTAATTCAATAACTTTGCTTATGAAACAATTTATTTAATTAGTAATTTAATTTGTTTAAAATTTATTATTTTTATTTAATATCATTTACCGTTTATCATAAAATAATAAAACAGTAAATAATATCGATATGATAAGACTCGCATTGCCATCTATTATTTAAATTTACGTACTTTGATTTTCAAACAGTAGCAATATATCTAACCTATTTTCTAAATGATTGGATTATGTGTGATAAAGAACAATATGACTTCTTTTGTCGATGATGACGTAAGATGGTACATGCCTGTGCACACAGCATGAATTAATTTTGAATTTATTCTAAAATAATAAATGAAAGAATGAAAATATTACAGAATTTATTATGCACATAATATTTTAAGACAAATATCGTACATATAATACTAACATAAAATTTTATTACTTGAAAATTATGCACATAAAATTGTATACAGTAATTAATGCATAAAAAAAGTTTTTTATATGCGCGAATATTTTTAGATATTTATTTTAAAGCATAATATGTTATTGCCCAAAAATATCTAAAAAATATTAATGCTTAAAAAAAAATTTTTTATGAATTAATTACTGTATACAATTTTATGCGCACAATTTTCAAATATTGAAATTTTATGTTAATATTATGTGTACAAAATGTCTTAGAATATTCTGTGCATTATAAATTTGTGTACAATATTTATGTGTACAATCCATTCAAAGCCGAATTAATTAACAATTAATTAATTGTTACTTCCTTTAATATGCAAATATTAATACTGACATAATTTTTTATAAGACATTTATTTCTTACAGAATTCTTTTAAAATCAATTCAATTAATTATTACATAGAATATTTTTAAAATTATTGTTTTCATTTTAAAATACTTTCAGAATTGATTTAATGAATTATATTCTAATAAATTATTACCATATTATTTCGAAAATAATAAAAGCAGTCATAGGGTTATTATAGAACTGATTTAAAAACTTTATTTTAGAATTAATTCACGCTGTGTGATTTAACTGATAAAAATCATCAAGGAAAAATTACACAAATAGAATGCGCTAACCTTACAAAGATATTGTCATGTCAAGTCATACTACCTTACCCTACAATGACTTTATCTATTTACTGCGCGACGATCTGACAACGCTCTTCTACTACTCTTGTATAGAGGATCGCTGATTGGTCATTTTCAACAATCGATCTTGAACGCCCTAATTGAGATAAAAATTTTTTTCTTGCACCATTTGATTCAGAATAAAAAAACAAATCGAATCATATGTATGTTATACCTATGTATCTGAATCACCCTGTATGTATTACGAGTTCCAATTCCTTGAATAGCTTTCTTCACATTGGTAACAAATTTAAGAGCTTGTTTCTCTAGTTCTGCACTGCTTTCGAAAGTTGTTCGGGTAACGAATTTGTTAATTTTTCTTGATACAATTCTGTGAGCAATTTTAAATCTTAATAACCAGTGTTTTGAAGCTTTGAACCTAAAATCTTCAAACTCTAGATCCTTTTTTCCGTGTAATGCCCAACGACGCAAATCTTGATCATGCACAATAAAACCAGTGTCAACAGCAGATTTAAAATTTTGTAATACATAATCACAAATTCTGACAATTTTTCCTCTGTATGTACTACCTTGGTTGACTGTGTGAGCCCAACGCCGAAGTTAACTGATAGAAGATACCTTTTTGAATTTACTTTTCACACTCTTAAGACAAATTTTTTCTTTTCCCACTCCGCCAATAATTCACTGCTCTTTCTTTATAATCATAAGATAAATCTTCTCTATCTTCTTTACACTGATTTGTTGGAAATTCTACAGGAGGAGGAAAATGATGCATTATATCGTCCTCGATAATTTGTGCATCAGGATCCTTGTATTGCTCCTGGAAATCTAACATTTCTTCTGAAATTATTTCTACATCGTGAAATTTGTCCATCGAATCTATTGAAATATTTTTTATGTTTTCCGCTAACTGATTTTCTTGATAAGTAGTTGGGTTATTTATCGGTAATTCCAATGTTTGAAAGTATGCCAGCAATAAATTAATTACATTCAAAGGATTGGATCTCATCGTGAATACTGCAATTGCATTAATTACTTTTGTGAATAGACTGTATTAATGGAATGAAAAATAAATATTCGAAATTTCTCACCTTTTCGATAAAACAGAAATTAAGAATAAATGATTTTATGAATTTAAATTTGAAAATATTGAAGAAATTTTTTAACTCCCCAAATCACGTCCGTCCAGTAAATACATGGAATTGAAACTGATATCTTATGTTTACAAAAACTTGTACGATATATATTGGACAGATAACACATTTCATTTGATAGTATTTTTATTTTGTTTTCTTAATTGTAAGTATTCTCAACTCTCACTCTCAACGTATGGATAAAATTAAAGAATTTAGTAACATCATTTCATTTGGTTCTGTTTCGATATTTATTTTCCATATGTTAAATTAAATTTGATCGTTGGAAGACCTTACTCTTTTGTACACAGACGTTTTATCGCACTATAATATTCTACATTACTACTAAACAAACGAATGTTATTTCCTTCATCATTATTCCATTATTATTATAATTATTCAAAATTTAATATTTGACCACTCGCGTTTGGAAAAGTTAAAATAATATTATAATAATAATTAAATTATTCACTTCTTTCTAACATTTTCAGTATGGCGACGGCCATCGAGTACTGAAAATTAGAACATTTATTTAAAACCTTCGCATTATCTACTTATGAGATACTAATTTATATTAATAAAAGTAGTTTTACCCTCTCAAATTATTTTTTATTGATAATTCAGAAATTAAAGGATTCTATTTTTCTATTTTCTTTCAAAATATAAATATCTGTTCAAAACTAAACTATTTTTCCACTGCAAAAATTCAAAGCAATTTTTCAATTTTTCACCTATCAAAAATAGGGGTTGCAACCACCAAAAGTCAAATTCACCAGGATTTGTTATACTTCCTATCAGGAACATCACCCACTTTTACTAAAGAATATTGATTAGGAAAGAAGCTATTTAAAAAAACTTGTTTTTGGAGGTGAACTTTAAGGGTAGATTTCACCCTTTAAATGTGTTTTTAGAATATTTTTATTATAATAATATCTATAGAGCAGTAAAAATTAAAAAATTTGCTTCTAAATGATTTTAATATTGAAAGTATTCATTTTCATTAATAGGGGTGGCTTTACCCACTAAAAATATTTTTTATTAAAAATACTGGAAAACATAAACTTATTTTTTTTATTTTCTTTATAAATATAATAATTTGGTTATAATTACACTATTTTAGAACTTTTTACTGCAGAAAATGATGTCAATTTTTCAATTTTTTGTGTATTAAAAATAGGGGTTGCAACCCCCAAAAGTCAAACACAGCAGAGTTTGTTTTAAATTTTATAAGGATTATTACCCACTTGGTTTTACTAAAAAATATTGACTAGAAGAAAAGTTATTTGAAAAAAAATGTTTTTCGGGATGAACTTTGAGCGTGGATTGCACCCCTTAAATATGTTTTCCCGCCAATAAAAAAAAAACAATCTCTTGCTTTTTTAATGTACTACAACGTATACAAAAATGATCAAAATCGGTGAGTTCGGGTTGGGGTTCCTTCCTTGTTAGATTTACATTTACACTAATATTAATTGTAATTTCTATATACTTTATAAAACTAGGGTATACAATGTAGTTTCTAAAATTTATGTTATAAGAAGAAAAATACAAATAATAAAATTAATTTCTATTACTTAGAGAATCAATAAACAATTCAACCTTTATTAACAAGAACACTTAAATAAAATAACAATTCAAAATTAGCTGAATCCAACAATCAGAATCCGTCATTTATAATTATATTTTTTCTATTATTGTTTCACCAAAAATAATCAAACTTTAATAATCTGATAATGTTCAAATGTACCAACGAATAATTGATATCACAATACTTATAGACATTAACAATATTAATTAGTTACTAGTAAAAAAAAATGTCATAGCATAATTTTTCTTATATAATAAAACATTCTTTTTATACGAAAATTACTCTTACGAAAATATTTAAAAAAAAAAATAATAATCAATCTAAAAAGCAAATACATTAAAATAAACTACAATACATTATATACAAGCTGTCATAATGCTATAGCAAAATAACATATTAAATAAACAAAAAAAAACACGATAGCATCTTCTTTTAACAGCATTCACACATATGCAAACCATGCTTTTGTTTAAAACTTCACAAATAATCAATTTGTCTGAAATAAAATTATATTAAAATAATGAACAATACCTAAAACAAAAAAAATGCCATATTTAATTAACAAAAAATATATTAACCAAGCAAGACAATTACATAGCATCATTTTTCTTAGGCTAAGCGTCATCAACATAATTATACGCAAAACATATTATTTTTATATATTATATGTACAAATAATGATTGATCTTTCTTTAAATTTATTTTATTCATTTCATAAAATTGTTTAAGATTATATTTTTTTGTGTGAAGTAACAGTATCAACAATCAATAATAAATAAAATATTAAAATAAAATATGAAATAAAGAGAAATCAATCATAAAAAATAAAAAGACATCACACTCATGTTAAATTAATGCATAATTATTATGTAAGTCCTAAGCAGTCAAAGAAAAATAGACAAAATGTTATAAACGAATATAATAATTGAAAATTACGGGATATTCCCCTAAATGAATTGAAAGAATGAAAAAGAAAGAGAAAAGCATACATTAAACAAAGACAGAAAACTAAGTACCTTGCCCTTCTCCTCACCGACGCACAGAATTTTTGGAGAAGTACCTGTCAGCTGATCGGAAGCCTTAAATACCGCCCCCTACTCACTCATCAAGCAGTTCAGTTCTACTCATACACTCAAGCAGTGTTCTTAAATATTCAATCATCATTCACAAATTTCTACTCATACACTCAAGCAGTGCTCGCAAACATTCAATCATCATTCACAAACTGCTCATACACTCAAACAGTGTTCTCAAATATTACTTACGAGTGTTCAACCAAATAATCATCCACTTACTCAGCACTTATATTTCATTCTACTACTACTACTCAGGAGAGTAACATACCAATTAGGAAGGACGTATTACCTGCATTAACTTCTCTCTCTTTGCATTCAAGCATCTACTAAGTCTTTTTGTCTGAGAAATTGTCTATTTTTCTACAACTGTTAGGACAAGTAAGTATACATTACGATTTTTATAAAATTTTCATTTTTCAAATAAATTTCTTCTTATTAATTTTAATTAAAGTTGTTTCATAAATTATTTCCAATTCTACCTTAAAATATTTTTGCATGAAAGTTTTAATTTTTCATATAAGTTCTAAGTAAAATATATTCCTCATAAATGATTTTACTTTTATTTTTATATTCAATTTTTATTTGAAAATTTTGTACAATTATTTCTCTTTTCTTATTTTCTTTATTCTTTGTATAAATTTAGCAATTATTAGTAATAAAAACTTATTTTTATGTGTTGATATCCCATCTTTTCACCTGAATTCGGCTAATGATCAGAATTCGGACAGTGTTGGAGCCCAGATTCTCCTATAAGGTTACGAATCAACCTACACTTAATCTCCTCTCGGGTTCCCATACCATTCGACAGTTAGTTTAACAATTGACAGACGTACTCACGCGTAAATTTGAATATTTATTATCTTTCACAAAGGGTGGTTAGTCGTGAAAAATACGAGGCCACCGAACGAACTATAAGGTCACGACGCATAAAAGTATCAAATCCTTTAGATTTTACACATGTTACGAAAGGTTAACTCCCGGCGTAACACTGCAATAGCCAAATATTATTCTTTACTGGTCAAATTTATTTCCAAAACCAGATATTATTCTTGACCATTGCTAAGAATTATTCTTGTCCAGGGCAAGAAAACGCATTATTAATTAAGTCGCAAGCAAAGCTTAGCCATAACGATGAATTATTCTGGGCTAGGGCAAGAATACAAAATATTTCCCGAGCCAGACACAATTCTTGGCAACAGCCGAGTATAATTTCTGACCGGGCCAGAAAACAAATTATTAATACAGCTAAAAGCCATTCATGCCTACATCTAATTATTATCCTTGGCTAGAGCCAGGAATCGTATCATTTTTAATTGCAAACAAAGCTACCAGCTTATGCCGAAAATAAATCCTTGTCTCTGGCTAGAAAACAGATCTTTGTTCAAGCATAAAGCGATTTCCAGTGTTATCAACTAGTAATTATTGTCGGGGGGTAGAAGAGACTATTTGAATTGAGCCAATATTGATACTTTGCAATAGCCAAAAATTATTCTAGGCTGAAAAAAATTATTTCCAGAAAATGTACTATTCTTAGCTATAGCCAAAAATAATTTTCGTTCGGACCCACAAAACGAATGAGTTATCAAAGCAAAAGCAATACATGGCCATAATCAAGACGTATTTTAGGCTAGGGCCAGAAATTGAAACTTCACTAACGGCCGATGAGTTTTTCAGTTATAGCCAAGAATGGTTCTTGTCCTGGACTAAAAAACAAATATTTACTTAAGCAAAAAGCATGTCATAGCTATACCTGAGAGTAAGTATTGCCAAGGGATAGAAAAGACGCCTTTGCTTGACCGAACATTGATACACTGCAATAGCCAAGTACTATTCTTTGCCGGCCTAATTTATTTCCAAAAAATATACTATTATTGGCCATACCGGACAATCATTCTTGTCTAGGGCAAGAAACCGCATTACTAATCGAGTCCAAAGCAAAACTTGGCCATAACGTCGAATTATTTTTGTCTTGGGAGAAAATACAAAATATTTCTGAAGCCAGACACAATTCTTGGCAACAGCCGTATCATTTCTGACTAGGGCTAGAAAACCAATTATTGATTTAGCCAAAAGCCATTCATGCCTACAACAGATTATTATTCTTGGCTAGAGCCAGGAATCGAATCATTTTCGATTGCAAACAAAGCCTTAGCTGAGAATAATTTTTTGTCTCTGACAAAAAAACAGATTTTTGCTTGAACGTTGAGCCATTTATAGTGTTATCTGAGAGTAACTATTGCCTAGGGGTAGGAGGGACTACTTTGGTTGAGACAGTATTAATATTTTGCAATAGCCAAGAATTATTCTTGGCTAAATAAAATCATTTTCAGAACTAGATGCTATTCTTAGCCATAGCCAATAATAATTTTCGTCTGCAGTCACGAAACGAATTATTTACCGAAGCAGAAGCGATGCATGGCAATAACTAAGATCTATTTTTGGCCAGGACAAAAAATCGAATGATTACCTAATGCAGTTGAGTTTTTCAACGTTAGCCAAGAATGATTTTTATTTCTGATTGTAAAACAAATCTATGGTCAAGCAAAAAGCAAGTGATAGCTATACCTAAGAGTAAATATCTGCTAGAATGCTTGGACATAGCTGAGAATCAATCTTGTCCAGGGCGAAAAACGTATTATGAATCAAGCTAAAAGCTAAGCTTGACCATAACGATGAATTATGTTTGGCTAGAAAAAAAATTCAAAGTGTTTCCCTAGCCAGGCACAATTCTTACAAGAGCTAGTTATAATTTTTGTCTGGTGCTAGAAAAAAAATTGTTAAAACAAATTATTAATTATTATATAGCCAAAAGCCATTTATGGCCAAAACTAATAAATTCGATCAGCAAAGAATAATATTGGGTCAAGCGGAGGCGTCTTTTCTACCCCAGGCAATACTTACTCTCAGGTATAGACTGAACTATGACTCGCTTTTTGCTTGAGCAAAGATTTATTTTATGGTTCGGGACGAGAATAATTCTTGGCTATGGCTATAAAACTTACTTGCATTCAGCAATTATTACAGTTTACGCCCTAGCCTAAAATACGTCTTGGTTATGGTCATGTATCGCTTTTGCTTTTAAAAATATAATTTTAAAAATAATTTGTTTCGTGGCCCAAGACAAAAATTATCCTCAAGAGCAGGCCGGATTCGCTGTCCTTGTCTAATTGGCATTTTTGTTATTTACTCAAGTTTTAAACGGTGTATCTTAAAATCAAAGGTCGAGCGCAATAGATATTATTATTATGAACATCTATACACAAGAAAAAAAATATCTACTGGTTTGTTTTTGCGAAAAGTAAGTAACGCCAAAGTAAAAGTTTATGTTTATAATATTTTCGCGTTACTTACTTTTCTCAAAAACAAACCAGTAGATATTTTTTTTCTTGTGCATAGATGTTCATAATAATAATATCTATTGCGCTCGACCTTTAATTTGAAGATACACCGATTAAAACTTGAGTAAATAACAAACAACTCAATTGTTACTCGGTCGGTATTAGGTTCTACTCCGGCCTACCGTTAACTAAGGCCAAGAATAGCTTGTTGTTCCGAAATTAATCTTATTTAGCTGCGAATACTTCTTGGCTATTGTTATGTATCAATACTTGCTCAATCAGAGTAGTCTCTTCCATCCCTAGGCAATAGTTACTCTCAGATAACACTATAAATCGCATCGATATTCAAGAAAAGATCTATTTTCTTGTCAGGGTTTAAGAAATCATTCTTGGCTAGGGCTGGGAACTTTGTTTGCAATCAAAAATGATCTGATTTCTGGCTCTAGCCAAGAATAATAATTAGTTATAACCATGAATAACTTTTGGCTGTATGAATAATTTGCTTTCTGGTCCCAGTCAAAAATTATACTTAGCTGTGGCCAAAAATTGTGTCTGGCTCCAAAAACATTTTGTATTTTTGACCTGACTAAGAATAATTCGTTGTCATCACCAAGCTTTACTTCTGACTTGATTAATATTGCGTTTTCTTGCCCTACACACAAATAATTGTTAGCTATGGCCCAGAATAGTATCCAGTTCTAGAAATATATTCAGCCAAAAAAAAAATAATACTTGGCTATTGCAGTTTATTAATATTGGGTCGAGCAAAGGCGTCTTTTCTACTCCAGGTGATACTTACTTTCAGGTTTAGCTATGACTCGCTTTTTTCCTAAGCAGAGATTTGTTTCATATTCAGGGACGAAAATAATCTTCGGCTATACCTGAAAAGCTCATCTGCATTCAGTCATTATAACATTTTACGCCCTAGTCTAAAATAAGTCTTGGTTATAAATAAGTTATGGCCACGTATCGCTTTTGCTTTTATAAATATTTTGTTTCATGGCTTCAGACGAAAATTATTCTTGACTATGGCCGAGGATAGTATATTGTTCTGAAATAAATCATATTCAGCCAAGAATTACTCTTGACTAATGCAAAGCATCAATACTGACACAATCAAGAAAGTCTCTACCACACCTAGGCAATAGTTACTCTTAGATAACACTATGTAAATCCCTGAATGTTTAAGCAAAGATTGTCAAAGATAAGAAATCATTCTTGGCTAAGGCTGGAAATTTTGTTTGCGATAGATAATAATTCGATTCCTGACCTTTGCCAAGAATAATAATTAGTTATAGCCATGAATGGCTTTTGGCTGAATCAATCATTTTTTTTCTGTTCCAGTCAGAAATTATACCTGACTGTTGCCAAGAATTGTGCCTAACCCCGGGAATATTTTGTATTTTCGTCCTAGCCAAGAATAATTTGTCATTAAGGCCAAGTTTTGCTTTTAACTTAATAAATAGTGCGCTGCTCTAGACTAGAACGTTTTTCGGCTATAGCCAAGAATAGTATCTGGTTATAAAAACAAATTCAGCTAGCAAAGAATAATCTTTGACTATTGTAGTGTATCAATATTTGATCAAGCAAAGGCGTCTTTCTTACCCCTTGTCAATACTTACTCTCAGGTATAGCTATGATTCGCTTTTTGCTTGACCACAAATTTGTTTTTTAGTCAGAAACAAGAATCACTCTTGGCTATGGCTGAAAAGCTCATCTGAATTCAGTAATTATTTAATTACAGGCCCTAGCCTCAAATAGGTCTTGGTTATTGCCATGTATCGCTTTTTCTTCGATAGATAATTCGTTTCATGGTCTAGGACAAATTTTATTCTTGACCGTTGCTATAAATAGTATATTGGAATAATTCTTGGTTATTGCAAAGTATCAAAACTGGCTCAATCAAAGTAGTCCTTTCCACGCCTAGGCAAAAGTTACTCTCAGATAACACTATAAATCGCTCAATGTTTAAGCAAAGATCTGTTTTCTTGTCAGAAACAAAAAATCATTCTTGGCTAAGGCTGAAAACTTTATTTGCAATCGAAAATAATTCGATACCCTGCTCTAGTTAAGAATAATAATTACCTATAGCCATGAATGGCTTTTGGCTATATAACTAATTTGATCTCTGGGCTCAAACAGAAATTATATTTAGCCGTTCCCAAGAATTGAGTCTGGCTTCGGAAAGTTCTTTGAAATTTTGCCCTAGTCAAGAATAGTTCGTCTTTATCGCGTAGTTTTGATATTGACTTAATCAGTAATGAGATTTCTTGCCCTAGACAAGAATGATTCGTAGCTATGGCTAAAAATGGTACCTGGTCCTAGAAATATATTCAGCCAGCGAAGAATAATACTTGACTATCGCATAGTATCAATATTAAGTCAAGTAAAGGCGTCTTTTCTACCCCAGGTAATACTTTTTCTCAGGTATAGCCATGACTCCCTTTTTACTTGAGCAAAGATTCGTCTTATAGTCAGGAACGAGAATAATTATTGGCAATGGCTGAAAAACTAATCTGCATCCAGTAACTATTTGATTTTACACTCTAGTCTAAAATACGTCTTGGTTATTGCCATGCATATCTTTTTCTTCGATAAATAATTTGTTTCGTGATCTCAGACAAAACTTATTCTTGCCTATGGCTAAGAATAGTATATTCATCTGAAATAAATCTTATTTAGCCAAGAACAGTCTTTGGCTACTGCAAAGTATTAATACTGGCTCGATCAAATTGGTCTCTTCCACCCCTAGACAATAGTTCTCTTAGATAAGACTATAAATCACTAAATGTTCAAGCAACGATCTTATTCATTGTCAGAGATAAGAAATCTTTTTTGGCTAAGGCTGGAAACTTTGTTTCTAAAAAAATGATTTTATAATGATTCGATTCCTGGCTCTAGCCAAGAATAATAATTAGTTGTAGCCGTGAATGGCTTTTGCTAAATTTATAATTTGTTTTCTGGTGCCAGTCAGAAATTATACCTAGCTGTTGCCAAGAATTGCGTCTGGCTCCAGAAATATTTTGTATTTTTGTTCTAGCCAAAAATAATTTGTCATTATGGCCAAGTTTTGCTTTTGAATTAATTATTAATGCGTTGCCCTAGACAAGAATGTTTATTGGCTATGGCCAAGAATAAAATCTGATTTTGTAAATAAATTTGGCCAGCAAATAATAATACTTGGCTATCGCACTGTATCAATATTGGGTCGAGCAAAGGCGTCTTTTCTACCCCTTCGCAATACTTATTCTCAGATATAGTTATGACTTGCTTTTTGCTTGACCAAAGAATTTTTTTAAATCAGAAACAAGGATCATTCTTGGCTATAGCTGAAAAACTCATCTGAATTCAGTAATTATTTGATATTATGCCCTTGCCTAAAATATGTCTTGGTTATGGCCATGTATCGCTCTTGCTTTTATAAATAATATTTTCGTGGCCCAAGACAAAAATTATTTTTAGTTGTGGCCAAGAATAGTATAGTGTTCTGAAATAAATCTTATTTAGCCAAGAATAATTCTCGGCTATTGCAAAGTAATAATATTGGCTTAATTGGAATAGTCTCTCCTACCCCAAGGCAATAATTACTCTCAGATAACACAAGAGTTGCTTGATGCTTAAGCAAAAATCCGTTTTCTTGTCAGAGACAAGAAATCATTCTTGGCTAAGGCTGGGAACTTTGTTTGCAATAAAAAATAATTCGATTCCTGGCTCTAGCCGAAAATAATAATTGGTTGTAGCCATGAATAACTTTTGGCTGTATAAATAATTTGCTTTCCGGTCCCAGTCAAAAATTATACTTGGCTTTTGCCAAGAATTGTGTCTGGCTCTGAAAATATTTTGTGTTTTTGACCTGCTCAATAATAATACGTCGTCATGGCTAAGCTTTGCTTTTGACTTGATAAATAATGCGTTTTCTTGCCCTACACACGAATTATTTTTAGCTATCGCCAAGAAAAGTATCTGATTCCGAAAATAAATTCAGCCAGCAAATAATAATATTTGGCTATTGCAGTGTATCAATATTTGTCAAGCAAAGGCGTCTTTTCTACCTCTTGTCAATACTTACTCTCAGGTATAGCTACGACTTGCTTTTTGCTTGACCAAAGATTTGTTTTTTACTCAGAAACAAAAATCATTCTTGCACGGAAAAAGGTTTTTATTAAAAAAAAGGTACTTAATTTAATCATACCTATAAATCAAACTACTAGTAGTTATTTAATAGGTATTTAGAATACTTTTTAATATTACTTTTATCAGTGCCTTTTTTTTAATGGTTTGTCCTGGTGATTTTGAAGGATAGAACCGATAATTTCGGTTCTACAGTATTAAATTGTTTAATACTAACCGTAGTACCTGTATAGTACGCACCGCGGCGTGGTTTGAGTATACAGTTACATCGTGATGGGCGCTTTATTTTCGTTACGAATTAGTAGTAATTTTTTCGAACGAGCTGATGAGTGCAACTTATTATGATAATGAATGAAATTACTCTTATCTTAAAATCTTAGGGCTTTGAGCACTAAACCAAATTATTCAAATGTAAATATTTATTAATATTATTTGCATTTTTGTTTTAATTTGGAAAGAAATATTAATATTAATGTAAGTGCAATTAAACTTCATTTTATTAGGTTATGTTTGTATAAAACGTAACCTTGTTATAAAATACAAGTTAAATTAAAATAATATTAAAATAAAATTTTTCAAACCTAAATTACATTGAAATTGTCAGAGAAAAAAAAATATTTTGTGCATAATGTATATACAGTATGAATATTGTTAACTTATTAATGTTAAAAAAAATTTTTTTTTAATAGTTGGAAGTTAAATCAAAATATTTTCTATATTTTAGAATCAATAAAATTTTTTAAACATAAATAGAGATAAATGTGTTGTATGGTACATATATATATATATATATATATATATATATATATATATATATATATACATTATGAATATGTTTAACTTATTATTAATGTTAAAAACAATATTTTTTTAATAACAATTGAAACTTAATACTTGAAAAATTTTATTGGTTACAAAATCTAGATAATATTTAAATGAAACAGTTATACTATTATTGTTGCAAATTATATCAGAATCAGGTTAAAAAAAGGCCAACAGATTCTATCAATTTTTTGGCAATCTATTTGTTAAAAAATAAAAGTTAGTATGACACAAATGGATATTTTTTAATCATCTTGTTTTACACTGAATCACATTCAATTTTAAGGTATCAGACCTGGGATGGAGTCTAAAAAAAAATTAAATTTAAATGTAACGATACATTTTTTTTAATGATAATCATTGATGAAAGTTTTTTTTATCTTACATATATACTAAATTTAAGACCTTAACCTATGAATAATTTAACTTTTTTTTCAATTCTTTATATACTTTTTTTTATCAATATTAAAAAATGATGAAACTGTATCACATCAAGTAATTACATGAGCAGTTAATGAAGATTTCGAGAAAGAAATACCTATGTATTTAAATGCATCTCCTATGATCGACGAGAATAACCGTTTTTTATATAAAACCAAATTTGAGGTTTTTGTTGAAAATCTTCATACTCATAAATGAATAAAATCAATACGTCGGCGTCTGGAGATTCTACAATGATAGGTTAATCGTCACTTTTATATTCTTGAATTTTTTTTTACATGATATAAAATACGAGTGTCTGCATTTACGTGATTGCATGTAAAATAAAAATGTGCAAAGTCTCACTTAAATATTTGATCATAAAAGCATTTTCAGGTGGTTCTAATTGAATGGCTACATATACTTTTTTATTGTTTTGTAAGAATACTGCATGATTTCGCAAATTTTTTTTGGTGCAGGAACATATAAATTTTGTGAGATTTGATTTATTTTCATTAGATGAAAGTACTTTTTTTAAATCTTTCAATGGACTATTACCAGTAATATCAACAGTTTTCTATCCACAACCATACCTATCCTATTAAAGAAAAACACTTATTTTTTACACGTGTTTTTTACATGTAAAATTTGCGTGTTTTTTCATGTATATTTTTCACGTGTTTTTTTCATGTGTATTTTTCAGGTGTATTTTTTTACAGCTCTTCGACAATCGAAGAGCTTCTATTGTCTGGCCTCATATATCTGATGCGTTTTCGAAATTTGTTTCAGGGATGACAAAACTTAAAAAAACGCCACCTAGTGATTCAAAATCGCTATTAATGATCAATTACGTCGGTTTGACTTTAAATCACTAGGTGGCGTTTCTTCAAGTTTTGTAATCCCTCAAACGAATTTCGAAGACGCATCAGATATATGAGGCCAGACAATAGAAGCTCTTCGATTGTCGAAGAGCTGTAAAAAATACACCTGAAAAATACACGTGCAAAAAACACGTGTTTTTTTTCAATAGGGTGAACTCTCGTTCTTCTTTTTTTATGATGCGTCATCATAACGATCAAATACAAAATGAATTTCGTTAGAAAAATTCAACCGATGCATAATATCTTGTAAAACAGTATTACCTAAATCGTCGAAATTTAGAAATGTTCTATTTGACTGACTCTTTAATAATTCAGCCATTCCATCGACTACTATGATACCAGGTTTATCAGAAATAGTATATCGATGGATTATAGAAGATTCAACTTCTTTTTTAACAGCATGCATAAGATTTGCTTTTGTGGTAAATCTTTTGCTACCATAAGGTTTGAATAGCGACGTAGGCACGAAAGTAAGAAGTAAACTTAAAATTTTTTTAAACCAATATCACTACGACTTCTTGATAGAGCTAAAGCTCTTTGAAAAATAGTTCCTGGAGATACAATTTTGTTGTATAATTTTCCATTAATTTCCAAAGTAGTTTTTTCCCTTTTCTCTCTAAAAGTTTGTAAATTATTTTGATTAATAGGATGAAAAAAACTTTTAGCCTCGAGAGTATCTATATCCAATCGTTTTGAAATAAATAAGCTTGCTTTCACCATCAGCTTTGGCATTCAATAAACAATTATTAATTTCAACTAAAGCAATTAGACCACTATCTATATCAACTACAGTTTCTTGTCTTAAAGTACACGAAAATGGATCAGACATATTATTTTTAACGTGATTTAAAATTAAAGAAAAATGTTGTTCATCTCGACTGATTCCTAATTCATGTGATCCTTTACAAATATATTCTCTGCGACGATTCAAAAATCGCGCTAGACTTAGTACTTGCGCTCAGCCGCTACGAGGCGCTACTCCTGCAATGAGAATAGCGAGCTCCGTAGCATATATAAGCGAGCCGCTGAGCCAGCATTCAGACTCTCTCCCCTTCCTTTGTGTAAGAGTGAGATTGCTCGACACAGTGGGAGTTATCCTTACCTATACTCCTGTCTCCAGCTATGTAAGGGTGGGATTGTCCGACATAGCCTTCTATCTCTCCGTCAGTGTAAGGGTGCGATTGCCCGACACTGACTTCTGGTTCCTACCTCCACCATCTCCGGTCGGAGTAGACTCCTCTGTTGGTCTCTAGCCACAAATCTCCTCCCCTCTTCTCCGTTCACGGTTTAGACGGTTAAATTCCTGGCTTTCCTGCATTACCTTACCTGGCTCCGATACCGACCGCGCCGAACTTTGTCGATAAAGTAGGTAGCGAACTTACCCGCCAAATTTATATTCTTGCGTAATTATGAACCGTTGTATTTTTTTTGTTTTATTTGTCACAGCCGATAAGTACGAACTAGCGCCACCTAGCGGTCAAAAAGTTAACTAAAGATTTTTTTCTTTTCAACGTATGAAACATTATTTAAATAACTACACAGAATCTAATTTTTGTGTGTGTGTGTGTTTGTGTATGTGTGTGTATGTGCGTGCGTGCGTGCGTGCGTGCGTGTGTGTGTGTGTGTGTGTTTGTGTGAATTCAGTACGCCAAAACGCCGAGAACTACTCGATGGATTTGCTTCAAATTTCGCATGCAATTTATTTTTTTGTCTAACTGGGGGGGAAAGCCATTGAAAATTGATCTTCTTAGCTCAGTTTTTTTTAGAGCCATTTTAAGAATTTCAAAAAAATTTTAATTTTTCATTTTTTTGGTATTTTACGTAAAATACCCGAAGAATTTTCTTGAAAATTTGTATGAACATTATTTGCCAAAAGAAGAAAAACTTTTACTAACTGATTTTCTTAGCGCACTTTTAATTTTAGAGCAATTTAAAAACTTTGAAAAAAAATTTTTTCTTCATTTTTATTTTATTTTATGAAAACCATTTGATAGATTCGCTCCAAAAGTTGTGTGCGAGTAATTCGCTATTATCTGAGAAAAATTAGCTTTGGAAAACTCATTTCCTTAGCGCAGTTTTAATTTTAGAGTATTTTGAAAATTTTTGAAAAAATGTTTATTTTTCATTTTTTTTTTATATTACACAAAAACCATTCGTTAGATTCGCTCTAAAATAATTGTGCAAATTATTCGTTATTGCCTTAATAAAACAAGATTTGGAAAACTCATTTCTTTAGCGCCCTTTTTAATTTTAGACCGTTCTGAAAATTTTTGAATTTTTTTTCATATTACACAAAAACCATTCGTTAGATTTGCTCTAAAATAATTATGCAAATTATTCGTTATTGACTTAATAAAACAAGCTTTGGAAAACTTATTTTCTTGACGCAGTTTCAATTTAAGAGAATTTTGAAAATTCAAAAAAAAAATTTTTCATTTTTTTTGGGTCTTACGTAAACTACTCTAAGAATTTGTTTAAAAATTTGCATAGAAATTATTTGCTACTGTTAAAATAATAAAAACATTTAAAAACTGTTTTTCTTGGTATACTATTAATTTTATAGCATTATTAAAATTAAAAAAAATTTTTTTTTCTATTTTACGAAAACTATTCGATAAATTTGCTCCAAAATTTGTATGTAAGTTATTTGCTACTGTCAGAAGAAAACAAGTTTTGCAAAACTAATTTTCTCAGTGAAGTTTTAATTGAAGAGAATTTTGAAAATTTTCATATAAATTTTTATTTTTCATTTATCTTCTTTCTTAGCGTGGTTACGATTAGAAATTTTGTTGGCATCGTTCTTTGAAAGTACAACTTTATAAATAAATATTAATGTTAGACGATTTTTTCATATTAAAATCACATTTAAATAAATATAAAAAAATTAATGAAACTCAAAGAGCTCTATGAGAAAGCATTCCGCCAAAGCACTTGGCAGCGTTTTTAATTAATAAAAATGCAAAAAAAGGAAATAGTTTAAGTTCAAACCAAATTGTCGTGTTTAAACTTAATCACCAGCCCGCAGTACCCATCCTGCTTCCTCTCATTATCGTTATGACTTAGTACGTAAGGATAGGTTAGCTTTGTACAATTTATTTATAATTAATTCTTTTAATTTAATATTGTTCTTTTTTTTGATTATTCATATTTCATTCTTTTCAAATATTTAATAAAGATTAATTTCTTTTAATTGATTCCTTTATTTTTCTTATTATCAATTCTATAAATTTCTCAATTTAATAAGGTTAGGTTAGTTTAGTATGTAAGTTTGAACTTTGACCTCCGAGAATCAACCATCTACAGCGCCCTCCAAAGGTTCGACGCCTACATCATCAAGATTCAATCGAGGCAAAAAGGCCAAACGTTACATCTGTATTAAGATCATATTTTTCTGTATAATTACTGTGATTTGACATTATAGATGAATATTGCCTGAGAATATTTCTCGTAGTTGTCCAACGCACACGAAAATGACAGATAACAGCTAGGCTATATTTGTCACATTAGTGATCAATGTGTGTCGAAAATTTTGAGTTTCCACATAGACGGGCGATGTGTGCACGCCGAATTTCTATGTTTGCGCATTGTCTAACTACACTCAACTCATAGGAGGTTGTCACACTGATGATCTTTTATTTTCGCACTGCTTGTCAATGTGTAAACAAAGAAATTTTAAATCTGACATATATGGAAAAAAAATAAAATAAAACTAAGGTTATGATCCTCGGTATCAATGAATATCTGAATTGGAAGATAATTCTGACTTTAATATATTAATTAGTGCTATTCTAATTATAAAATTTTTAATTTAATCTAAAACATTATTATTAATAATTTTAACATGAGAAATTATAGTTGTTAGCAATTCAATGTTGAAATCATTAAAAATAATGTGGGTGGAGTTCGATATTTCGAAAATCTGTAATTTTTTCGAGCTTAAAAATTTCCAATAGCACATTCTTAATATTTATATAAATTGAATAAAAATTTCGTTTTTAATTTATGTTTGTAATCGAAATGTATTCATTCAAATAAATTATAATTTATATTTAGGACTGTAATAAGTATTCAGACAATAATATAATGATGAGGTACTTTGAAATTTCTAATATAGTATTTCAATGTATTTTTTTTTTAATACTTGTTGAAAATTTCATTAAAAAACCCGAAAAGTATTTCATCATTTTACGGTATTCTGTATATTTGTTACAATCCTAAAGCGATTATAATTTATCCGAATAAATGCATGTCGATAACGAACATGAAATAAAAATTGACTTTCTGTACAATTTAAATAAATATTATGAAAAAGCCGTTTGAAATTTCAAAATTCTAAAAAAAGATAATGGACTTTCGAAACATTGAACCCTACCCGAATGGAAATTTTTCGGTGTATCAAAATGTATAAAAGTGTATGAAAATGTATCTAAGAGCGATTTTTCAGACCTTATTCTCGATCCATTTTGATACACTCTGATACACTTAGATACACTTTGGTACACTTTGGTACATTTCTTAAAAAGTGAGCTGAAATTAAATTTCCTTAATTTTTTTGATGTTATACACTTTGACACATTTTGATATACTTTGACACATTTTGATACACTTTTACACACTTTGATACACTTTTACACACTTTAATATACTATGGTACATGTTGATACACTTCTGAGTATTAGCCTAAATTGTTTTTCCTGTTTTATTTTGCACACGTTTGTACACTTTGATACACTTTTACACACTTTGATACACTTTAATATACTATGGTACATCTTGATACACTTCTGAGTATTAACCTTTTCCTGTTTTATTTTGCACACGTTTGTACACGTTGATACACTTTTACACACTTTGACACACTTTAATATACTATGGTACATCTTGATACACTTCTGAGTATTATCCTTTTCCTGTTTTATTTTGCACACGTTTGTACACTTTGATACATTTTTTTTCTTTTTTTTTTTTTTTTTTAAAGATTAATATATAAAGGATATTGTCCTCTATATGATTAATCTTTTTTCTATGGTGAGGTCGAGGGAGTCCCCGCCCGGTATCTGTTTATCACATTACATCAGGCTAGACTGTCAGACCCACCATACCGAAAACTTTGACTACCGATGGATGGTCAGCCACTTTTGGTGACCAACAATCAACCGATACCCAATGAGATCGGATTTTTGAGAGTCGCGATATAAAATGGCACGTACACTAATTTTCTTTCGAAAAAAAGTTTAGAGGTACCTGGCCAGGATTCGAACCCATGCCCTCCGCGTTGAAGGCAAGAGCTCTATCCGTTACGCCACCGCGCTCTCTTTAAGTAATATAATACATTTTAATAAAACACGATACACTTCGATACATTTCTAAGTAAGAAATTAAAAAATGGTTTTACCATGCACACTTTGATACACATGCGTACATTTTTTATACATTTTAATAGTGTTTAATACACTTTTTAGGCATGAAACGGTGTATTAAAATAAGCCGTTTTCATTTTAGATATTTTCATAAATTTTAATGTATTAATGCCCCTTGGGATAAATGTAAGGTTAATAAAACGACAATATTGAAAAAATTGAAAAATATTTTTATAAATTATAAAAGTAAAATATAAAAAGTAATTTAAAACATAAGAATTAGCAATATATATTTGAAATATAATTTGTAATGAAAAACTTACATTCTATATTAGCATTAAATATTTAAACATTAATATTATTAGAAATTTATAAATAATAAAAGTTTAATAGAGACAACTTCAAAAAAATAATTATTCTTTTGTAATACATATCAAGTAATGAGATAAGATAAATAATTTATACTAATAAACACATTTTTAATTTAATAACATTATTAAATATAAATATTTAAACATTGTTATTTCTAAGATAGTTTTTTTTTTATAAATTTTCATTTGTATTGTCTATTGAGACTAAGTTATTTTTTGTAGTCTTTGCAGTCGCATCTTCATTATTATTAGTATTATTGCTGTTTCCATTTTGCACAGTCAATATGTTACAGGGATCTTGTTGATTATTTAAGGAAGAGGCTTCATTTAATGGAAATTTATTTTAGTTAAAATTTTTAAAATGTATCAAAGTGTGCAAAAGTGTATCAAAGTATGCAAAAGTGTATCCAATAAAAACGACATTTTTCCTTTATTGGAAAAATGTATGAAAGTGTATTAAAGTGTGTAAAAGTATATCAAAGTGTATCAAAGTGTGCAAAAGTGTATCAAAGTGTGTAACACATAGCAAATGTAGAAATTAATTTTAGTCAACATTTTCGAAAAGTGTATCAAAGTGTATCAAAGTGTGCAAAAATGTATCAATGTATGCAAAAGTGTATCCAAGAAAATCAACATTTTTCCTTTATTAGAAAAATGTATGAAAGTGTATCAAAGTGTATGAAAGTGTCCAAAAAATATATGAAAATGTGCAAAAGTGTATTAAAGTGTATCAAAGTGTATATCATTAACGAATATAAAAAATTGATACCAAGAAACTTTTTTTTGGAAGTGTATAAAAATGTATGAAAGTGTATCAAAGTGTACCAAAGTGTATTAACATTTGGTCCGAAATATCGCTCTTAGATACACTTTGATACACTTTGATACACTTTCGTATAATTTGGATACATTTACCATTTTCACTGGGGTACGTACATTATTTTCAATGATTGTATTGCTAACAGTAATAATCTCTCATGTTAAAATTATTAATAATAATGTTTTTGATTAAATTAAAAATTTTATCATTAAAATAGCACTAATTAATATATTAAAGTCAGAATTATCTTCCGATTCAGATATTCATACCAAGGATCATAACCTTAGTTTTATTTTAATTTATTTTTTTTCCATACATGTCAGATTTAAAATTTCTATGTTTACACATTGACAAGCAGTGCGAAAATAAAAGATGATCAGTGTGACAACCTCCTATGAGTTGAGTGTAGTTAGACAATGCGCAAACATAGAAATTCGGTGTGCACACATCGCCCATCTATGTGGAAACTCAAAATTTTCGACACACATTGATCACTAATGTGACAAATATAGCCTAGCTGTTGTCTGTCATTTCCGTGCAAAGCTGGAGTCTTTTCTTTTTAAACTAATCATTCCATCATCTGAACTTTTTGTATATTTCATTACAGACATTTCGTGCGTAATTAGTTTTTTCACGAGCATAAAAATATGGCAATATTAGAGAATATCACTAAATATTTAACTCCCAATTTCCTTAATGTTCGAATCCAATAAACTGCAATAATATTTGAATGCATTGTAGATAATCAACCCAAAATTCAAAATTAACATTTTCAAATCATCTTAAATTTCGAAACTTATCAAGTTCACGAAGTAAATTAGTTTCAATGTCTGAATGAAGCTGTTTTAGAGATTCATTATTGTACTCATTCGTTGAATACTTTTCATGAAATTGTGTGCATTTACTTCTCAATTCTTAAAATAAATTATTATTTAATGTGAGCCATTCAAAAAAATGTTCAAATGGTAAGTGAAGTAAAACTACATAACAAAGAGTCAAACCTCGAACGGCACGATGGAATTGCTTACCTTCGAGCATCAGCTCAACAGTCTTAGGAGCATATACTCCAGACTCAGCAAGCATATCGTAGAACCCACAATCACCCCATAACTTATTTATTCAAGAAATAAAAACATTCAAGATATGAAAACCGCCCAAACGAAGGTTGAGTTTTGAAAATTTTCGGGGATAATCAGATTTTACTTGATGAGCTATAGCATATAATTTTTTATCAAAGGTATGTACTTGATAAGCTTGACCTACCTCGTTCATCAGCTGTTTACCTTTTTTTAATGTCGTATATACGGTACTTATATCACTTAGTTTTTCATTGATTGCAAGGAGAAATTGTGCTCTTGTATTTGTCGTTTTTTTTCTGCAAAGCAGCTATTAAATGCTATCCAAGATAGAATCACTTGCTCATTACTTGCAGCAATTGAAACGTTATTATTGAAACAAAAAATATTACGTGAAACACCTTTGAGTAATACCCAAGTTAGATCCATGAAAGAAAATACTTTATGTTGCAAATTTAAATTTTCTAAAGCATTGGTGGGATTCGAAAATTTTGTAGGCTTAGATCTTGTAGATGGCTTTTTATAAATCATAACTTGAAATAAATGTTTTTCTCTATTTTTAAGTGATCTTTTAGAAGTAAAATTTTTTTTCATTCTTGTTTCATTATTTATGGATTCTATTTCCTAATTTTGATAAACAACTTGAGCCATAGCATGATAACTATTTTTACCATCACAAGTCTAAGTTGCGATATCGACATCGTCGTCACCTTCCTGAATAAAATATCCACCATTTTCTCTATGAATAATACCCGATGTAACGTGAATGTTTGTGTTCTTTTCTAACCTTTTTTCGGCAGCTTTTGTTAGAAATTTTCTATGATCATCATAGGAACAGCAAAATTCATTAGAATGCAACGTATCTATTAGTAATCGACTACAGAATACGTAATGCATTTGCATGGCTAAACCATGATGAAAAGGATAAACAACAGCATATCATTTACTACGCCGTGCGCAATAGATTATACACTCTGATACACTAAGCATTCGCCTCAGCAAATTTTGATGTTTTTTGCTATCAGAAATAACTTGAGCACTCTATTAAATGATTTTTCGTCAATCAACCAGGAAATGAATTCTTGTAATATTTCAGGTACAAATTCTTTTAAATACTTTATCGATACTTCTTCTGGCAGTAGATACTCTGTTGAACGTGGAATTGATACAATTGCTTCTCGTATAAGTTTGGCAGACTGATGAATAATGCTTTCAGATCGGTTTTCATGTACAAACTCAATATTGCTTATGATCTTATTTTGTACGAATTCTTTTTGTTTATCTTTTAACTTATACAATAGATACGAGAGTATAAAAATTGCCAACCATACCAAATCAGGCTTACCATTGTAAGGAAAAAATTGCAATTTTATCTTTTTTGAATATTTAAATTTGGATTTTATAAAAGATGATTTAATATTTTTTTTACTAAATTTCAAATGGTTCGTCTTTTAATGAAACCAATTCATTTCTAAAACAATCAACCATTTCAGGAAATAAAACAACTTCACCTGTATTCATTTTATGCTTATAACCATCAATAACTTTTTCCACTATTTCTTCGTAATTAATTTTATCAACAGTGCTCTTATTAAGCTATTGATCATCTTTTTTCCAGTGCATTTGTGTTATCAATCAAGGTGATAACGTCCTTTTTTCGTACAAGTTTTCCTTTTAAGAAATTAAATTCAAAATTAAAACTTCTTTTCTTCGAGTAGCACACTCTCTTATTTTTTTCTTTACCCTTTCCTGATTTTTTCAAACACTTTCGATAACACCACCTTATGTTTTTTATCTTCTCCTTTTTGACATAAAAAACAAAATCGTATCCAATCAAAAGAGTTGTCTATATGCGATGAAAATACTCTTTTCGTGCAAGATAATAAATCAATATCTTGTTACGTCACAACGTATCTTTTATATTACTTTTTAATTTACAATTTTTAAAATATCTTTTTAATAATATGATATTGATGAACTAATTAAACGGTCATCGAACAATAAAAGAATGTGTTAACCTAAACAGTAAAGAAACTTAAAGTTGATATTGAGCAAACAATTCGATTCAAAATTACAAAACCAAACTCATATTTTGAAATTATTTGTAAGAAGAACAAGATCCACTTTTTACCTAATGAAATTATGTCAAAGATAAAAAATTATAAAAGCCGACTGAAATTAACGACAGTGGACACTACCCCAGGATCATCGTTGGTACCAAGTCGTAAATCCTGTAATTCAAATTCAAATTCAAATTCAAATTCAAATTCAAATTCAAATAAAGTTATTGTATTCAATATTTAATTATTTTTACAAGTGTCAATAAATATCTTAAAAGTTTCTTATATTCGACTCGAGTCTTATTTCAAATCGTCCCTACATCTATTCTTTGTCGGTTTACTCAATTAAATATTGGTGGAGTTCAATTCACCACTAGATTATACATATATTTATATTTCATAATTATAATTTAATAATTAATTCAATTATTCCAAATTAATTCAAATTAATATTTAAAATCTTACAAAAACCTTCAACATAATAAAATCATACACTTTTATTTAGTCCTGGTGAAAGCCAGGACTTAACATTTTGGTTCCGGTACGAATTAGTTTGACCGTAACATTTTGGTTCCGGTACGAATTAGTTTGACCGTAACATTTTGGTTCCGGTACAAACTTTTTAATTGAGGAATTGTATTGAATATATTGAGGGATCATTCGAGAAAATTCTCTATATAGATATATATATACGAAGTGCATAAAAATATATATGAAGGACCAATTATAAATACAGTGTTTAAAAGTGAATTAAGAAAACGCAAAAGTGCGTCAAATAAAATATTATATTTCCAAGGGCACAATAAATATTATACGCAAAATAGCGTCCATTGAATAAATTATTTATACGCGAAGTGCAATATTTAAAGCGAATAGCGTTGTAACATGGTGGATTTTCCATCCACATGTTATATTTGTACATAGATACCTACTATACCGGCGAAGAGCCTTATAAGTAGGATTTTAACTTGTATATAGCAGTGCGGCATTGGCTCGGTGAATAGAGCTCGTGCCTGGAGATCTCGAGGAACGGGGTTCGCGCCCGGTGTCCGCTTATTTTTTAATTCAAAAAGTCTCATGTTTCAATGGCGCCCAACAAAATAACCCACTGGAGCAACTATAGAGCATTTTAAAATTTAGCATTAAGTTATTAGCATTAAGCAGAGCGAGCAGAGCGTGCAGAGCGAGCAGAGCAAGTAGCAGTAGCAGTTATGACGAAATTATCGGTTCCACCGAAGTACTTTCGTGTGGGGGGAGGAAAGCAGAGCGAGCAGAGCAAGTATGACGAAATTATCGGTTCCACCGAAGTACTTTCGTGTGGTGGGGGGGATTGTAACATGGTGGATTTTCCATCCACATGTTATATTTGTACATAGATACCTACTATACCGGCGAAGAGCCTTATAAGTAGGATTTTAACTTGTATATAGCAGTGCGGCATTGGCTCGGTGAATAGAGCTCGTGCCTGGAGATCTCGAGGAACGGGGTTCGCGCCCGGTGTCCGCTTATTTTTTAATTCAAAAAGTCTCATGTTTCAGCGTCATTAAAAATAAACACAAAGTGTGTCATTAAATATTAATAGTGTTATCTAAAACAAATATATATATACGCGAAGTGCATTATTAGCGAATTGCGTCAATTAATAAAAATATATATATTGTATTTAAATACATATATCATACGCATAGTGCGTAATTAAAATATACAATCGTGAAGTGCGCGATTAAACATTATTTTCAATTAAAACAATTGAATAAATAAGTTCATACATTCTTAATAATTGTAAAACATTTTTCATTTTTTATCAATTATATTAAAAAGTTTCTTGCATTGATTTTATAATATCAGTAATCTGATACATTAACAATTCATTAAAATCGTGAAAATAACATAATTTTCAATACATAGTTTTGAAAGTGAAATACGTTTCGGTGAATAAAAGAAAACCTGACTCAACATTAAATATTGGAAGTTAGAACAAAACAGCATTTAAAAAAAAATAGACGCTGGTAATCAAATAACTATAAAGAGTATCGAACTCATAAAAATTTTGACTCAGCAAAATTACCGTGTGACATACTCGCGGATTTTTTTCAACAACAGTAGGTCAAAGAAAGAAAAGAATTTAAAGCAAAAGTCAGCATTTTTATCTATTTTTAAAGTAATATTTCTTATTTTCGTGTTATGTGATCTTTATTGGAAAATAAATAATGAATATTACAAATGAGTAGAATAAATTTTAAAGAGCTATCGGATAATTTAAAAGAAGAGAAAACACAGTGTTTATTATCATACTCTAAATTGGAATTATTCGAAATTTGTCGAAAATTTAAAATACCTACTAAAGAGAACGAAAATATTAATGCTATTCGCGCTAGAATCAGGAAATATAGTAAACAAGCAGTTTTAAGAGAGAAAGAAAAAGAGGAAAAACGTATCTACGAAAATATCGATCCATTTCGCAAAAGTACAAAAGTTGCACGTTCGCCAAATAAAACTTTAGGCACAACAATTGAAAATAATACCTCAAATTTAACGAATATTTCTCAAGAAACAATCGAAAATAACACCGAAGATCTAACAGAGGACATAAATATTCCACAAGAAACAAATAAAAATAATAGTCCAAATACAAGCTATACAAATATTTTAAACAAACAGAATACACCATTAAGTAAATCTACAGGAACAATTCCAAAAATAATTTCCAAAAGTACTAAAACAACACAAAAAAATAATCTACAAGACAGTTTTTTAGACAAATATACTTTAACGAGAGACGTGACGATTTATTCTGAAAATAATACAACAGCAGGCGGAATATTTAACGATACGGAAAATTTATCTATCAAACAAGAAAGTTATCAAGATATAGACGAAGAGAATATTCTTGTGGGTAATAATAATAATTCGGTTGTTGAAATTGGAAACTTACTAGATAATACAAACATGGCAAATACATCAGGATACTCACTGAAGGAAATTTCAAGATTAGTACCTGAATTTGATGGAAAAAATTTACCTTTAGAAGATTATATAGAAAAATTAGAAATCGCAAAAGATATGTTAAGTGAAGAAGAACAATCGAAATTTATGAACTATTTAAGATTTAAGGTATCAGGAACAATTCGTACTGCTATAAAGGGTAGTAGAATTGAAACTATAGAGGAATTTATTAAATTCATAAAAAAATTATATCCAGAGATTGATAATTTACACTCTTTATATGCAAAATTAGAACGAATTCAACAAGCGAAGCATGAACCAGTGGTCGATTACATAGAAAGAATAACAAAATTAAGTTAAAAAATTACAGATAAAAAGAAAAATGAAAACGGCATAACAAGAGATGCTTTACATCGTTTTAATGATGAATTGGGTGCAAATACATTCAAATATTTTAAAGAAGGCTTAAATAGTGAAATTAGATATGAATTAGGAGAAGTCCAGGATTTTTCACAAGCAACTGAAAAAGCAATAAAAATAGAAAAAAATTTGGAAAAATATAAAGATATTAGAACACAATCGGATCAAAATACAAAAAAAATTATGGTTAGTGATATCTTTGAAAAATCACCGAAACAAATAACATGCTGCCAAATATGTAAAGATATAGGTCATGAGGCGTTATGTTGCAATATTGCAAGTTGTGTATATTGTAAAGAACCAACTCACTCGTCATATCAGTGCACTAATACAAAAGATAAAATAAAATTAATATGCAAATTTTGTAATCAACTAGGACATTCAAGAGGTATGTGTACACTTTTAGATGACAATGAACAATATTGTCAATACTGCCAAGAAAATACTCATCAAGTAAGTTGTTGCCCGATTATAAAAAAATATGAATTATGCTGGAAATGCAAAAAGAACGGACACAATGCTGAATTATGTAATAAAATTGAAGAAAAGATTAATATACCCACACAAACTTGTGACATTTGTAATCAGAATCACAGCACTACTAATTGCGAAAAATTTAAGATATTTGTAAATCAAATTAAATCAGATGATCAAATAAGATGCCAATTATGTGACAGATGGGGTCACTCAGGTAGAGACTGCAGAAATAATTATAATGGAAATAATCGATATAATAATGAATATGGACAAAGAGGTCAACATAAATTTTGTAGATACTGTAAAACTAAAGGACATAATATAGAGCAATGCAGGAAACGAGATTATCAAAATAAAAAAACTCAAAACAATAATCAAAATATACAATGTCCATATTGTAAAAAATTAGGACACTCACTTGATACATGTTTTACAATTAAAAATTTAGAAAGAAAGCAAGAGAAATTTTGCACATTATGTGAAAAAACAAATCATACGAATGAACAATGTCAATCGAAAATACTCGAATTAAATAATACACAGGGAAACGCTTAGACTCATCTTGGAGAGAGCGAACAAGAAGAGTTACAAAACAAAAGTCGCTCAGTAATTATGAAGACATTCAATATTTTGCAAGAGAACACGAAATTGATTATGAATTGGAAACATGTGACACATTTGAGAATATCGATATAAATAATTTAAGTGTTACATTAAACTGTAGTGTAGAGAAAGAAATGTTATACGATACGATAGAATTTAAACCACAGGTGAAAAATGACTCAAAATTAGTAATAATACATGAAAACAAATCCAAAAATATAAACAATATAAATAAAGAAACTGAAATAAGTTATTCTGAAAATGATATAGATAAAAATATACCAATTTACGTATTTAAACTAGGGGATACACTACAATTTATTGAAATAAAAAATCCATTTACAGACGAAGTATGTAAATTATTAATAGATACAGGTGCTCAACTTAATATAATAGAAGAAAAATTAGTACCACCTAATTCTATTAATGATAATATTAAAATATATTTATCAGGAATTTCAAATACACCTATGAAAACACGTGGTATAGTTAATTTTCCTTTAAACAATTCACAAACAAATTTTCATGTAGCGTCGGAAAGTTTTTCGATACCCTATGACGGAATATTAGGTATAAATGTTTTAAAAGAAAATAAATTAAGATTGGATAAAGGATATTTAGAAATAAATGGGAAAAAATATTACATTCAAACAGACTATAAAGATGAGCAAAATTCAAGTTTAAATTTATGTATACAAAACAACGAAAGAAATGACGCAGCAGTTACTAACATATTTCAATTATTGAATTATATTACGCCTATGCAAGATACTAAATATATAGATTCGATTACACAATTTTTACAAGATAAAAATGAAAACATAGAAAATCTTATGAAAGATATTAACTGTATTTTAGAAAAAAATCAATTTAAAGATGAACAAGATATAGATTATTATAAATTCCTTTTAAAATTACAAGATAATATAAATTTTAATCTGAAAATAAAGATAAACAATTTCTCACTTATTTTATTGAAGGAGATATTGCAACATTAAATATGCAAGAAGAAGAATCTGAAGAAACTACAACACATGAAAAAATAAATCATATGTATGAAGAAAATATCGATCGTAAAGAAAAATTATTAAATAAAATAATTTTAAATCATTTAACCGAAGATAATAAACAAAGTATAAAGGATCTAATTATACAAAATGAAGATATATTTTGGCTTGAAGGAGAAAAAATGGGAAAATGTAATTTAGAATATCATGAAATAAATTTAACAGATAATAGACCAATATACGTTAAACAATTCCCATTACCATACAAATCAAAAGAAATCGCTATAGAAGAAACACAGAAATTAATCAACAATGATTTAGTAAGACCTTCTAAAAGTGCTTACAATGCACCAGCATTTGTTGTGAAAAAGAAACCTGGTATTGATGGAAAACCAAGATGGCGTTTAGTCATAGATTATAGAAAATTAAATGAAAAAACCATACCTGACCCATACTTAATACCATCTATAACAGAAATCTTCGATGATTTAGGTGAAAATAAATATTTTACAACTGTAGATATGGTTTCGGCCTTTCATTGGGTACCAATGAGAGAATCTGATATTCATAAAACAGCTTTTAGTGTACATCCCTTAGGAAGATTTGAATTTAAGGTTTTACCTTTTGGTTTAACTAATTCTCCACGGACATTTATGAGAGTTGCCAATAATGCTCTTGGCGAACTTATAAGTAAAAGAATATGTCATGTGTACATTGATGACATAATAATAGCTGCTAAATCAAAAAAAGAACATAATATCAAATTTAATTTAGTAGCCTCAAAATTAAGAGAAGCAGGACTAAAGTTAGAACCTAAAAAGTGTGAATTTATGAAAGAAGAAGTTATATTTTTGGGACATATAATAAGTGAAAATGGCATAAAAGCCGATCCTAAAAAAGTTCAAGCGGTAAAATTATTCCCGATTCCAAAAACAATTAAGAATATAAGAGAATTTTTAGGATTGGCAGGATATTATAGGAGATTCATTAATGATTTTGCAAAAATAACAAAACCATTAACACAGTTATTACAAAAAGAAGTAAAATTTATATGGGATCCTGGAAAGCAAGAAGCTTTCGATAAACTTAAAGAAACCCCACACAGCATGGAAGATTTCACTGGAATATTTCGAATTATTCCACTGGAATATTTCAATGGAACCTTCCATACAGATTATTGGAAGTCTCCACAGAATATTTTAAAATATTCCATTGGAATCTTCCATTAAAAGCTTCCAGGAATATTTCAGGAATATTTCAAAGGAATGTTCAAAAACTTTTTTGAAATATTCCATGAAATATTCACGGAAGATTTTTGAAATATTTCATGAAATATTCCATGAAAAGTTTATGAAATATTCCAGTAAAATATTTCATGGACGATTCCAGGAAGATTCCATAAACATTTCGCTGAAAGATTCCAAAAAACCTTTAAATCGTACAGCGAAATATTACATAAATCTTCCATGAATGTTCCACGAAATATTCCACAGAAAGATTTAAGTAATCTTCCAGTGGAATATTCCATGAAAGATTTCAGAAAGATTTCATAAACATTTTACTGGAAGATTCCAAAAAACTTTAAAATCATACAGCGGAATATTACATAAATCTTCCATAAATATTCCACAAAATATTCCACAGAAATATTTAAGTAATCTTCCAGTGGAATATTCCATGAAAGATTTCAGAAAAATTCCATAAACATTTCATTGGAAGATTTCGAAAAACTTTTAAATCGTACAGCGGAATATTACATAAATCTTCCATGAATGTTCCACGAAATATTCCACAGAAAGATTTAAGTAATCTTCCAGTGGAATATTCCATGAAAGATTTCAGAAAGATTTCATAAACATTTTACTGGAAGATTCCAAAAAACTTTAAAATCATACAGCGAAATATTACATAAATCTTCCATGAATGTTCCACGAAATATTCCACAGAAAGATTTAAGTAATCTTCCAGTGGAATATTCCATGAAAGATTTCAGAAAGATTTCATAAACATTTTACTGGAAGATTCCAAAAAACTTTAAAATCATACAGCGGAATATTACATAAATCTTCCATAAATATTCCACAAAATATTCCACAGAAAGATTTAAGTAATCTTTAAGTGGAATATTCCATGAAAGATTTCAGAAAAATTCCATAAACATTTCATTGGAAGATTTCGAAAAACTTTTAAATCGTACAGCGGAATATTACATAAATCTTCCATAAATATTCCACGAAATATTCCACAGAAAGATTTAAGTAATCTTCCCGTGGAATATTCCATGAAAGATTTTAGAAAGATTCCATAAACATTTCATTGGAAGATTTCGAAAAACTTTTAAATCGTACAGCGGAATATTACATAAATCTTCCAGAAATATTTCACGAAATATTCCACAGAAACATTTAAGTAATCTTCCAGTGGAATATTTCATGAAAGATTCTAGAATGATTCCATGAAGTTTTCGTTGGAAGGTTGCGCGGAACTTACGGAAGGTTTCCAGTGACGCCGATAGGGGATGTTCGTTAAATGGGAGTTTTATCCCCAAGTGGTTGGAAGATACCTCACTTACTATATAAGCGAAAGTGTATCGGCGCTTTGATGTGTACAGTCGAAGCGAATATGTAAATGCGATCTTATAACTAAATGTTTATGTATGCGTATATGTATTAATGTATAAGTTTAATGTGTGTTATTATATAATATATATACTATCCCCTCACAGCATCTCACATCTTCCAGGAACATTTCATGAAAGATGAGAGATTACCAAACCTTCCATTGAAATATTCTTGAAATCTCTCAAGAATATTCCATGGAATATTCCAATGTAGGAAGAATCAAGGACATACGAATATTAAAGGAATATTTCATGGAAGATTCCTGAAATATTCAAAATCGTCCGTGCCAATATTCTGCGAATCTTCCATAAATATTCCACGTAATTTTTACGATAGATTTCTAAAATCTTCCAGAAATATTTCATGGAATATTTCATGAAAGATTCCTTAAATCTTTCGTGCATATTCCATGAAAGGTTCATGAAATGTTTCAAATCTTCCGCTCCAATATTCCGGAAATCTTCCATGAATGTTCCAACGGAATATTTCATGAAATATTTCTGCAAGATTCCTGAAATACTTCAATGAAAGATCGGAGATGTCTTAAATCTTCCAATGAAATATTCTTGGAATCTTCCAACAATATTCCATGGAATATTCCATTTTAGGAAGAATCAAGGACATACGAATATTACAGGAATATTCCATGGAAGATTCCTAAAATATTTCAAATCTTCCGTGCCAATATTCCAGGAAGCTTCCATAAATATTCCATGCTGTGTGGGACATTATGCTCTGCTCCATTATTATAATTTCCTCAACTGGATAAACCTTTTATAATAACAACTGATGCATCAGGATATGCATTAGGGGCTATATTATCACAGGGAGTAATTGGAGAAGATAAGCCGATAGCATATGCATCAAGGGTCTTGAAAGGACCAGAATTAAAATATCACACATATGAAAAAGAAGCACTAGGCATATTATTTGGCATAGAAACATTCATAAATTATATCTATGGAAATAAATTTACAACAGTAACGGACCATAAGCCATTACTTTCATTTAGATCAGCAGATAAAAATAATAGAGTTCAAAGATGGCGACTCAAATTAGCAGAATATGATTTTAACATAATATATAAAAAAGGAAAAATGAATGTAAATAGTGATGCTTTATCAAGAAATCCCATAGATACAGTAGAAATAAACGTCGTAACAAGAGCACAAAAAGCTAAAGAAAACGAAAGCAATAATAAAGCAACACCTTTACCAACAAATGAAATGAAAATACAGAAATTAAATGAAGAACGTACACGTATAAAAAAGAAACGAGGTCGCCCCAAAAAAATAATTAAAACAATAACAAATCAAGACGTCAAGACTGACGAAAATATTATCCCTTTGAGGGGCACATTTTTCTGTAAAAAACGGGTTTTTTTGAGATTAATTGTTTATAACAAATACTTCAATTAATGAATATTTGCAATTTCTCTATAAAATCTAATAAATCAGGTATTCAAGAGTTCAAAAAGTCTTATAGATGTCTTAAAAAGGCATATACGTTTTAGAAATACGGAAAAATCCAAAACCAAATAGGTGGGACAAATACGTACCACTGGCCCTCAAAGGGTTAAACAACAAGATACGTGTACAAACAAATCGAATACAATAATATATTCGAAAAATTCTATAGAACATAGAAAAGATAATATTGTTCATTTAATTACAACAGAAAAAAAGCCATTAGACGAATTAACAGATAGATATCTCGTACAAAATAATATAAAAATAAATAATGAATTAAAAGACAATGAAATCGAAATAATAAATTTTAAAAAAAGAAAAATTTTTATAATGTGCTTAAATATTAAAGAATCATTTATTTTAATAAAAGAAAAATTAATAAATAATTTTAATATATTAAAAAATCTGTCAATTAAAAATAAGTGTAATATGTTCAGCATTTCAAAGAATATTAAAATTTTAAACATAGCTTGGAACGAAATTGAAGAAATTTTATATGATATTTTTAAAGATACAGATATTAAAATTATTATTTGTTTAAATAATACAGAATATGTGAAAATTGATAACAGAGAAAAAATTTTTGATTTATATCATTCTTATTCTATCAGGAGTTAATAGAACTTATAATAGAATTAAAAATAAATACTTTTGGGAAAATTTAAAAACCGATATACAAAATCGAATAAAAAATTGCGAAACATGTCGAAAAAATAAATTAAAAAGAATTAAAACTAAACAACCAATGATTATAACAGATACCCCAGAAAAAACATTCGATAAAATTTCTTTAGATATAGTAGGACCTTTAAATATAACTAAAAATAATAATAAATATATACTAACAATGCAAGATCATTTATCGAAATTTGTAATAGCTGTTGCACTTAAAGATCAAACTGCAGAGTCTATAGCTGAAGCATTCATAAAAAAATTCATTTGCATTTTCGGTTCACCAAAAATAGTTCTTACCGACAAGGGTGCAAATTTTACAGGTAAATTAATAAAAGCGATTTCAAGAAGATTTAAATTTAAAAAAATTGAGACAACCGCATTTCACCCACAATCTAATGGCGCGTTAGAAAGGGCTCATCATCCTTTATGCGAATATTTGAAAAATTTCGCAGATAAGAAAATCGAATGGGATAATTGGCTTGAACTTGCACAATTTAATTATAATACAAGTGTTCATTCAAGTCATAAATTCACACCACATGAATTAGTTTTCGCCTACCCAGCTAGATTACCATCTAGCGAACCTTTGAAACAATCAGAAAAATTACCAACTTTTAATGATTATATAGAAAAGTTATTAACAAACATGAAAGATATTGCAAAAATAGCTCGAGAAAATTTAATATCATCAAAGGAAAAATCTAAACTATACTATGACAGATCTATAAATCCTGTACATTTCAACATTGGCGATGAAGTCTGGTTTATAAAAGAACCAAAGCCAGGAAAATCAGAGAAAAATCATAATTTGGGACCCTTTGAGATATTAAAAATTCACGAAAATAGCAATATCACTATAAATTATAAGGGTGGTCCAAAACTAGTTCATGCTAATAAATTAATTTTGCATAAACGTAAAAATTAATATTATTTTCTATTTTCAGAACTTTTCATCCTCTATATAAACATAAAAAAAATGCTGTTTATCATATTTATCTTCTTATCTCTTATCAAGAGTAATTTTGCAATCATCGGTTTCAACTGTGAATCTACAGATCCAATTATTAATACATACTCTTTACTAGATACGGGCGAATGTGATTTTCAACAAGAAAATGTTACTATAAGTAATACAACAATAGAATTACTACAAATTGCAGAATTTAAATCTATAAAAATCATGCAGTGTAAAATAGAAATACAGAGAACAGTATTTCACTGTGGAATGTTCAGCCATCTGGGTACTACAGCTCATGCCTTACAAGAGTATCTTTACAAAATCAGCCATGAAAAATGCAAATTTATACATGAAACAGGAATATTTAAATATGATAATATTCATACAATAGCGGATTTAAAAATAAATTCAACAAGATCTGTAGGAATAGATTTCGCTGGTTCAGTTAAGGATAAAACATGCAAAGGAGCATCTTACACGGATAATTTTGGTTCCTGGGATAACGTACTCGTCCAAGGCCTCATAAGAATAACTCTACTAAAAGAATATGCTCAAGTAAGTTTAAAAAACAATAAATTACGATTAAACTCAGGAACCATATGTAAATTTACGGATGAACACTGCATCGATTCACAAGCAGGCTATACTTTTTGGGAACATTTACCTGCAGAGGAGGGTTTTAAAACAGAATACGAAACCTTGTATAGAGGCCCCGCAAAAATAATAAATTCAGCCAATCAAAATCGTATTTATACTGTAAATTCTATTGAGACAACATTTTCATTATCAGCGTTAAATAATATTAACATTTGTAATAGGATATTAACAAAAACCGAACATCCTAAATTATTTATTTTAGATCTTTCATATAATAAATTATTATTTGACAATAATGAAATGAGGAAGGAAGTAACGAATTTAGATATATTTACTTACGTGAATTCTAAATTTGTATATATAGAAAAACATTTTAGGGCTGATCTTAAAGATTTATACTTTAATATCTTAAAAGATAAATGTGAAATTGAGAAAAAAATAATACGCGAATCTCTATCTCTTGCATCCATAGCTCCCGATGAATTTGCCTATAATATCATGCAAAAACCTGGGTACATAGCTAAACTTGCTGGAGAAGTAGTACATGTAATAAAATGTACACCAGTAGAAGTACAATTAAAACACACAAACAAGTGTTATATTCAACTTCCTGTAACAACAAAAAATAAGACATGGTTTTTAACACCGAAAACACATATTTTATTGAAATCAGGTTCTGAAATAAATTGTAACTCAATTATTCCACAATATTATAAAATTGGGGAAGATTGGATAAATTTTTTACCAGAACCAAGGACAAAAAAAAAATATTGTAAAAATTTTAAGACCAAATACTCAAACTTCATGGATGCCTAAAAAAATAACATCACTGGCAACTAGTGGCATCTATTCTTAAGAAGACTTACAGGAACTACAACAACATATAATGTTCCCTTTCGAAAAAGCAGCTTTATTAAATGCTATAGCGAGAGAAATTCAGGGTGAAGAAAATTCAAGAGGAGATTTATTAAGTAATTTACTAACAGAAAATACTTTATCAAATATAGCAGAAAACACCTGGAAAAAATTCATAAATAAACTGACAACATTTGGGTCAATAAGTTCAGCTATAATAATGATTTTAATCATTTTTCATATAATTAAATTAATTATGGATACTATTATAAGAGGATATACTCTTCATACAATATATGGCTGGTCCATACATTTATTAGGAGCCATTTTTAGCTCCATTACGCATTTAATAATTATATTAAATAATAATCAAATGAAAAAAATACCAAGATATGAAGAAATAGAATTGAAGGAAGTGAAAATAGAAAAGCCAGTCATATCAGAACCCATGGTTTTACAATCTCCTTTGCCTCGACCAACGCCTCCACCATTACCAAATAAATCACCCTATATAACACTACCTTCCACAAGCACATCTACTCCTCCTAAACAAGCATCTCAAGAACCAAAAGAGATTCGATTATTCAGTATTAGTCGTAATTAGTTTAAAATATATATATATATATATATATAGTAATAAATTTCATAATTTAAAAAATATAAAATCAGCCCATAAATGTCGTTCTATTAAATAAGCATTATCATATATATAATCAAATACATATAAACATAGCTGATAATAATTATTTGTTAGTTATATAAAAACAATTAGTAAAACTTTTCAATTATGATTCGAAATAGATCTTGTATACATAATATTCAAATGCAATAAAAATTATGCATATTTCATTGTGTTCTGTTACATAAAAGAATGAATGACACTATGCGCGTGTGTCATTCACCTAAACGTGTAATATCAAATGACATCGTAAGCATTGTGACAACCCTGGGGATCAGGAGGTTGCACTAAATTTATAAAAATATAAAAGCTATAATTAATTAAGTAACAAATAATAAGAGAAACTTTATTTAAGGAATATGTACAGTAATCGTACGCTCGCTCAAAATGGACGCCAGCCGCGTATAGCGTACGCGACGCCGCTTGCTCTAATTAAATAACTATTGGCACGACGAAAAGCAACTATTACAAAAACGTAAGCTAAAAGGGACACGAGCAATAAACACACAAGAAAATAACGAATTAGAAAAGCACGAAGGGAATATATGCAATAAAACGCGCACGCGATCGCCCGGCACACACGTCGTAAAAGACAAAAATAAATTATATAAGTTTAATTAGCAATCGTGCACTCGCAACAATTTTGAGCACAATAAAATAACTTTGAGAATAGTGAATTTATCTATTCTCGCTCACTCAAGCTTACGATATTCGCACGCACAAAATTAATACTACTCGATATCGCAAGCCGAAACGCTCTTTATCGGACGCCGGCGACAGAAGGAATAATAATGGTATTCCTTCTCGTCTATGCTCAGCTTCATCTCTCTTGCTGTAAGCTGCGCGCGCCGCAAGAGAGAGACAAACGATCCTAAACGGACCCAAGCTCAGTTACTCGAGTCAAGCTGCTCGCTAGCTATCTCAGTGCACATTATACGTGCTTTATAAATTCGCACGTGTGTGCCAACGATTTTGGGTTATGCTCTTAAATATTTGACTCGCGTGGTCTGCTTTCCGTCTTGCCCGTAGCTAGATGCTCCCTTCTGTCGGCTATATGCGCCACAAATATACATAAAAGTAATATGGCCAATCTGCCATGTTACAGCATATTTGATCTAACAAAAAAAAAAAAAAACAACACATGATGGATGTACGATACACATTTATAGTAAAGCGATTATAAATTTTATTTTATTTATTTTTCTGCGTATCATTTATTTATATACTTTAGTAAGCATATACTTCATTTAAATTTTAAATATTATTCATCGAAATCTTAACCTTCTATGAATACATATAAGAAAGATAAGGAGAAAACTGAGATAATAAAAAAATTAATTATTTTACAAGTTGCATTATTTAGCATATTATTGTTTAAGAAGTAATCTAACAAAAAAATGTAGAGTAAAGTTATAATTTTATAAGAGATGACTCTTTTATGAAACTAGAATTTAAAAATTTGATACTTTAAGTTTATTAAGCGCTCATTTTTGCGTTCATTGTAAAACAATCCTTTTGTTTTATTTACTGAATCGTTTCCGATTCAACTTTGTGTGGGAAGGGGTGAATGACACTAATTATATGTCATTCATATATGTTCAAGTTTTATAAAACATAGCATATTTCAGAAGTATATATTTAAAATTAAACAAAAAAAAACAAAAGTATCGTTACAATTGAAATTATACAAATAATTTAAGTAAAAAGTTTATAATTTATCAGATAACTTATCATTAAAAAAATAATTATTTAAAAATATCTAATACACTTATTATTTTATTTTTCTTTTCTGCAATATAAAAATTTTACGATTCATCAAATTTGAAATGAATGATAATAAAAAAATCTGAATTTAATATTAGTATTACAATCTATGAAACGTATAAATTTGTCTCTTTATATCATTATTAAACAGTGAAAGGTTAAGAAATGTAAGGGAAAAGAAAAAAGAAAAAAAAAATAGAGACAACAAACAATTTATATTTATATATAATAATTTATGTAACGAGTCAAAAGAAAAATCTAAATCGCACACCTACATGTCATTCACCTATATTTTGTAAGACATATCGAATTGTCATTTTATTTTACTGAATTGCATTAGCAATATGTTATTCATCTCTTGTAAAACACACCAAAATCGTTGTAAAATACATTTTACTACTTATTACAATTATTTATATACAATCTTTGAGCCCCAAGGTATACGAGATAAAACGTACCCTTGTGTACCTATTCAAATAGAAAAATATGTATATTTAAGGTATACGAGATAAAACGTACCCTTGTGTACCTATTCAAATAGAAAAATATGTATATTTATCAATTAAGCTTGTAATAATTATCTGTAAATTGTTCGATAACTGTTTTGTTTTTCTTTTTCTTTCGATTGCCTATCCTTCTGATATGCAATCTCTTGAGCCCCAAGGTGTTACGTCACAACGTATCTTTTATATTACTTTTTAATTTACAATTTTTAAAATATTTTTTTATTAATATGATATTGATGAACTAATTAAACGGTCATCGAACAATAAAAGAATGTGTTAACCTAAACAGTAAAGAAACTTAAAGTTGATATTGAGCAAACAAAATTCTTCGATTCAAAATTACAAAACCAAACTCATATTTTGAAATTATTTGTAAGAAGAACAAGATCCACTTTTTACCTAATGAAATTATGTCAAAGATAAAAAATTATAAAAGCCGACTGAAATTAACGACAGTGGACACTACCCCAGGATCATCGTTGGTACCAAGTCGTAAATCCTGTAATTCAAATTCAAATTCAAATTCAAATTCAAATTCAAATTCAAATAAAGTTATTGTATTCAATATTTAATTATTTTTACAAGTGTCAATAAATATCTTAAAAGTTTCTTATATTCGACTCGAGTCTTATTTCAAATCGTCCCTATATCTATTCTTTGTCTGTCTGTATCCAGCCTTCGTCTACTTGAATCAATATAAGAATATTAATTTTATATATACTTTATTCAAATACTCTAAATAAATATTCTTCAATATACTTCAATGGTGAGAAACGGTTTACTCAATTAAATATTGGTGGAGTTCAATTCACCACTAGATTATACATATATTTATATTTCATAATTATAATTCAATAATTAATTCAATTATTCCAAATTAATTCAAATTCATATTTTTAAATCTTACAAAAACCTTCAACATAATAAAATCATACACTTTTATTTAGTCCTGGTGAAAGCCAAGACTTAACAATCTTCTGAAATTTTATTTTTTTCAAGTTGTCTTGATTATCATTCATAATTTTGCACAAAAGGTTCACTTTATAAATAAAATAATTTTTGTTAAACTCGTATGCATCAACGAGCACGATCCAGTAAAGATGCAAAATAAACAATTTAATACTGTTATAATTGGCAAAAACAAAAAACAAACGATGCATGTTTTGTGTTTGTAGCGCACGAAATTAGTACAAAATTTAAAATATGTTTTAAAAAAAATGTATAAATACTTATAGTTTTATAAAATATGTAAATATACTTATAGTTATATAATATATATACATACAAACATGTATTTAATATTTCCAGTTCATTCTCTCAATAACATTTTTAAACATATATATTGATAATAAAAAAATGAATCTTTTAGTTAATATTTTGTATTAAGAAATAATTTTAATTTCTCTAAGTAGTTTTAAGAACAAACAGCAAGTTTGCGAGGTGTGGATGCTACTCAGCATTTATAAGCGTGATAAGAAAATATCTTCTGTCATCCAATGTGAGATTTTAAAGAGTTTCTCACGGCCTAACTGACCAATGGGACTGTTATTTATAATATTTATAATATATTATATTTATAAGCGCGATAAGAAAATATCTTCTGTCATCCAATGTGAGATTTTAAAGAGTTTCTCACGGCCTAACTGACCAATGGGAATGTTATAAAATTTTGACAAACTTGCATTTTTTTCTAGATTTGTGCCTTTTTTGCAGAGAAAAAGAGTTTTTATCAATTAGTCCGCAGCTAGACCTCTCGAGAACAATACCTCTCTCGACTCGTGATATAAAGCGAACAAAAATTAAAATAGTAGAATAAACTTATCAACTCATGTTTTTTACTTCTTAAATAAATTTACCAAATTAATTAAAACAAATTTCATTGCACGCTTAAATCGACAAGTCTATGCACTATTAATCATAAATTTACGCGACTTACTGCTTAATTTAAAATTTATTTTTACGAAATTTAAATAGACAAAGCATCAACGAGGTTTTCATTATAAAATTGCGTGACTTGCTTTATAATATTTTTGTGTATCAATTTTAAATAAATATTATTTATAAAAATCAACGTAATCTTTGTGAATAAAAGTGTTAGTACGACCATTTTTATCCGATTAACAGTAGGCAACCAGAAAGGAGCACTACGCTCCTCAACAAGAAAAAATGAGTGATAATAGTATATTATGCTACGTGGGGTAAAAATGCCGGCCTACAGTGTCGCATTTTTATTCCAAGTGGCATATATGATTTTTTCTCATACCAGGTTGAAAATACGTACAACGTATTGATAATTCAAAATTAATCAAAAACCAGCGCGAAAAATCATCGGATACTCTCGACTGAATATGTTTGCTCTCTGTCTGCTACTCTCTCACTGATGATAATTTATTAAATAAGCCATCAATATATCATTATAATACACTCTTATTATACTCTTATTATAACACACTATAGATTATAATTCATAAGAGTAAAACAAATATAATTCTAAAAAATGAAAATGAAATTACACAATCAATCGCCTCACGCATTCTAACGTTTCACAACGAAAAATATTATTTACAAATTTTTCTATGATATATATGAGAGAGTCGATGTTTGTAACCGATGAATAGAACAGGATGGACTATAGTACATATGAAAAAAGAGAGGAAGAGAAAGAGCAAATGTTGTAGCCGATGAATTGAAAAGAATAGGCTACGATATATATGAAAGAAAGAGAGAGAGAGAGAGTTGATAATTATAACTGGTAAACAGAAAAGAATTAGTGTATACTCCCCACTCTTAAAATGCACGAAAAAGACTCAAGAGTAAAAAAATAAGTCGGAGCGTGTGTAAGCCAGACTCCTAAGCAACGGCCACGACACGTTTACACCGGCCTGAAAGCATAAATTTTTACTGCTTGCGATCGACTATTAATGACATGTTTTTCGCTGAGTTATAAAAAAAACTCTTTTCCTTTTTATCACGCAGCCAACGTACAAAAAAAGGTAAGCAATTTAATTCCTTCGAACCACAACCAAAAGAAGAAAATAATCATTTGAATTCAACAAGGAATATCTCATAATCAATACGTCCACGTAAACTGAATAAAGTGACCGGACATAAAACTGACATCAAATATTTTCCCCGTTTAAAAAGTCCAATTGAAATTCCGATTGAAATTTTATGGGAATCCATGATGGAATTCTATTGGAATACCAATGAGATCTATACTTATAAATGATTTTGCTTTTTCCCAATGATTCAGAGAAAGAAAAGTTCTTTACGCCTGCCAACATTATTTATTGTATAAATGAGTCGGCAAAACGTACTTTTTTCTTGCAAATTCAGAAGGCGAAAAGTTCTTTACGCCAACCAACATCAATTCCTATAAAAATAAGCGGGAGAAAAGTACTTTTCTCCCGCAAATTCAATTTCTCTTTAATAAACCGGGAGAACCGTACTTTTATCGATCAAATTTAGAAGGCGAAAAGTTCCTTACGCCCGCCAACATTGATTGACTAAAAATAAGCAGGAGGAAAGTACTTTTTTCTGGCTAATTCAATTTCTCTTGAATGAACTGGGAGAAGCGTTCTTTTCTCTTGCGAATTCAGAGGGCGGAAAAATCTTTATGCCCGCAAACATTGTTTACTTTAAAAATAAGCGGGAGAAAAGTACTTTTCTCCCACAAATTTAATTTCTCTTGAATGATGGGGGCAAAGCGTACTTTTTTCTTGCGAATTCACTGCGCAAAAAGTTTTTTACGCCCACCAACATTAATTACTTCAAAAATTAGCGGGTGGAAAGTACTTTTCTCCCGAAAATGAAATTTCTTCTAAATAAAGCGGAAAAGGCGGACTTCTTTCTTACTAATTCACAGGGTAAAAGGTTTTTTACGCCCGCTAACATTATTTGCTCTAAAAATAAGCATGAGAAAAGTACTTTTCTCCCGCGAATTCAATTTCTCTTAAGAGCATGACGAAGCTGTCCGCCTTCTAATAATATTTCCAATCCTAACTTATGAATAAACGATGCGTTTAATTGAGTTTTTAGCTATAAAGAAAAAACTTGTAAGATTAAACTCTAGTGCGGACAACTCAAGAAATCCACCAAAATATTATACATACAAAGTTATAATAAAAACTTTCAATATATCGTATTTTAAGGTTAGGTTTGTCGAGTTTGATGTCTAATTTCCAATCCAAGCTCATAAAAAAATAACAAATCCAAATGATTTTTTATCTTAACGAAAATTATTTTATTAATATAGCTTAAGTGCGGACAAGTCATTATATTTGTTTAATTTAAGAATTCAAAAAGATATTGATAAAATAAAAAAAGCAAAACTCGATTGCTGCAGCTCCGACATGCCGTTAAATAAAGCGGGAGTAACTTACTTTTTTCTTGCGAATTCAGAGGGCAAAAAGTTAATTACGACCGCTAGTATTAATTACTCTAAAAATAAGCGGAAGGTAAGTAATTTTCTTCTGCAAATTGGATTTCTCTTAAATAAAGCGGGGAAAGCGTAGTTTATTCTTGCGAATGCAGAGGGTGAAAAATTTTTTACGCCCACCAACAATAATTACTCTAAAAATAAGCGGGTGGAAAGTACTTTTTCCCGCAAATTAGATTTTTCTTCAACAAAACGAAAAAAGCATACTTTTATCTTGCAAATTCAGGGAGCTACAAGTTTTTTACGCCCGCCAACGTCAATAGCTCTCAAAATAAGCGGGATAAGCGTACTTTTTTCTTGCAAATTCAGAGTGCGAAAAGTTCATTCCACCTGCTAACATTAATTACTCTAAAAATAAGCGTAGAAATAGTCTTCTCCCAAAAATTCGATTTTTTGAAATTTAAGTAGGAGAAGCGTACTTTTGTCTTGCGGATTTACAGGGCGAGAAGTTCTTTACGCCAGCCAACATTAATTACTCTAAAAATAAACGGGTAAAAAGTACTTTTCTCCTGTAAATTCAATTTCTCTCAAATGAAGCGTACTTTTTTCTTGTGAATTCAGAAAACAAAAAGTTCTTTACGACCGCCAACATTAATTACTCTAAAAATAAGCAAAGAAAAAGTAATTTTTGTCTGTAAATTAGATTTATGTTAACTAAAGCAGGAAAAGCGTAATTTTATCTTGCAAATTTTGAGGGTGAAAAGTTCTTCACGCCCGCCAACATTAATTGTTCTAAAAATGAGCATGAGAAAACTACTTTTCCCCGCAAATTAAATTTCTTTTAAATAAAGCAAGAGGAGCGTAATTTTCTCTCGCGAATTCTGAGGGCAAATAGTTCTTTACGCCCTCCAACATTAATTACTGTAAATAGGAGCGGGAGAACAGAACTTTTCCCCCGCCAATTTATTCCTCTTAAATAAAGCAGGAAAAGCGCACTTCTTTATTGCGAATGAAGAGACCGAAAAGTTTTCTAAGCCCGCCAACATCAAATACTCTAAAATTAAGCGGGAAAAAAGTACTTTCCTTCCGCAAATCCGATTTTTCTGAAAAAAGGTGAGGAAAACGCACTTTTTTTGCTGATTAAAAGAGCAAAAAGTTTTTCAAGCCCGTCAAGATTATTTTCTCTAAATATACCCCACTTCTTCGATTTTTCGAAAGACCGATATTTTTTTGTGCTGAACGTAGAATTCCAAAATTTAGAATGATACTATTCATAACAGTCACTTGAATTGTTTAGAAATCCCATTTTTAATTCATGGCTGCAATCGAAATTTATTTATTCGAATAAATTATAATTAATATTTAGAATCGTAACACGTACATAGAGCACCATATAATTATAGAATATTTCGAAATTTCTAATAAAATCTTTTGTCAAGTATCAAAAGAATATACAAACATATACTTTTCAAAACTCTATTAGAAATTTCGAAATGTCTCATCATAATATGGTGTTCTGTACACTTATTACAATTCTAGATATCAATTGCGATTTGTTCGAGTGAATACATTTCTATTGCAGCCATGAATTGAAAACGGGATTTCTAAATAAATTAAGTGTATGTTATGAATAGCATCATTCTAAATTTTGGGATTCTACGCTAAGCACAAAAAAATATCAGTTTTTCGAAAAATTGAACCCCACCCTTCATTATAACTTGATTCTAAATTATGGAATACGCTATTCGTATAGGCGAGAGGGACACCCCCAAAAAAGCGCTTAGTTTTCAAGAAGGAGACCGCTACCGTCCTACAAGCTAATTTTTTTTTTAAATAAAGGCTTCTGATCTATAGATTACGAATACGATTTTTTTTTTTAATTCCGAGTCCGGGAACATAAAGAAAATGGCGAAAATGGCGGTTTAATAGGTAAAAATTCTATACGCACTGTAAGTAACCGCCATTTTCTTTATGTTCCCGGACTCGGAACTAAAAAAAAAGTTTGTATTCGTAATCTATAGGTCAGAAGTTATCATTAAAAAAAAAAATTAGCTTGTAGGACGGTAGCGGTCACCTACTCGAAAACTACGAAAACTAAACGCTTTTTTGGGGGTGTCCCTCTCGCCTAGTAATTGTGGCACTCTATATAAATATTCATTAAATAAAAAACACTTTAATGTTCGAGCCCTACCCAAAAGCGAAGCGTTTTAACAGGCGTCCTTCGCAACAATGGCGTCGAATAGCGCCGGAAATGAAAACATGTACGGTAAAAGAAAAAATCAAAGAACGGTGATGAGAAGGGTGACTTAGTTCATACAAATAAAAACCCAAAAAGTTCTAACTTAAATCCTATGTCAATGGATGAATCGTTTGAAAAGGCTCTAAAAGAAATGGGTGCACGAAAGCAGTGTGCGATATAGTCCAATCTAAATGCCGCTAAATCTAGAAAAAATAGCTTAAAACAGATTGAGAGTAACATTACTAAAAAAATGATAACTCATCACAAGGGAATGATTCCCAACCGGTGGCAACAACGGCGATATTAATATTAACATACAGGCCATGTTAGATTCGGAGTACATCAGCACAAAAACACCTTATGACGCGCAAGAATCTTGGACTGCACCTAAGAAAATTACAAAAAGCTGGTCTCTGCGCAATATATCGAAGACAATGTATATTAAAATCTCAACGGAAAATAAATTCTCACCGCTTCAAAAATTAGCGCATTTAAACGATAGCACAAACGCTAGCAGCGACAGCAATGAAATAAACGCTCAACCCATAAAAACTGCTAAAACTCCGCCCATATTTTGCAGACATACTTTGGCCAAAGATCTCATAGAAGTCGTAGCTACAGTGACAGACAAAAAAAATTTTTATTTACGTAATTGTAAGCAACTTGAACAAACAATCATCACTCATAACATAGAAACTTTTAAAATGATTAAAGACAAATTATTTGAAGCAAAAATTCCGTTTTTTACGTATACACACCCCAGTGAAAAAAAATTAATTGCTTGTACTAAAAGGAATCAATGAAGATTTCACAGATCAATGAGGAAATACGTAAAGAGATCAATGACCTCAAATTACATAACATTCAAGTAAAAAAATTTGAAAAATTAAAAGTTAAAGAAAGCAGCATGTGAAAAAACTTTTTATTGGTTCATCTCAGCAACGACAGCGTCCTAAAAAATATCACTAAAATTAATCATCTTGTGAATTTAAAAATTAACTGGGAACCATACCGAAAGAACAAAATCTATCAACAAAGAAAGTGCCAGATATATGGGCACTCTAGCAATAATAGCAATCTGGGTTACAGATGCGTAAAATGCACTGACAACCATGCGTCTGGAGAATGCTCAAAGAAAAAAGAAAATCAAGATGATAAACCTCGTTGTGTCAACTGTAAAGAAGAAGGCCACACGGCCAACTACAGAGGCTGTATCTATCTATGCTACGCCCAAGTTACTGTAAATGCAGTCAAACAGCAGTCTAAGGATACTAGACAACAATACAGGACTGTTAATCCCAACATCTCTTATGAGGAAGCTACATATTCTCAAGGTATAACCAAGTCCGTTAACTCATTGTCCCAACATGCTTCTCCAGCAGACGAAACCAGAACTAACAACAACATCTTTAACAGTAACACTCGATTTAATAATAACATAGAATCTTTTTTGAATAATTTTAAAGTAGAAATATTAAACTCTATTCGTAACCAAAATGCGGCTTTTTAGAAACAAATAGAAAATCAAAATAATAAACTCAAATTTTTATTCAAAATCTTTAATTTATAATGGATAGAATAATAAAGCAACTTAACATAATATCAATTAACGTAAACTCTATTATCACAAATTCACGTAGAAATGAAATAAAAGGAACATACTTATCAATAATTTGTAGAAAATAGATGAGTATAATTAGTATCATCGCTATACTATTTGTAAAAATATTAATGTAAATTAAAACAAAACAAAACTGTTCACAGCGTTATACCTATGTATCTTCGATAAAATAATGCATTGCGTTTTCTCTATGTCTCACAACTGAACATTTAATTTAGACCCACTGAAATCTGACACAATGTATAAAAAATAAAAAGAGCTAATATGTTTTTAGCGACATCAACTACACCTGCGATATTATTGAGTTATTTTGTAAACAAAACAAAGAAAATTCAGCTCTTGCTCTCGCTACCTTTTGTAAATATCTAAATACTTTTTCTCTATAGTTTTAAGACCTAGATATAAGTCAAAAGTGAACTAAGCAGCTGGTTTTTTCTCATATAAATTTTTCCAGCAGCAACAAAAAGAAAAAATAATGTAATGCCTACTTATAGCCCTTTACTAAGGACTCACAGCGAATCGATCTCCTTATCGAACTAATTAACAGCAGTTATCTTATATCCTTCGAGTGCTTTTTCTGTTAAAGCCAAAAGTATATATAATACATAGTGTTTCTACTCTTGTATGATGCGCTTCTCTCTAATGTTTATAAGATTACTTTTTAATTTATTTGTGTAACTATCAATGTATCACATTTACTTTGAATAAACCAATAAATCAAAAAAAAAAAAGTAACGTTCACGCTTTCCGTTCTCGAGATACCGGGGTTCAACTCCACTCCAGGTCCGTTTTTTTTCAAAGGTAATTTATTTAAAAAAAAATTAAATTAATAAATTAAATAAATTAGAAAAATTTTAATAACAAATTTCGGGTGAAAAAAAAATTTTTTTTCTACGTATCTGTTTTCACAAATTTTACTATGTAATATAGTAATTTTTATTATAACGCAGAAATATCCCACTCGTACTATATAATATAGTAATTTTTAATACAATCTATAGTTATATTTATTATAGGATTTTTCTCAGTGTATGAAATGGGGTTTTCTTCTTATTTTTTATTACAATCATTAGGTTTTGCAAAAAAATTAATTTTTTGGTTAGAAAAGGATAGAGATATACGACCTGCTCTTAATATTAATAAAAAAAAATAAACTTCACAAATCTTTATTTTTAATTACTATTAAAATTTTTACTTAAAATTGACGAAAAGAGGCATTGCTCTGAAACTTAAAATTTCGAAGAAACAAATTATAATACTAATACTTAAGAAGGGGCCGAACTATCTGTCTTTGTCTAATAGCGTTTTTCATCATTTATGTAAACACTATCCGGTATAACAAGAAAAAAATAGCAGCCCCCGCTAGATATTAGTATAATAAGTAAATTTTGTAATAACAACCAAATTTTTTCACTGCGTAGTTTTTGAATAATTAGAGACCTACCAAAAAAAGATAGGTTATATTCTAGATTGCTAGTAGGTCTCTAATTAGTCAAAAACTATGCAGTAAAAAATTTGGTTGTTATTACAAAATTTACTAATTATACTAATATCTAGCGGGGGCTGCTATTTTTTTCTTGTTATACCGGATAGTGTTTACATAAATGATGAAAAACGCTATTAGACAAAGACAGATAGTTCGGCCCCTTCTTAAGAGGGACCTTAGCTGAAAGAAACACTTTTCAAAAAAGTATTTCTATTTTTTAATCTGCGTGTCTTCTTAGTATCCTGCCTACCATATGTGTTAGCGATTCAATTCAGCTTTAATTTAGTACAGGAACTTTTCAGAAATCATTTACAGATTTTCATAAGGAGAAGATTTATAATAAAAGTTTCCATGTTAATATTTGCCCCACGTTCGGAGTTTGTATTAACATTACATTTTTTTCTTATACAAATGCAATTTAATAATAAATACGCATATTCAACTAATATAAACAAGAATTATATTTTTTCTACATTAATATAAATAATTAATGAAATATAATTAATAAAATTCTAACAAAATATTATAAAATATTTTTTATCTTTTTTTGAAAGTTAAAGTAACATCAATTTTGTGTCTTATAGAATAATTATAGCCAAAAACATTATATAATGTTATGGAAAACTTATAGAAAAGTTCTTACTACCCCGATGATTCATTAATACCTGTCCCGACAGACACCTGTTTCTTAAGATTTTGTTGGAAAAATAATTACAAACAAATGTTTAAATATTAATGCGATTATCTAAATTATTATTAAAGTAGGTTTACATGAAGTAATTCTAATTCTATCAATCACACCAAATGAAATTGAAACTAAATATTTGAGCATGTGAAAATTTCCTATCACCTGTCCAAAAGATCGCTATATTGTACGTTTTTTTTCTGTGATATTCTGCAAGGTACTGAATATATTTACATAACAGAAACAATTATATTAAATATATAAAGTTAACTACAGAACGTGTAGATTTGTTCGTGTCGTTGTAAATGGACTGTTAATATTTATCCCTACTATTTTCAACTCAGGTCTCTTATACTTGTCTTTCTAGTAGGAGGTTCAAACTGAAGGTAAATGTCGACAAAAGTCCCTATTTCTTTAGTTTTAACGCTTCATATTTCAGTAAAAAAATCGTTTGAAGTATGGGATACGCTGAAAAATCAATTATAGTTAAAGATAAAATGGTGATTATGAGAGTAAAAGCTCCGAGGTGTTACGTCTCAAAATGCATCTTTTATTTCTATTCATAATATTATAAGCAGTTATTGATCAATCAAAGAATTCTCTTAGTGAGCGCACTATAAAATTGATTAATCTACCAGCTTGGAGAGCCACCATCATTTAAGTCACGGATCTTAATGAAACTATAAAATATGATTCAGCTGGCTTAAAAAATATATTCTACAAAGTTGTACAGCCTAACGCTTTAAAAATCCAAAGGTATTACATTTACTAATTCTTGCATTTAGTACTTCTGATGGAAAATTTCACTTGTGTGATTTTATATCCGGAATGAGTTAATAAATTTCATTTTTAGCATAAAATATCCTTATGATTTAATAAATTTATTATTCTAAACCGATTAACTGGTAATGATGCATATATGCCGTGATGTATTTATTGCATCAGCACGACAAGACTATGGAGATTCAGAAAGGGCTAAAGATGAAGTCACAAGGAGATCTATAATATTATGTGAGGACGATACGAGAATATCTCCAATACATAATGTAACGACTACCCCATTCTCGTTGAAAGCACCAGTTGTGATCAGTATCGCAATGACTACTACAACCATAACTAATACAATGACCATTAAGAAGGGGCCGAACTATCTGTCTTTGTCTAATAGCGTTTTTCATCATTTATGTAAACACTATCCGGTATAACAAGAAAAAAATAGCAGCCCCCGCTAGATATTAGTATAATAAGTAAATTTTGTAATAACAACCAAATTTTTTACCGTATAGTTTTTGACTAATTAGAGACCTACTAGCAATCTAGAATATAACCTATCTTTTTTTGGTAGGTCTCTAATTATTCAAAAACTACGCAGTGAAAAAATTTGATTGTTATTACAAAATTTACTTATTATACTAATATCTAGCGGGGGCTGCTATTTTTTTCTTGTTATACCAGATAGTGTTTACATAAATGATGAAAAACGCTATTAGACAAAGACAGATAGTTCGGACCCTTCTTAATTGCACTAATTTTAAGTCAATTCATTTAAGATCCAAGATGACGTCTACTGCCTATGGAACTAATGTTTTTAAGATTCTACCATTGAAACCTCGATTATTAAAACTATGTTACATTGGTCAACTAATAAAAATATAATATAGATACAAATAAAACCTGTAGAATGAATCATGATACCTAAATAATCACTTGATATTTTGCTTGATTAATAACCTGATTTTTCATTTGATTTCATTACCTGATTTTTCATCTGATTAATCACTTGATTTTTCACATGATTAATCACCTGATTTTTCATTTGATTTCATTACCTGATTTTTTACTTAATTAATCACCTATCAGATCATGTCATAAAGTCAGGTGATTTATCAGGTGATTAATCATATAATAAATAAGATGATAAATCAGATGATAAATCAAGTGATTAATTACTTGGCTTTTTTCAGTGGGGATCTGTCCTTTTCTAATCAAAGAATTGATTTTTTTACAAAAATTAATAATTTTAGCAAAAAATGAAGAAAAAACTGCATTTCGTATCAAAAAAAGCAATATCTTTATTGATGAAAAAGAATTAATTTTATCGCTTCGTTTCCAAGAAAACCTTGAAAAACTTAAAACACAGAGATTAGGGTAAACAATTTAGTTTTTCAAAGTTTTCTTGGAATTGAAGCAATAAAATTCATTTTTTCTTATTAAAGAAAATTTTGCTTTTCCTGATACGCGATGTGGCTTTCTCTTTATTTTTTGCTGAAGTTTTTAGTTTTTGCTCAAAATTAATTATTTGATTGGAAAAGGATAGAAATACGTGATTTCCTCTTAATATTTTAAATTTCAATGTAAAATTTTCACAGTATATTTTTGAAATATAATATTTTCGAAACATGCAAAAAGAATTCAATTTTATGAACCCAATTACCAGACTACTACCTTAATCGTTTGATTCATCTAAAGTTGGCAGCAGCGCTCAAAGATGGCGCTTTTAAAATGAACCATTGGTTTAGGGTTTTCTTATAATATACTCATGATTTCTTTTTTATTTCTATAAATATTCAGGAAAACTAAATGCGTTAATTTTAGGGAATAATATCAAGATCATTAAACTGAATTTCAAATTAAATTACTACACTGACTAGGAGAGTGTCACACCTCCGGTTCACGGATTTTGCTCAAACTTCGGGATAAGTTTTCAGATGATAAAATATGGAAAAAGCTAAAGTTATAGTCATAAATACTCAATATTTCCCTAGTTACAGGCAATTAAAGAAAATCACTAAAAAACTTACTAAATTTTTAAACGCATATAGTTCTTTAGCGTCGATAGCTACAAGCTTGAAACCTTTTTTAAATTAAAGCTGAGCTCAAATCCTTTCGAATTAGTAGTTATAGCATGTAAAAATATTATTTTTTCCCAAAGTTAGAGCGTGATAAACATTGGACCTGATTTTTCTTTTAAAAACATTAATTAATAATAAAAGCTGAAATTAGGTCCAATGTTTATCACGCTCTAACTTTGGGAAAAAATAATATTTTTACATGCTATAACCACTAATTCGAAAGGATTTGAGCTCAGCTTTAATTGAAAAAAAGTTTAAAGCTTGTAGCTATTAATGCTAAAGAACTATATGCGTTTAAAAATCTAGTAACTTTTTTAGTGATTTTCTTTAATTGCCTGTAACTAGAGAAATATTGAGTATTTATGACTATAACTTTAGCTTTTTTCATATTTTATCATCTGAAAACTTATCCCGAAGTTTGAGCAAAATCCGTGATCCGGAGGTGTGACACTCTCCTAGTGAGAGAAAATTCATGCTAATAGAGCATGCGAGCTGCCATCTACATAAAATATTGATACAAATATGACAGGCGTGAGAAGCTCTATCAGTATTAGATTACTTTATACTAAAAAAGATGGTATGGAGAGTAACTAAAGCATGAACGTCATGCACTGATGACTCGCGTGGTATACTTCGATGACTCCCCACTCTCATATCCTTTGTTTGATCGAGTCACCTCCTCTTTCGGGTGGCGACGCAAGCAAACACGGCTGGTCTATATCCAAAATCATGTCACGAATTTCGTTAACCTATTTTCGTTGCGTGAATCTTTTTTTTCTTTTCTTTTCTTTTTTATGAGGGAAGAGACATTATAAATATAATCTGTTAAACTTTGTAACTATCGATAATTGATTTTTAACTTAAAATTTAATTATCTTGAACAGCTGGGGGGCAGATGAGCATGTACGATTTTACGCCATAAATATTTCGAAGTAGCGTTGGTCTAGTGCGTAACGTTCGCGCTTTTCCTTTTGAGTAAGCGAGTTCAACTCTCGGCTAGGGTCACTTTAAAACAAATTTTTTTTATTGTTTTAATATTTTTTATTGCTTTTTATATTTATTTTTTTTTTTAGATTTTGTATTTTTTCAATATTTTAAAAATTTAATTTTTCGCAAGTACGCTCGTTTTTTTCAATGAAAATTAAAAAAAAAAAATTATTCTTTATAGGTAGTAATTACAAATATTGATAAATAAATAATAGTAATGTTTATTTTATAATAGTATAGTTTAATTTATTTATAATTTGATTTATAAAATTTACAATAAATTACAATAAATAAATAAAACTGAGGTATTAATATTTATGTTATAATATATATTATATATTGATATATGTTTATAAAGACAAAATTGAACTATAGTATTGTAAATATCACTATTATTTATTTATTAATATTTTAAATTATTTTGAATATGAAATAATTTATTTAAAAATATTAATTAAAAAAACGAACATACTTTAATTAACTTGTGAAAAAATAGATTTTAAAATCAATAAAAAAATAGAAAATATAAAAAATATAAATGAAAAAAAGTAATAAAAACTATTGAAATGATAAAAAAAAAGTTTAAAAAAAGTGGTTCTAACCAAGAGTTGAACTTGCGTACTCAAAAGGAAAAACACGAACGTTACGCACTAGACTAACGCTACTTTGGAATATCTCTGGCGTAAAATCGTACATGCTCATCTGCCCCCCAGCTGTTCAAAATAATTAAATTTTAAGTTAAAAATTAATTATTGATAGTTAAAAAGTTTAACAGATTATGTTTATAATGTATCTCCCTTCATAAAAAAAGAAAAGAAAAGAAAAAAAAGATTCACGCTACGAAAATACGTTAGCAAAATTTGCGACATGATTTTGGATATAGACCAGACGTGTTTGCTCGCGTCTCTGCCCAAAAGAGGAGGTGACTTGAGAAATGTAAGAATGTCATAGTTAGCAGTAAAGAAAGAACAGTGGACAAGCCACGTTTACTCCCTTCACGTCCCATGAGAGGATACAGCGCCAGCTATCGAAGCGTATTAGAGTGGGGAGTTACCAAAGCATGTAAACAAACAGTTTTTGGATAGCATAAACCTCGTAAGAGTATATGGCGCTGTTATGAAAGCATAGGTTATTACTTACTAACTTTGGATACGTAAACTAGATGCTCTATTGGCATGAATTTTCTCTCAGTGTAGAAATTAAAATAAACAGTGAACCATTTTAACTCTTGCCGCAACTGTCACATTGAAAAAATGCAATCTCTTTTCGTTTTTTAATATTTAAGAAGAAAGTTTATAAAATAGCATTCTTCTTTATCATTTTTTAATAATAAACACTTATTTTATTGTAATTTTGAACTATAAATTTTATATAATTTAAATGTTTACAGAAATCATTCGAATTGATGATTACAATTACAAACTAAGTGAAACTGTTGAGACAAGTGAGTTTTACATTCTACAGAAAAGCGATTTTGCAGAAGTTAAGTGCATATCACAGACTGGAAAACAGTGAGTGTTAATAAAAAGTTTTATTTTCATACATTATTCTTAGGATAAGAATAATTTACCATAATTATGTTTTTTCCAATTAATTTGTATAATCAACTCATCATTCTGAATTATAGAATATTATTATTAAGAGGATATCGTAGTTATCCCCTTCTTATAATATTTTTATTCAAAGTTCATGAGTTGAAGGTGCATTAAATCATATTCTTTTACTACAAAAAGAAAATTTATAAGATTGATCCTGAGTGCGGATAACTCAAGAAATTTATTAAAATACTATATATAAATAGTTATGTACAAACTTTCAATGTATAGTATTTTGAGGTTAGGTTTATCGAGCTTGATATCTAATTTTCATTCAAAGTTCATGAAAAAATAACAAGTTTAAGGAATTTTTTTTTACAACGAAAATGATTGAATTAATGTAGCTTTAGCGCGGAGAAGTCATTATATTTGTCTAAATAGTCAATTTAAAGAGATATCAATCAGATAAAAAAGCAAAAATCGATTCTAATAACTCCGACATCCCGTTAAGGGCATGATACAACAGACCTACTCGTGAAATAGTCTAGTAATATTTTCAATCAAAGTTTATGAGTGCGCTGAATCGAGTTCTGACGCTACAACAAGAAAAGGATACCCTGGGTTAAGATAGGTAAAATGTCCTCAATTTTATTTTTCTTTCTTAATAGCATAGAATGATTTGTGAAGGCACAAAATAAAGAAAAAAAATAGTCCAAAGTCCCAAAAATTTTGTCCTCAAGCTAGGAAACTTTAAAACCTTATTTTTATCTCATATTGTAATTATCAAGCCACTTTAAAAAGTTTATAAGTACAGTTGATCTTACGACTTTCAAGTATTTTCTTCAAATAATCAAAGGTCAACCTAGCCTGAAATTCATTTGAATTATAAATTGCAATTTTTACTACTTAGATGAGCCGATACATAGAATTCTATATTCTTATCTTGTAGAAAGGAAAAAAAATACAATAATCTTAAATTTTTGTAGGTTTTTTCTACTGGCGCGTCATGTTAAAAATAAGGGAAACTCTTTTTTCGTCGATAAAGCACTAAAATACAGCATTTTATTTTTTGTTATTGCGTTGTAACTACCGGAAAATTTTCAAATTAACTCATCATAACATATTATGTGATTATATTATAGTTTATTTTTTTACATAGAAATAAGAGGTCAAGATAATCTAAAAATAAAGTAACTTAATCTTTGAAATTCCGTTTCGACCTTATAAATGAGCCAGTACGTGAAATTTTGATGTTTTGTTTTGTTTATCGGATTAAAGCACAATTTTTACATATTTTTTTATCGTTTCTAATGATGCGCCATGACGAATAATGAGAGAAACCCTTTCTTCGTCTATTTAAGCTAAAGAGCATATAGTACTGAAGATAACATTTAATTCACTAAAAGCGTGATTAGTGTAAAAGAGAAAACACTATATTAAAGAGTACATGCTTTATCTCTCACTCTATATGTGATTGGCTGACCAGTTTATGCTGCATGCAGAGCAAGGGAGAGAGCATGTGCATTCCGATATAGTATTGTCTCTTTGGCACTGAGCACACTTTTTATCAATTGAATGCTGCCTCCAGTAATATATGCTCAAAGATTAAAGCACTAAAATACATTTTTTTCTTATATTTTAACGATTAAAAAAATTTGAAAATAACGCATAACTGAATATCATGTTAATATGTTTTGATAGAATTTTGAAGCAATGCTCCTTACGAGAAAAGACTCAATTCTATATATAGTATATACGTATCATTCTATTTACTGTTACGAATACATACACATATTTTTTACTCTTCCATTCTCTCTCTCTCTTTTTCTCCCCACTTCTTTCGGGATTGTACGTACATTACGTAACTATATCCTAAAACATATATATATATATATGTATATATATATATATATATATATATATATATATATAAATATATATATATATATATTCTTTACTCTTTTTCACTTTGTTCATAAAAGTGTGCATACTTTTAAGTAGTATTGTGTATTGAACTATTAATATTAGCATGAAAGAAAAAAGAAATGCTAACATGGCAGAAGGTAAACGTTAAATTCGCGCACAGTTAAGAGAGAGATAACACCAGTCAACCCAAAGCCAATTAGTCATGCGCGCCTGCACAGCACAGTAAGCTTAACCAACGTGCCTAGTCTACGTATAGCATGACTCTAGCAGTCAAGTAGACGGGAAAGGCAAGAGTACGAGGTGGCGCGCATAGCGTGCCGCGTTAAGAAGGAAGAGCATCCATCTTGAGATGCTCATTCTTTCTGCCGTTTGCCTACAAGTCAGTCGACGTACGACGTATATAGTAACTGCGCAGCAGAGTGTACAAGGCGAAGCCTTTTATATATTCATCTCTTGTGCGTTTTTCTTGTGTGTAAAGGAGTGATACAATTGCGTGAGTGCATAAAGCGTAGATACTTTATAATAATTTATACATTCTTGGCTATAACGGTAAATATATAGTTTCTTTTTTTTTGTGTGCTTTGTTTGCGTATGTGCTGGTGACCACGTGCGCGACGTTCAGCTTTTATTTTTCAATTTTAGCTTCCACACAAGCTGAATTTCCCTTTAGCTTCGGTTATCTAATTTAGTTCGTTAAAATAACCTTTTTTTGGTATTCATCTTTTTGTGTGTGTCTCTCTGTTCACCGCACTGCGAAAATTGAATCGTTAATGGAGTCGCGTCTGATAACGTGTCTGGAGCACTTGTAAAATCATAGTTGTGTAATACCTAAATAAATTGTGTAACTTTGTAATACATACATCCCTTACTATTTTTTTGTACACATAGACTCATTAACCTAGTGCGGCTACCTGATCCCCACAGCGGTATACATATTGCTTTAGTTACCGCGCATTTCGATTACAATCATAATCACGTATACTTCAATATGTTTCTTCGATGAATAATATTATTAATATTAGTGTTATTATTAGTATATAATATCATTATATTTTAAAATTATTAATAAAATAACTTAAAAGTAACTAATTGTAATTAAAAAATTATTATGATTCGATCACAATTCCAAATCGTACAAGTGTCTAGTGGTGTCGTATAGTAGTGTCACCAGTGAATAAGTAGACGAATATATATACTAGGGGGGGTTCCCCCCTGCTCACGCTGCTCGCCAACCCCCGTTTATATTTACATTAAGTCAGCCAGGAATGAAATTTGTACTGACCAAAAGTATTAAAAAAATTAATATTAATTATATATTTGCTCAGACAGATTTCCACACCACCCGAAGAGGTACTGTCAATAATACCTTACAATTAATAATTTATAATATAAATTAAATAATAAAAAATGTATGGTATTATGGCGCGTTGGTTTTTTTTTTGTTTTATTTTTAATAATCATATAAAATCAATTATAATAATTTTAAGTTATTTTAAGACATGTTAAAATTAATTAAAATTATTCCTTTTTCTTTATAAAATTATTCAAAATAAAACCGTGGTTACCTTCGCCAATAGCCCTACACAACCATGAAAGTCTATATTCCTTCCTCCTTATACCATAGACTCTATTTACAATCCATCCTCCACCATCACCATTACATATTTAAACAAAGTTTTAAAATCATTTTATAATTTGTACAATTCGTTATTATATTATTGTTATATAACAATTGTTCAATTAATATTTATCTCTTTTGAATCTTTGTTTAAGTATGTTTATTAGAATAATTATTATAACTTGATATTTTTCAATTAAATATTATTTTAACATGTCTTACAATAATATAGAACAGAAATTTTTTTTATTATAATTATTCTAAATTTAAAATTTAATACTTAATTGAATTCTATGTTTTTTAATATTATTATTATTAAAAATTTTCCAATTATTTCTTATATTTGAATATTAATTATTATTATTTTTTTTTATAACATTTAGTATCTTTAATTCATATACTCGAAATTAATATATTTCTTTTTTTTTAATTATTAGTTTTATTCAAAGTATATATTTTACAACAAATTTCAATATCATTATGATAATCATAATATTACTAATTAATATATTTCATAAATAAAACGATAAAATTAAATAATATAATTTTTCCTTATTTACTAATTATTTTAATTTTATTTTTAATATATCTTAATTTCATTTTTAAGTCTTTTGGATGTATAAAATATATATCTATATTGTTTTCTAATATCCTTGAATTTTTTGCTAGTATTAAAAAAGATATATTAAAATAATTTTTACTAAATTAATAGAATGTATATTCATGTTTGTTTTTTTTTAAATCATCGATTATTTATTTATTAATACATAATTTTTAATATTATTTATTAATTAAAAAAATCAATATAATATAATACATAATGATATGAATTTTATCAATTTTTTTTTGTTTCATAAAATAATTTTTTATTTATTCTTTAAACATTTTATTATATTTCATTTAAATTAAAAATGTTTAAGTTATAATAAGATTATATTTGATTTATTTAACGTTTAATGCCTGTATCATAATTATAATAATATTAGAACAATTAATTACTAATCCATGTACATCATAAATAAAATTATAAAGTGAGTATTTTATTAAATTTTATTTATTTTTTTTAAATATATCTTAATGCAATTAAGTCTTTTTGATGTATGAAATATATTTTAAATTACTGTTTTAATATATTTGATTAATTTTTTGTTATTATAAAAGATATATTTATTATTTTTATTGATTTATTACTTAAATATATTTTATATTATATTTTATAATATAAAAAAAATTATATTAGCAATACGTAATAAATATTTATAATATATTGTATTATAAGTTGTGATATAATATTCCATTATTGGATCACATATTTCTAACTTATATTGAATAATTTTATTCGTCATATATTTATAATAACATGTTACGTTGTTCCAATTTTCAAAATGAAGTTTTTCATTATTAATTCCGATATAGTTATTGATTGCATTATTTAATCTAGATAAATCTGTATTTTCATTCAAATTTTCCATATATTCTTCGTACTGCTCTTGAAACCGTTCAAATTCGTTTATTTGGTTATTTAAATCATCTAATTCTTCTTGATGTTGTAAGTTTTCTACAACAATGTATTCATTTGAAACTGGATCCCATTCCATTTTATAATGATTCAATTATTATTAGTATTAATTAAATTATATTTTAAATAACTTTGTTATTATTTTTTTTATAAAATATTTGAAGTTTGTTTTTATTTTCTTTTTTATTATTTTAAATTAATTTTTTTATATAGAAAATTTAAAGTATGTTTTTATTTTTTGTTTTATTACGTTATATCTGAAAAAAACAAATGTTTTATTAATATGTAAGAAATATAAATATATTTTTAATATTAAAAAAATTAAAGTTTTTTTTTTGTTATTTTTCTATTACTTCTTCCCATACTATATTGGTTAATTCATTTTTATTTTCTAATTCATTTTGAATATGTATTTTAGAAGGATTTTTACTTCTTGAAAGAGCAACATATAATTGTCCATGTGAAAATAAAGGTTTTTTTATGAATTTTCCTACGTTTTCAAAACTTTGACCTTGTGATTTATCTATAGTTATAACAAAAGCTAATACAATAGGGAATTGTTTTCTATATAAAATAAATGGTAAAGACGATGATTCATTTGTGCTTAATGTAATACGCGGTATAAAAACTTTATTTCCTTTATTTCCGCCTGTAATTACTTCAGCTTCTATATTGTATTTAAATAATCTCGTTATCTTTAATCGTGTTCCATTGCATAATCCATCTTTTATACTTAAATTTCTAATTAGCATTATTATGGCATTTATTTTTAAATTAAGTTCATGTGGAGGTAATCCTTCTCTTATATTATTTAACATTTCTATTGGATAATTTAAATGAATATTATCATCTGTTTGATCAACACCCTTATATGTTGCATAATCAATACTATAATACGTCATTGTTTCATTATTAATTAAATTCAATATTTTATTATTTAAAATATTCACATCTTAATTATGCGTACTTAAAATAACATTTTTCGGAAAACAATAATTATTGTTAATGTTTTGATATATTTTATTGCAAACATTATTAGTTTTCCATTTTTCTGGTATAATAAATGTATCAACTTTTCCTTCTCCGATATCTAATAAAAATGATGAAAAATTTTCATCATTAGATCTTATATTTTTTTTTAATTTAAAAATATGAAACATGGGCCATAGGGTTGAATATTTTATAGTTTGTTCTATAATTGTATTTTTATTTCCATGTTTTAATACAGGTAAAATTTGACGAAAATCTCCACCTAAAATAATAATTTTTCCTTCAAAAATTTTATTACTATGACAGACATCTTTTAATGTTTTGTCAACTATTTCTAAAGCTTTTCTAGGAATCATTGATGCTTCGTCCCATATAATTACATTTGCTTCTCTTAATTTTTTCTTATCTGAATCAAAGGGTACCCCCCATTAAGATAGGTAAAATGCCCCCCATCACGGAATTCAAATTTTCGTCCAAAATTAGTTAGTGTTTGCTCAAAAATGAAATTTTAAACTGCGACCTGCTACTCCTCCCCCCTCCAGTACTCCTAACCTCAAAAAAACGTGTTTTTTTTTAAATAATTTTTTTCGGCACCTTATTGACGGCTAAGAAATTTGAAAAAAAAATCCAAAAGGGTTTTTATGTCATATATAAAGTATAAATAAAATATCTAATTTCAATAATATTCATATACTGGTTGCAAGATATCTAGAACCTAATGACAGAAATAGAGTTGATTTTATTAAAAAATGTTTAATATTGTGAAAAGATATCAATTGTTCATAAACATTCAATTCTATTCTGTATCTACTAAAGTTCAATAATATTTACTTGATATGATAATTTAATGAATTCTGATTTCGGATAACCTAAAGAATGATTATAATATTCTCATACCCAAAATTAAAATTCAATTAAATCTACAAGGTTATTTTTATTCTTACTTATTTGTTACACACGTTGTTTTACTCTGAATTACCGATAACATTTAATAAAAAGTAAGTTTTTGAAGCTATATTATCATTAAAACATTTCTTTTCAAATATAAAACATTGTAAGAATAAATTAAGTACAATAATTATAATATGAAACTTCTGTTGAATAGATTCTGTTGTATACATCTATTTGCAACAGTTTCTACTGCTGGGATTGATTTTCAGTGTATTCTGTTAGGCTCTATTCACATAAAAAACATAAGGCTGGACACTGTTACGGAAAACTTGGTTCATGAACTCGCTAAATAAATCGACAATGGACAATAAAAAATAACAATGGTGTTTAATTTAACGTTACTATATATATATATTGCGACGAGTATACATACCCGTGCATTTAAATTTCCCGCCTAACGGCCAGCTACGATAGAACAGTAGTTCTGAGCTCAACCGCCAGGTGGCAACCCCAAACGCCGCTACACGCATTAAGAAAAATGAGGCCGGAGTATATAAGAGGCCGAGAAGCACAGCTAAGCAGAGCAGTGTACCCTGCTCCCCTGTCTCCCCTCTCTTTACCTAAGTGAGCACACAAGGCTAAGAGAGAATGAGACAAGTAGTAGCTGGCTGCCTTGGCTTGTGGAGCACCACAGCTTAGGTAGAGCTTCTCTCTCTTGCACATGAGGGTAGACCAAGTAAGCACACAGGTCTACACTACAGTGCAAATGCTGGCAGTGTTAGAGATACGTCGAGTGAGCACGCTGGCGTAAATCTACCTGCCTAGAGCACACTAGCAATTTTTGCCGCCGCCGCAATGCCGAACTTGCGCCGTTGAATTCAAGGGTGACGTCCACCCATAGTATTATATTCCATTTCACATTTCGCTACTAGCTTAATTAAGGGTTTGGTACACCCGTAGCTGTCGCGTCCGCCGCCGCGTGATTATGGAATATATTAAGGGTGTCGTCGACCTAATTACTTGATTCACCTTAGTTTAAAGGACTCTGTCCGACCGCGCGTAAAATATTTAAACTTAAAATAAGTTAAGGGTGTCGTCTACCCAATACATTTTAGTTATGTTAATTAAAGGACTCCGTCCGTCTGCCGCGTAATCGTTAAGATATTAGAATAAGTTAAGGGTGTCGGCCGCCCATTGTCTTTACGTCACTTAAAGGTCCCGCATGCCTATAGAGATTTGTAATTCAGATAATTAAGGGAGCCGGCTACCCACTATTAATGTTACCGTAGTATTAAGTATAGCGTTATTAAATGCCACCGCCTAGTTATATTATATTTAATTATCAATCACTTGTTTCTTTTGTTTTGCACATTGTTGCAGGTAAAAGCCGCCGGTATAAACTAAACTGTCCAGGCCGTAGAATCACTTAGTTAAAATAAACTATAATTCAGGTTCTTTAAAGACTATTGATTAATTTGATTTATTTATTAAACAGCCGTCAAGTGGCCGATTTAAACAAGAACTAATTATTTTGTACATTACATTCCGTTAAGGTTAGGTTAGTTTTATTTGCATTATATAAAATATTAGGTTTAGCTTTGATTAATACGTTATTATTATTCCACATTTGTAATCGTCGTTGTATACGAGTTTTATAAGTACAATAAAGCCAAGGTACTCCCTAGAATAACCGAACGTGTTAAACCCGGTTACTTTCCTTAACTTTCCGCCGTCCGATCCCTCCAACTCCTGCCGATCTTACCCTGGTAACTCACTGAAGCGTCTGGCAACAGGAGTTACACGTATTTCCCCTTCCCGAAAGGGAAAAACGTTACAATATATATATATATATATATATATATATATATATATATATATATATATAGTAACGTTTTTGTTTCATTTAAATATTATGACTTAATTATTAAATAAGAAAAACGATTTATCCTTCTTTGCCGGACGCTTCAGGTGTTACCTATTAAAAAGGACCCATTTTAAGTTGTTTTCTTAGCTCTGATATTTGACCTGAGCCAAGTTATAGAAAATATAGCTACAACACTGTATTCTTCGTCAAAAAATATGAAAAAATACATGTAATCATTGTTGTTTATACTTTTAAGTAACTTTTCACAAATCCCACGGAAAAAGTGAGTTGCCCTGACATGCTCATAGCAGCCTCTTTTCCATTTTTGTTTTATAGCTAGTGATCCAAAAATATTAGAACGGAGTATTATGCATATTTTTTATGTATTTTTTGGCGTAGAATCCGATGGTGCCATTAGTTTTGTTGTAACTATTACTGACAAAGCAAAAAAAGCAAAAAATTGATAAAAAATAGCTAAAAAACAGGGTTTTTCGACTTTTAAATATGGCGCACTACTCCAAAAAATCTGGGCAAAATAATGCAGATTAAGGACGCAAATCTTCAACTTTCCACAAATTTTTGAGGCGGCGCCCCTTTTTTTAAAGTTTTTAGAGCAATTTTAAGAATATTTTATTGTTTTTAGGTTAGTTTTTGACGTCAAAAATAGCTGAAAAAATTACAGTAAATGCGCATTTTTATATAGAATATGCTTAATTTTTTTCAAATTTCTTAACCGTCAATAAGGTGCCGAAAAAAATTATTTTTAAAAAAACACGTTTTTTTGAGGTTAGGAGTACTGGAGGGGGAGGGGTAGCAGGTCGCAGTTTAAAATTTCATTTTTGAGCAAACACTAACTAATTTTGGACGAAAATTTGAATTCCGTGATAGGAGGCATTTTACCTATCTTAATGGGGGGTACCCTTTAAAAATGCACTTTCAATATTGTTTAAGTCTAACGGTAATCTAAAAGTTCGGTGACTGGTTAAACCTTTTGGTAGTAAAATTGAAGCAATACCTGTCCAAGCCATTGATAAGAATTTTTTTTTTATTGTTATAAAATAATATATCAATGTTTTATATAAAAATGTTTTTCCAGAACCTCCTGGTCCATCTATGAAAAAAATTTTATGATTATTATTTATTATTTGTTCGAAAATATGTTTTTGATCGTTATTCAATTGTTTATACATTTTATCAAATTTTTTTTTACTAAAAATTATAATTTCATCTTTAATTTCTTCGTTTTCCTCGATATAGTTTTGGTTTGGTTCAGGTAAACCAAAATTATCACATGACATTTGTTCTGAATTTAATATTTGATTAATATGGGATAAGGCTTTGTTTTCTTTATTTTCTTTAAAATCTTGAATAAAAAATTTTTTATATTTTTCCCAAATAATGTTACCTTGAATATTTTCACATAATAAAAAACATGCAAAAAATTTACGTAATTGTACTGGTAACATAACATGGCATGCTTCTTCAAAAATATAATAAATTTGTTTTTCGTGTTCTATTAAATTCATTCCAAGAGCAGTTTCTTTATAAGTATTGTAAGTTAAATTTTCATAAGTTCGCAAATCTTTAAAATTTTAGATAAGTATATTTTTTTATTATATTATAATTAGTTTATATTAAGTTTATTTTTTAATATTATATTTTAAAATAATATATAATTAAAATTTAAAATACTTATAATTTAATATTTCTTTATAAATTAATTAATTATGATTTATTTTATTTTAGATTGATTTAAATATATATTAAAAACAATAAAATAGGTAAGAAAATCATAATAACTAGAGTTATAATTTTAAAATAAATATATTAAAAATATATTATAAATTTATATAAAATCGTTTTTTAAAGAATTAAATTTAATTAAATTGTTTATTTAAATATTAAAAAATTAATATCACACTCTTTATATAAAAAATTTATAATTTGTTATATAATTTATATTATAACTGTTTAAATATAAACAAACGAAAAGGATATAAATATATTCCTTAAAATATTAAAAATATTAGAGAAAAATAAAATAAAAATTATATAACTTTATTTATTTGTATAAAGAGTATAAAAGATAAAATTTTACATTAACAATATAATTTTTATTTTTACTTTTTTATAAATAAATGAATTAATAATTATTATAATTTTTATCTTTTTAATTAATAAAAAACTTACAATAACATTTTCACTTTTGACATTTAAAGAAATGTGAAAAAATTTTTTAAATTTATATTATTTTAAAAGTGGTTATGTAGGGCTACTGGCGAATGGTACCACTTTTATTGTTTAATTTTTCTTTATAAACAAAAAAAAAACCCAACGCGCCATTGACAATACCTCGTTAAACTGATAAAAAAAATAAAAACTTCTACTTAAAACTTTTACAAGATAAACTCAAGACAACAAGAAAACAAATTTAAGCTAACCTGAAAGAAGAATCTTTTAGATGTAGGAAATTTTTTAATAAGTTTTTCTGACCAAGACAATCAAGACAAAGTAAAATGTGCTTTACTTTTAGGCAAATACAGCTTGGACCCAAAAAAAGTAAGCTTAAATGTTGAAAGTAGAAGTTTTTTATTTTTTTTTGTCTCAGTATGGGTGGTGTGGAAAGTTGTCTAACGAACGTAGTTATTATTTGATAGTTAAAAATAATTATATCAATAATCTATAATATTATTAACTATGTATTAAATATATATTCCATTATATAGCCTTAAGCAAGTATTTCATAAATATAATATTAAAAAACTTTTTTCTTAATAGTTTATATTTTAAATAAATAATTGACGTCTAAAAATAAAAAAAAGAATCAATATATTTAAGATAATTAAATACCAATATTTTTCATAACTAAATTTGGTCTCTAAAGTATTGGAGTCATCAAACAAGAAGGTTTTTTAAAAAAATATTGGTAAAATTTAAATATTCAATTAGCGATATAAAAATAAACACTGAATGATTATGAATAGTGTATTAGGGACATGAGGGGTAGCAAGAGGGGTGACTTGGGTAGTGAGGGGGTGATTTGTGGACTGAGTAGTAGACTTGGGTAGGAGAGGGGTGACTGGGGTGGAGTGGGAAATCTTTTTTTTTAAAAAAAAAGACATTTCAAGAGACATTTTTACGTTATTTTGAGGGGTGACTTTTGATTTTTTTGGAGGAGGAAAAAAAATGAGGGGTAGGAGTGATGGGGTAGTAGTGGAAAGATTGATAGTAGTAGTATAGTGAATAAGTAACAAATACATTGATAAAATAAGGTAAATTTAGCTAGATTATCTGAGGGGCGAATGAGTGACGTACGAGGGGTAGCAAGAGGGGGGACTTGGGTAGTAGAGGGGTGACTTGGGTAGTAGAGGGGTGTCTTTTTTTTCTCAAAAAAGATAATTTCTGGACAGATTTTTACGTTATTTTGAGGGATGGATTGTGATGTTTTAAGCATACAAAAGAGGGGGAGAAAAAATGAGGGGTAGATCAGGAGGTTTTTTTTTTATATAACTATATAATATAAGGAGATATATGCTAGGGGGGTACCTTCCGCTCGCTCCGCTCGCCAACCCCCTATTGCTTTCTCATAAAGAAAGCATTGTATCGATAAAAAAAATTTTTTTCAATTTTTTCATTAATTTGTACATATTTGAACTCGGTGAGTCGAAAAAAGTGGTTTCCAGAAAATGTCTGTATGTATGTGTGTGTGTGGATGTATGAATTCAGTTAGTAAACTGTATCTCGAGAACTATTCGATGGATTTGCTTCTAATTTTGCATGGAATTTAGTTTTGTGACTAACTTGCTGGGAAGCTATTGATAATTGGTTCTTCTAGCGTAGTTTTCATTTTAAAGTTGAAAAAAAAAAAAAAAAATTCGATTATTCGTTTTTTGGTTTTTTTTTTGTTTACTACTCGATGAATTTGCTTCAAAATTTGCATGGAATTTATTTGTGATTGCCCGGATAAAATAAATTTTCAAAAACTGATTTTCTTAGCTTAGTTTTAATTTTAGAGCATTTTGAAATTAAAAAAAAAAATGTTTCTATTTATTAAGCCAATAAAATCTTAAAAACTACTCAATGAATTTACTTCAAATTTTCCATACAATTCAATTTTTTGATGAACTGGTGCGGAAGCTATTGAGAATTGGTTTTCTTAGCGTAGTTTTTTTTTTAGAATCATTTTAAGAATTTTAAAAAAATTTCGATTTTTCATTTTTTTTGTATTTTACGTAAACTACACGAAGAATTTGTTCAAAAATTTGTATGGAACTTTATTTCGACTGCCAAAAGTATAAAAAATTTTCTAAACTAATTTTCTTAGCGCACTTTTAATTTTAGAGCATTTTTAAAATTTTTTAAAAAATTTTTATTTTTAATTTTTTTCTATTTTACGAAACCCATTTGATAGATTTGCTCCAAAATTTGTATGCAATTAATTTGCTACTGTCTGAAGAAAACAAGCTTTGGAAAACTAATTTTCTCAGCGCAGTTTTAATTTTAAAGCACTTTAAAAATTTTCAAAAAAATTTTTATTTTTCATTTATTTTCTTTTTTGCGTTAACTATACTATAAATTTTCTCCAAAATTTTTATACAACTGATTCGCTATTGTCTGAAAAAAATAAGCTTTTGAAAACTAATTTTCTTAGCGTGGTTACAATTTTAGAGAATTTTAAAGATTTAAAAAAAAATTTCGATTCTTCTTTTCTTATTTTTTTTTATTCTACGTAAAGTACTCGATAGCTTGTTCTGAAAATTGCAGGGAAATTATTTGCGACTGCCAAAAGAAGGGAAATTTTCAAAAATTGATTTTCATAGCGTAGTTTTAATTTTAGAGCATTTTTAAAATTTTGAAAAAGAAATTTTGAAAAGAAAATGTTATTTATCTAACCAGTTAGATCTCGAAAATTACTTAATGGATTTGCTTCAAATTTTGTATACCATCTATGTTTTTGTATAACTAGGCGGGAAGCTATTGAAAAATTGTATTCATAGAGTATTTTTTTTTTTATAGAGCCATTTTAAGAATTTGAAAAAATTTTCGATTTTTAATTTTTTTTTTTGTATTTTACGTAAGTTTATTGATGAATTTGCTTTGAGATTTCCATGGGAATAATTTGCATCTGCTAAAAGAAGGATAACTTTCATAAACCGATCTTCTTAGCGTAGTTTTCATTTTAGAAAATTTTATAAATTTTCTTAAAAAATTTTCATATTTTAGTTTTCTTCCATTTTACGCATAGTACTCGATAGATTTGCTCTAAAATTCGTAGATTTGATACTGTCTTTATAAACCAAGTTTGAAAAAAATAATTTTCTTTGTGTAGCTTTTTGATCACTTCTTTTGATCTCTGAGTAACTCTTGAAAATTTATAATAGTACTACTGATTTAGATGTTGACTTGTATTATTACTTTCAATTAAGTATTTAAATATAATCATTATTAAATATTATAAATTAAATTGTTTTTTAATAAATGGAAAAAATATTTGAAGAAGAAGAATGAATTTCGTTGTCATTGTTCTTTTAAAGTACAAATTTATTAATAAATATTAATGTTAGACAATTTTTTTATATTAAAATCACATTTAAATAAATATAAAAAAAATAATGAAACTCAAAGAGCTCTATGAGAAAGCATTCCGCCAAAGCACTTGGCAGCGTTTTTGTTATTTAAGTTACATTATCTTTATTTTTTTATTTTTATCAACTGTAAAAAATATGATTATTAAAATATACTAAGTTATACTCAAAAATTTATTTGAATATTTATTACGAACCCATTTTTCTTTTCCTCATCTATATGATGTTCTATAATAAAAGTTTTTATTGTTTATATAAAACCAATTTTCATGAATACTAATATCTTATAAATGTCCATAGCATTGATAAATTTTTGTTTTTTCACCTGAATTATTGAATTCATGAAGTTTGTATTATTAATATATTTCTATATTTTCCACACCACCTAGTATTTTTAAATACAGAGGTATATATGTAGGCGAGTTTTTTTAGTGGTTTCCCCAGAAGGCCTATTTCCACTCACATTTTTAAAAAATGTTTTTTTTTTCATAAATAAATAAAAAAAATAATTTTTTTATTTATATATTGAAAATAAAAAATAACATCTTTCAAATATGTTCGCCGAAATATAAAATATTAAGAATAATATGTATATTGAATTTAATATATTTAAATATACAAAAAAATATTACTTATACTTACTATTAAACAGTATTTAGAAATTCGAAAATTTTTTAAATTAATAAATTTAGAATATTGAAAAAATTGTACCTGTTTTTATTATGATTAGAAATTTTGAAAACAGAAATTTAAAAATTTTTTATGTACTATCCTTTTTTTTTGTCAATATACTTGAAATTTTTTTCATTTTTTTGTTCTAATTTTTGTAAATATTGTAAAATTATTTAATATAATTGTTTATAAAATTTTATATAACTTTTTACTTACTTTTATAAATAAAAAATAATATTTCTAGAAAATACTTCTTGGAATTTTTATATGTAATATTAATTATGTATACATAATTCATACATATATTTTGTATAAAAATAAATTTTTTTTTAATTATTTATATTTGTAGTTAATAGTGTATAACATTTAAAAATTGAAAATAATAAATTTAAATTTTTAAAAATATAATAAAAAAATTTTTTAATATAAATTTATATTATAAAAAATATAATACCTTTTTTAATGTTTTTATATTATATAAACTGATCATAATTTTCAATTTATGAACCAAATTTTTTTTTACTACAAATAAATATTTTATTGATATAAAAAATAATTTTACAATTATGAATTTTCAAGTAAAATATTATTTACGTGATTTTTTATATGCCTTTTTAAATGATCATTTCTTGAAAACTTTTTATTACAAATAAAGCATGTAAATTTTTGTTTCCTAGGCTTAGCTAATGTATGTCTTATTAAATTAGATTTCGTACTAAAATTTTTCTTACAATAAATACATAATTCCTTTTTTTGTTCGCGAGTTCTTTCATGTCTTCTAATATTTTTAATTTTATTAAATAAGCCACATGTTCTACAACTCATAGTTTTAATATGAATTCTATTTATATGTATTTTCAAAAATTCAGATGTAGAATAAGAATTTTTGCAGAACGGGCATTGAAATTCATCTATTTTCTCTATTAATATTAAGTTTAAACATTAATTTTCATCAAATAATAATTTTATGAAAAACTTGGGAAACATTTTAACTATATTTTATATATGGGGATTTATTATTTCATTTAAGTTTAATTTTATTCTGTTTCTATTATATTTAAATAAAATAAAATAGAATAAGCATAACACATTTAATAATTTACATCCATGACTTTTTAGGGGTCCACCTTTGCTTTATTTGACATTTTCATTGATTGCAATTTTCTAATATGAAAGAGAGAGAAAGAGAAAGAGTCTACTCACTCTTTACTTAGCTGCCTACCCGACACTGAAGTGGCTTTTGCTGATCGCTTGCCCTACGCACGCACTTATCTTCACAGTGAAAAATTTGTTAGCTTTTGTCGACAAAAATCACATCATGAGTGGTGCGGCTCACGAAACAGCTACCACTCCGATATTTCCGACTAATTACTTTCTGACAGCTATGCAGAAACTGTTTTGGCTTTCAATTTAATTTAAAACTAGTTTTACAAAAGAAAAAAATCATTAATTTTAGTAAAATAAAAATATAATACCCTTTAAGTGAATCAAATTCACACAACAAAATGAAATTTAAAAATCAATTAATCGTTAAAATTAAATGAAATAAATTAATAAAAATGGTAAAAATTTTAATAAATTATTTATTGAAAATTTCCGTCCAAACATATAAATATTATCAAAAGTTTTACATCTTGACAAAGCAACGTATAATTAACCATGTGAAAACAATGATCTTCTTATAAATAAGCCTACATTATCGAAACTTTGACCTTGTGATTTATTTATAGTTATTGCAAATGCTAATATAATTGGAAATTGTCTTCTGTAAAGAATGAATGGTAATGAAGAATTATTTCCTGTATTTAAAGTAATTTTTGGAATAAAAACTTTATTTCTACTTCGATCGCCTGTTATTATTTTAGCTTCAATATTATGTTTATATAAATTTATAATTTTCAATCCTGTACCATTACATAATCCTTCCGATATACTTGAATTTCTTAACAACATTACTATAGCATTAACTTTTAAATTAATTTATGAGGTGGTAAATCTTCTTTAATTTTATTTAAAAATTCTATTTCGTAATTCAAATAAATGTTATCATCAGTTTGATCGACACCTTTAAGCGTAGCGTAATCAATACTATAATATGTTTCAGTTTTTCCATTTAATAAATTTAATACTTTTTTATTTAAATTATTAATATCTTCATTATGAGGAGCTGATATAATTTTTTCTTTGCAACAATTTTTATTAATATTTAAATAAATTTTAGAACAAACATCGTAAGTTTGTAATTTGTTTGGAATTATGAAAGGGTTTATTTTGCCATCACCAATTTGTAATAGAAATGAAGCAAATTTTTTTTTTTTGATCGAATATTTTTTGTTAATTTTAATATACTAGAAAATTGCCATAAATATGAACTTTTTATTGTTCCTTCTATAATTAAATTTCTATTTCCATGTTTAACAACTGGTAAAATTTGTCGAGTATCACCACCTAAATTAATTAATTTTCCACCAAAAAGAAAATTACTATTACAAACATCTTTTAATTTATTATTAACTATTTCTAATGCTTTTTTTTGGATCATTGATGCTTCATCCTATATTATTATATCAGCTTCTCTTTATTTTTTTTTATCTGATTGTAATTCTAAAAATGCATTTTCAATTGTATTTAAATTTAAAGGTAATCTAAAAGTCTTATGACTTGTCATTCCTTTAGGTAATAAAGTAGATGCAATACCAGTCCAAGCAATGGACAAAATTTTTTTATTTATTGATATAAAATAAAATATTAAAGTCTTTCATAAAAAAGTTTTTTCTGTTCCTCCAGGACCATCAATAAAATATATTTTTTTATTATCTTTTTCAGTTAAAATTTCAAAAATTAATTTTTGTTCATTGTTTAATTTATCATACATTAATTTAAAGTTTTTTTCGCTTTCTATTTCATCATGATAATTATTATTCAAAGTAATTAAATTTATTTTTGGTCCAGGTGAACCAAAATCTTTACAAGACATATATTCATTAATAAAAATATTATTAAGTTCAAATAAAGCATTATTTTCTTTATTTTCATTAAAATCTTCAACAAAATAATTAGTAGTGGAGGTTGGCGCGCTTGCGCACAGGGGGCTTGCGGAATTTTCATTTTACCATGTTTGATGTCATTTATTCTTTTAAGCAATAATTGTACATTTTATAAAATTTATCATAAAAATTATCAACTTAATATGTTTGTTCTATATATTTAAAGTAAAAGCAGTAGGTGCAAACAATAAAAATTAGCACAGACTCTCTCCATCTCACTTTTATACTCGCACATCAAGCATAAAAATCTACATGCGCTGTGCGACTCACAACAAAGATGGATATATGCGTATACTATATCATAGTATACGAGTAATTTTTTATCCTCGTTACAAGTGGTACACTTGATTCATTAGATACCCATTATGAAATAATTCAAAGTAATAATCAAAATATTAAAAAACATTGATCTAATTGAAAATATAAAAATTATAATGTTAAAAGAACATTTTAAATTTCAAATAATTTCAATGTATTAATATGTTTTACAGTTTTACTTAGTAGTGGCGGTTGGCGCGCTTGCGCGCAGGGGGCTTGCGGAATTTCCATTTTACCATGTTTGATGTCATTTATTCTTTTAAACAATAATTAAACATTTTATAAAATTTATCATAAAAATTATTAACTTATTATGTTTGTTCTATATATTTAAAGTAAAAGAAGTAAGTGCAAACAATAAAAATTAGCAAAAAGCTTTTTAAATGATGGGATTTAAATAAAATTAAGGATGAAAGAGGATGAGCTGAGGAGCAGCTAAGGAAGAGCAACAGAAACGTAAAATAACGTAAAATAACACAAAAAAAGGTAAAATTTGAGGATTTACCTGAGGAGGAATAAAAATGACCTAAAATAACGTAAAAATAACGGAAAAATGTTATGGATTTTTCGAGGAAGAGAGAGGGAAGAGAAAATGAAGGCTTTAGGAAACTCAAAAGAAGAGAAAAAGAAGAGGGGAGGAAGGGAAAAGGAAAAGATAAGGAAGAAAAACAAATAACGTAAAATAACGTAAAAAAAAGGGGAAAAAAAGAGGATCAAAATTAGGTAAGAGGACGAGGAAAAAAAGAGAAGGGGAGGACCTTGGTCGTAGAAATTTTCCTTACAACTATATAATATAGAGAGATATATAAACACTCATACTAGGGGGGGTACCCCCCTGCTCGCTCCGCTCGCCAACCCCCAGTCATCATGTAGCATATACATATATATCTCACCAATTATAGAAAACATTATATTAACTTAAGCTACATTTTGTTCTATATATGACAAAAAAAATTAATGATTTTCCTTTTAATTTTAAATTATTTTAATATCAATGCTTTTAATAAATAAGTAAAGCTTATGTATTATACATTAATTGAAAATACTCTTTACATAATACAAATTTTTTTAATATCAATGTTCCAACTGCGGATAATTTAAGGTTACGTGAGTAATACAATAATAAAAAATACATTTTATCACATACAATTTTAAAAAATAGATTAATATTGTAATTAAACATTCAAATTATCGAATAATTATAATATTATATCATTTTAATCAATAAATCATTAATTTTCATTAATTATATACAGCATTAAAAATTTTCCTACTGCGAATTGTTCAATCTTTCACGTATATAAGAATGCCATTTTGAATTTTGTGAGTTAAGACAAGACTGCTGTTTTAATATTTTTTTTCAACTTCTTTTTTACCAGCTCAGCAATAATGCTGAAACGCGTGAAAATATTTTAGTTAAGAAAGTGATTTTTTTTCTATATTTTATAAATATTGCCTTTTTCGTAATACAAAGGATACACAATTATCATAGTTGGAATGCTATCCATAGTTGGATCATTGACCTTATATTTAATTTAATTTTTAAAAATGCTATTCCATATTTAATTGTTTATCGTTATAAAAGTCAAGACATATAGTCTTGAGTAACGACTTTCCACACCACCTTACATTCCAAACTAGTTATTATGATGAATTGCATTCATATATTCAGGCGCGTTAGATTTTTTGATTAGTGGAAACCCTCGCTAGGAGCCCTAAAAAACTGTTCTTGTAATCTCCATGCTGCTTCCATTGGGCTTGAATATCTTCCATCTATATATTGAGTTATTTCATCATGGACATCATCTTTATTATTTTCTTCAGTTTTACTTTGCTTTATTTTACAATATGCTTTATTTACTTCTTTATAAATATAATCATATATATTTAATAGTTTGTATTAATACACAAAGTTCAGTTTTAATATGAGCAGTATATTTTGCTAATGAAAAACGCTGCCAAGTACTTTGGTGGAATGCTTTCTCATAGAGCTTTTTGTCTAACATCAATACTTATTTATAAATTTGTACTTTAAAAGAACGATGACAACGAAATTTCTAATCGTAACTACGCTAAAAAAGGAGATAAATGAAAAGTAAAAATTTGTATGAAAATTTTCAAAATTCTCTTAAATTAGAACTGCACTGGAAAAATTAATTTTCCAAAACTTGTTTTTTTCAGACAGCAACAAAAAACTTGCATTTCAATTTTGGAGCAAATCTATCGAATAGTTTTCGTGGAATAAAAAGGAAATTAAAAAAAAAATTTTTTTAATTTTAAAAATGCTATAAAATTAATAGAATGCCAAGAAAATCAGTTTTCAAATGTTTTTATTATTCTAACAGAAGCAAATAATTTCTATACAAATTTTTAAAAAAATTCTCAGAGTAGTTTACGTAAGACCCAAAAAAAATTATAAATTTTTTTTTTAATTTTCAAAATTCTCTTAAAGTAAAACTGCACTGAGAAAATGAGTTTTCCAAAGCTTATTTTATTAAGGCAATAACGAATAATTTGCATAATTATTTTAGAGCAAATCTAACGAATGGTTTTTGTGTAGTATAAAAAAAATGAAAAATAAACATTTTTTCAAAAATTTTCAAAATACTCTAAAATTAAAACTGCGCTAAAGAAATGAGTTTTCTGAAGCTAATTTTCCTCAGACAATAGCGAATAACTTGCACACAACTTTTGGAGGGAATCTATCAAATGGTTTTCATAAAATAAAATAAAAATAAAGAAAAAATTTTTTTTTCAAAATTTTTGAATTGCTTTAAAATTAAAAGTACGCTAAGAAAATCAGTTAGTAAAAGTTTTTCTTCTTTTGGCAAATCATGTTCATACAAATTTTCAAGAAAATTCTTCGAGTACTTAACGTAAAATACCAAAAAAATAAATAAATCAAAATTTTTTTAAAATTCTTAAAATGGCTTTAAAAAAAAACTGAGCTAAGAAGATCAATTTTCAATAGCTTTCCCCCCCCCAGTTAGACAAAAAAATAAATTGCATGCGAAATTTGAAGCAAATCCATCGAGTAGTTCTCGGCGTTTTAGCGTACTGAATTCACACACACACACACACACACACACACACACACACACACACACACACACACACACACACACACACACACACACACACCCAAAGTTAGATTGTGTGTAGTTATTTAAATAATGTTTCATACGTTGAAAAGAAACAAATCTTTAGTCAACTTTTTGACCGCTAGGTGGCGCTAGGTCGTACTTATCGGCTGTGACAAATAAAACAAAAAAAAAATACAACGGTTAATAATTACGCAGGAATTACGAAGGATCACAAAAATTAGGAATCAGTCGGGATGAACAACATTTTCCTTTAATTTTAGATCACATTAAAAATAATATGTCTGATCCATTTTCGTGTACTTTAAGACAAGAAACTGTAGCTGATATAGATAGTGGTCTAATTGCTTTAGTTGAAATTAATAATTGTTTAGTGAATGCCAAAGCTGATGGTGAAAGCGAGCTTATTTATTTCAAAACGATTGGATATAGATACTCTCGAGGCTAAAATTTTTTTTTATCCTATTAATCAAAATAATTTACAAACTTCTAGAGAGAAAAGGGAAAAAACTACTTTGGAAATTAATGGAAAATTATACAACAAAATTGTATCTCCAGGAACTATTTTTCAAACAGCTTCAAAAGTGCGCTAAAAAAATCAATTGGTAGAAGTTTTTCTTCTTTTGGCAGTCGCAAATAATGTCCGTACAAATTTTCATGTAAATTCTTCAAGAACTTTATGTAAAATATCAAAAAAATGATAAATCAGAACTTTCTCAAAATTCTTAGAATAGCTTTAAAAAAAAGAACCAAGAAGATCAATTTTTACAAGCTTCCACCCCCCCCCCCCCAGATAGACAAAAAAATAAATTGCATGCAAAATTTAAAGCGAATCTATCTAGTGGTTCTTGAGATACTTTTAGCGTACTAAATTCACACACAAGCACACACACACACACACACACACAGAAACACACGCACACACGTACACGCACACACAGACACACACACACACGGAAACAGACACATAGACACGCAGACACATAAACACACGGACATAGACATAAACAAATATTTATTTAGCCATAAGGTTAAACCCCGTATGGCTCAATGTAGCATATACATATGTATAAATAACTATAGATAAAAATAAAAATGTAATCAACTAAAGCAAAATTATATCGAAAGCCAAATGTGCTTCTCTGCCTACATTAGCCTCATTGAGTAGATTAGTAGCCCGATTTATGAAAGATTGTTGACGTGCACTAGTGCGAGCAGTGATACAGATCAGTACTCTGGGGATCTACGAGATGATGACCTAACAATCAAATCATGGTTGATTCTCGAAAAGCGCCGAGACAAGTAGGACGGACACCCTGAGGAGATTATTGCGAAATCCAAGGATTAAAGAAAATAGCTTCTTCTTCTCCCGACCGACAGAAAACCAAGTTCAAGCCAGTATAGCGACACTCTTTTCTGGGCCTTGATGTTACCGAAAACAAACCTGACACATGCATGAAGGGCCCTATGAAGTTTCAGGTTCTGATACTGAAAGAGGTCGTCATAGACAACACAGGCATGGTCAAAGATCGGGAAAATGAGTGATTCGACCAGCCTCTGCCTAAGGCCTCTAGAGGAAGAGCGTTTGTAGAATCTCAGCTGATGAAGTAAGCCATAGATCCTACGAAAAATAAACAAAACTTGTTATTCCCAATTTAAAGTCTGATTTATCTAGACACCAAGGCTCTTGGCCTCAGTGGCAAATAGTATGCACTCGCCATTAACTATCAGAAAAGAGAAAAAATCTTGGTAAAAAAGTCGAGAAAAATACTGCTCACTACCAATGATGATAGCCTGAGTTTTACCTGCATTAATAATAAGGCCATCGGCATTTGCTCAAAGAGTCAAAGCGGAGATGTACAGACACACTGACACACAAACACGCACACACAGACACACACAGGAAGACACAGACACACACAGAAACACACAGCCACACACACACACACAGACACAAACAGACGAACGCAGACACACACAGACACACAGACACACAGACACACTGACACACAGACACACAGACATACAGAAACACAAACTAAAACTTAGACATACAGACACACAGACACACCGACACACATAGACACACACAGACCCTTAGACACACAGACACGCACAGAGGCACAGACACACACAGACACACCGAGACACACAGACACACACAGACACACAGACAAACACAGACACACACAGTCACACAAACACACAAACAGAGACACACAGACACAAAGGCACGTGGACACAGACAGACACAGACACACAGACACACAGACCTGAACACACAGACACATACAGACACATAGACAAACAATCACACAGTCACACACAGACACACAGACACACAGTCGCACACCGGCACACAGACACACAGACACACACAGCAAGGAACGAACACACAGACAGAGACACACAGACATAAAGACACGCGGTCACAGACAGACACAGACACACGAAAGCACAGACATAGACACACAGACACACAGACACACAAACACATAAACACACAGCCACACAGACACACGAAGTCACAAAGACACAGACACACACGGACACACAGACAAACAAAAACACAGACATACACAAACAAACAGACACACAGACACACAAACGCAAAGGAACACAGACATACAAACACACAGACACAGACACTTAAAACGACATTGACACACAGGCACACAGACACACAGACGCAGAGACACAAAAAGACACACAAGGACTTACATAGACACACACAAGCACACACGGACACACACAGACATACACAGACATACACAGACATAATGGCACACATACACACACATAAACACACGGACATACACAGACACAGATAGACATACCCAGACACACACACACATACACATATACACACATGCACCCAGACACACATGCACACGGACACGCAGACACACATACACACACAGATAGACAGACACACAAACACACAGACACACATTGACCCACAAACAATTACAGACCCACAGACACACAGATAGGCAGAGACACGGACAGACACAGACAAACACACACACACACACAGAAACACACGCACACACGTACACGCACACACAGACACACACACACAGAGACACAGACACACACAGAGACACAGACACACCAAGGCACACAGACACACACAGACACACAGACAATTACAGGTGAACAGAAACGCACAGACACACACACACACAGCTACACAGACAAACACAGACACACACAGACCCTTGGACACACAGACACACACAAATACACAGAAACACATAGATACACACAGACACACACAGACACACGGAATTACAGACACGCACAGAGACACAGGCACACACAGACGAACATAGACACACACAGACCCTTAGACACACGGACGCACACAGAATCACAAAGACCTACAGACACGCGGACACACAGACACAAACACACACACATATACACTTATGCACACACAGACACACAGACACACACAGACACACACAGACACACTGACACAAACAGACACAAACAGACACACTGAATTACAGACACACACAGACACACATAGACAGACACAGACCCTTAGACGCACGGACACATACATACACACAGACGCACACAGACACACACAAACACACAGACAAACTCAGACGCATAGAAACACACACAGACCCATTTAGACACACAGAGACACACAGACACGAAGACACACGGAGACTCAAGGACACACAGATACACAGACTCACAGACACGCGGACACACAGACACACACAGACACACAGACACTCACAGTCACACAGACACACAGACACACACAGACACACAGACACACAGACACACACAGTCACACAGACACACAGACACACAGACACACAGACAAACTCAGACGCATAGAAACACACACAGACCCATTTAGACACACAGAGACACACAGACACGAAGACACACGGAGACTCAAGGACACACAGATACACAGACTCACAGACACGCGGACACACAGACACACACAGACACACAGACACTCACAGTCACACAGACACACAGACCCACACAGACACACAGACACACACAGTCACACAGACACACAGACACACAGACACACAGACCCACACAGACAAACACAGACACACACAGACACCCATGAACACACACAACCACACAGACACACACAGACACACAGACACACATTAACACATGAACACGGACACACAGACACACACACACACACACACACAGAACCACACAGATACATAGACCCACAGACACACAGACACACAGACCCATCCAGATACACGCACAAACACAGACGCTCAGAAACACACTGACACACCCAGAGACACACGAACACACACAACCATACAAACACACACAGGCACGCAGACACACACACAGATACACATATACACACATGCACCCAGACACACAGACACACAGACCCACGCAGACACACACAGACACACTGACACAAACAGACACACTAAATTACTGACACACACAGACCCTTAGACACACGAACACACACAGACACATAGACACACATAGACACAAACAAACACACAGACAAACTCAGACGCATAGAAACACACACAGACACACAAAGACACACAGACACAAAGGCACACGGAGACTCAAGGACACACAGATACACAGACTCACAGACACGCGGACACACAGACACACATAGACACACAGGCACACACAGTCACACAGACATACAGACATGCACAGACTCATAGACACACAAAGATACACACAGACACACGGACTCACACAGACACACACAGATATACGAAGACACACAGACACACAGGCACACAGACGACATACACGAAGACACACATGAACACACACACACTATCACACACACATACACACACATAGACACACACAGACACACAGACACACAGACACACTTGAACACAGACACACAGGCACACACAGACATACACAAACACACAGACACACAGACCCACACAGACATACGGAGACACACACAGACACGCACAGACGCACAGAGACACACAGACACGCACAGACACACAGACACATAAAGCCACAGACACACAGACACACACAGACACACACACAAACACAGACGCTCAGAAACACACTGACACATCCAGAGACACACGAACACACACAACCATACAGACACACACAGGCACGAAGACACACACACAGATACACATATACACACATGCACCCAGACACACAGACACACAGACCCACGCAGACACACACAGACACACTGACACAAACAGACACACTAAATTACTGACACACACAGACACACATAGACACACACAGACCCTTAGACACACGAACACACACAGACACATAGACACACATAGACACGAACAAACACACAGACAAACTCAGCCGCATAGAAACACACACAGACACACAAAGACACACAGACACAAAGGCACACGGAGACTCAAGGACACACAGATACACAGACTCACAGACACGCGGACACACAGACACACATAGACACACAGGCACACACAGTCACACAGACATACAGACATGCACAGACTCATAGACACACAAAGATACACACAGACACACGGACTCACACAGACACACACAGATATACGAAGACACACAGACACACAGGCACACAGACGACATACACGAAGACACACATGAACACACACACACTATCACACACACATACACACACATAGACACACACAGACACACAGACACGCAGACACACATGAACACAGACACACAGGCACACACAGACACACACAAACACACAGACACACAGACCCACACAGACATACGGAGACACACACAGACACGCACAGACGCACAGAGACACACAGACACGCACAGACACACACACACATAAAGCCACAGACACACAGACACACACAGACACACACACAAACACAGACGCTCAGAAACACACAGACACACACACAGAACCACATATTTGAACACAGACACACCTAGACACACCCAGACACACACGAACATTCACAACCACACAGACACACACAGACACGCAGACACACATGAACACAGACACACACACATACACATATACACACATGCACCCAGACACACAGACACACACAGACACACAGACAGACATACAGATAGACAGACACACAAACACACATACATTCATTGACCCATAAACAATTACAGAAACACAGACACACAGATAGGCAGAGACACGGACAGACACAGACAAACAGACACACATACACACAGACCATTAGACACACAGACACACACAGAGACACAGACACACCAAGGCACACAGACACACACAGACAATTACAGGTGCACAGAAACGCACAGACACACACACAGCTACACAGACAAACACAGACGCACAGACACACACAGACCCTTAGACACACAGACACACACAAATACACAGAAACACATAGATACACACAGACACACATAGATACACACAGACACACACAGACACACGGAATTACAGACACGCACAGAGACACAGGCACACACAGACAAACATAGACACACACAGACCCTTAGACACACGGACGCACACAGAATCACAAAGACCCACAGTCACGCGGACACACAGACACACACACACACACACACACACACACACACACACATATACACTTATGCACACACAGACACACAGACACACACAGACACACTGACACACAGACACAAACAGACACACTGAATTACAGACACACACAGACACACAGACACACAGACACACACAGTCACACAGACACACAGACTCACAGACACACAGACCCGCACAGACAAACACAGACACACACAGACACCCATGAACACACACAACCACACAGACACACACAGACACACAGACACACATTAACACATAAACACGGACACACAGACACACACACACACACACACAGACCCACACAGATACATAGACTCACAGACACACAGACACACAGACCCATCCAGATACACACAAACACAGACGCTCAGAAACACACAGACACACCCAGAGACACACGAACACACACAACCATACAGACACACACAGGCACGCAGACACACATGCACCCAGACACACAGACACACGGACCCACGCAGACACACACAGACACACTGACACAAACAGACACACTAAATTACAGACACACACAGACACACATAGACATACACAGACCCTTAGACACACGAACACACGCAGACACATAGACACACATAGACACACACAAACACACAGACAAACTCAGACGCATAGAAACACACACAGACCCATTCAGACACACAGAGACACACAGACACACATAGTCACACAGACATACAGACATGCACAGACTCATAGACACACAAAGATACACACAGACACACGGACTCACACAGACACACACAGGCACACACAGACACACACAGATATACGAAGACACACAGACACACAGACACACAGACGACATACACAAAGACACACATGAACACACACACACTAACACACACACATACACACACATAGACACACACAGACACACAGACACACATGAACACAGACACACAGGCACACACAGACACACAGACACACAGACCCACACAGACATACGGAGACACACAGACACGCACAGACGCACAGAGACACACAGACACGCACAGACACACAGACACACACAGACACACACACAAACACAGACGCTCAGAAACACACAGACACACACACAGAACCACACATTCAAACACAGACACACCTAGACACACCCAGACACACACGAACATTCACAACCACACAGACACACACAGACACGCAGACAGACACACAGACAGACAGACACACACAGACACAGAGGCACACATAGACGCACAGAGACACACAGACACGCACAGACACACAGACACATAGATCCACAGACACACAGACACACAGACACACACAGACACACAGACAATTCTTTTTCTATGAGAAAAAAATAAAATATTAACTTATACCATATGATCCATATATATGTTTATGTTTTAGTATGTCATATTCGGCAGAATACCCATGGAGCTAGCTTAATGGGTATTTGGTTGTCATACCACCTCGCTCGTAGCTTCAGTATATTTAGTTAGCAAAACACAGTACAATGGAGTATACCAATTCAAAATACTCTATAGTATGAAATATTATTGCATACGCCCTACTATATTGAAGTGTATTGGCAAATATTCTACAGTATTATTGGACAAGGTTCGGAGCAAGACACTAAAATATGTTTTTAGAAGGGTAATAGAGTCAGCGCGCTGCTACAAGAAGGCAAACCTTCTCCGCTCTGCTGCAGTAAGACAAAGGAAGATAAAGAAGAGCGCAGTTAAAAGTAATTAATTTAAACTCTATAAGAGCTGTAGTTCTCTGTCGTCGTCGTTTCTCTCTGTCGCATAGGCAGAAGTACACCGCCGCTGCTCAGTTTTGTACTCATGAAAATTTTGTTAATAAATTATCTGAAGATGTATATTTTATTATAATATTTTTTATTTGTATTTAATCTTTTCCCCTTTTGTTTGCCCTAATGTTTCATCGAAAGATTTTAAACTACAATAATAATTATAACGAACCTCTTAATATCGAATCAATTTTTATTATACAATGTTATTCTAGGCTCGAATTCATAGTCATGACATGAGTTCTGAGTATCACTTGGAACATAAGTATCGTTACTTGAGTATTAGCTATTACTTTAATTGAGTGTGACATCTTTTCCGACGACTATCATGTCTGTGTGATTTTATATTTCATATAAAAAAATGAAGTAACAGCTGATACTCGAGTAACGATACTCAAGTTTTAAGTGATACTCAATACTCAAGTCATGATTATGAATTCGAGCCTAATATTGTAATATAGCACATGAAATAATATTATCGTTAAATAATATTATAGAAAAAATGTTCTTTTTTCTTGCGAATTTAGATGGTGCAAAGTTCTTGACGCCTGCCAACATTAATTGCTCCCAAAAAGGTCAAAGAAAAATAGTTCTCTCCCGCGGATTAAACTCCTCTTAAATTAAGCGGGAAAAGCGTACTTGTATTTCGCGAATTTAGAGGGCAAAAAGTTCTTTACTCCCGTCAACATTAATTACTTTAAAAATAAGCGAGAGAGAAGTACTTTTATCCTGCAAAATTTAATTTTTCTTAAATCACGCGGAAAACACCTAATTTTTCTTGCAAATTAAAAGGGCGAAAAGTTCTTCACGCCCGTCAACATAAATTACTTTAAAAATAAACGAGAGAAAAGGACTTTTCTCCCGGAAAATTTTATTTCTCTAAAATTAAGCAGAAGAAGCGTATTTTTTCCTTGCAAATTAGAAGGGCGAAAAGTTTTTTACGCTCGTCAACCTTAATTACTCTGAAAATAAGCGCAAGGAGAGTACTTTTCTCCCGCAAATTCATTTTCTCGAAAATTAAGCAGCAAAAGCGTACTTTTGTCTTGCGAATTCAGATAGTGAAAAGTTCTTTACTCCCGCCAACATTAAATACTTTGGAAATAAGCGTAAGAAAAATTCTTTTCTTCTGCAAAATTCAATTTCTCTTAAATTAAGCGGCAGAAGCGTACTTTTTTCTTGCAATTTAAAAGGACGAATAGTTCTTTACTACTGCCAAAATTAATTTCTCTGAAAATAAGCGGAAGAAAAGTATTTTTCTCCCGCAAATTTAATTTCCCTTAAATTAAGTAGGAAAAGTTTAATTATTTCTTGCAAATTCAGAGGGCATAAAGTTCTTTACTCCCGCCAATATTAATTTCTCTAAAAATCAGCGGAAGAAAAGTACTTTTCTCCCGCGAATTAATTTTCTTTGGAATTGAGCCAAAAAAGCGTTCTTTTTTCTTGCGAATTCAAATGGTGCAAAGTTCTTTACGCCCACCAACATTAATTGCTCTCAAAAAAGTAAAAGAAACATACTTTCCTCCCGTGGATTCAACTTCTCTCAAATTAAGCGGGAAGAGCGTACTTGTTTCTTGCGAATTTAGAGGGCAAAAAGTTCTTTACGCCCATCAACACTTATTTTTCTAAAAATAAGCGGAAGATAAGTAATTTTTTCCTGCAAATTTATTTTCTCTAAAATTAAGCAGCAAAAGCGTACTTTTTTCTTGCGAATTCATATAGTTTAAAGTTCTTTACACCCGCCAACACTAAATACTTTGAAAATGAACGAGAGAAAAATATTTTTCTTCTGCAAAATTCAATTACTCTTAAATTGAACGGTAAAAGCTTACTTTTTTTTGCAAATTAAAAGGGCGAAAAGTTCTTTACGTCTGCCAAAATTAATTTCTCTAAAAATAAGCGGGAGAAAAGTATTTTTCTTTCGCAAATTTAATTTCCCTTAGATTCAGTGGGAAAAGTCTACTTATTTCTTGCAAATTCAGAGGGTGAAAAATTCTTTATTCCCGACAACATTAATTACTTAAAGAATAAGCAAAAGAAAAGTACTTTTTTTCGCAAAATTTAATTTTACTTGAATTAAGGGAAAGAAGCGTACTTTTTTCTTGCGAATTCAGAGGGCGATAAGTTTTTTACGCTTGTCCACATTAATTTTGCTATAAATAAGTGGGAGAAAATAACTTTCCCTTTGCTAATTACTTTTCTACCGCAAATTTAATTTCTCTTATATTAAGTGGTAGAAGCGTACTTTTTGCTTGCGATATCAAAAGGCGAAAAGTTCTTGACGCCTGTCAACATTAATTACTATAAAAATGAGCGGGTAAATAGTACATTACTCTACTAGTGAGCAAAATAGGTTATTCCCTCACGAGTCGTTTAGTTACTCGAGTGTAGCGAGAGTGTCAAAAAAGACGAGTGGATGACCTATTTTGTCACGAGTCAGGTATAGAATGTTTCCCAATAAGGTGAGCGGAATTCGATTTTGGTGTCTGTTTTGAGTGAGCAAAATACCACATTCCCCACTTACTAGGAGAGTGTCACACCTCCGGATCACGGATTTTGCTCAAAATTCGGGATAAGTTTTCAGATGATAAAATATGGAAAAAGCTAAAGTAATAGTCATAAATACTCAATATTTCCCTAGTTACAGGCAATTAAAGAAAATCACTAAAAAAGTTACTAGATTTTTAAACGTATATAGTTCTTTAGCATTGATAGCTACAAGCTTGAAACTTTTTTTAAATTAAAGCTGAGCTCAAATCCTTTCAAATTAGTAGTTATAACATGTAAAAATATTATTATTTCCCAAAGTTAGAGCGTGATAAACATTGGAACTGATTTTTCTTTTAAAAACATTGATTAATAATAAAAGCTGAAATTAGGTCCAATCTATAACTACTGATTCGAAAGGATTTGAGCTCAGCTTTAATTTAAAAAAAGTTTCAAGCTTGTAGCTATCGACGCTAAAGAACTATATGTGTTTAAAAATCTAGTAACTTTTTTAGTGATTTTCTTTAATTACCTGTAACTAGGGAAATATTGAGTATTTATGACTATAACTTTAGCTTTTTTCATATTTTATCATCTGAAAAGTTATCCCGAAGTTTGAGCAAAATCCGTGATCCGGAGGTGTGACACTCTCCTAGTTAGTGAGGCAATGTGGTATTTTGCTCAATTAAAACAGGCACCGAAAATCGGTTTTTGCTCATCGCGTTGGGAAAAAATACTTTTCTCCAGCAAAGTTCAATTTCTTACAAAATAAGCGAAAAAAGCGTACTTTTTTCTTGCGAATCAAAATAGTGAAAAGTTCTTTACGCCCGCCAACATTAATTTTTCTTTAAAAAAGCGGGAGAAAATTACTTTTTTTCGCAACTTATTTTTCTTCTGCAAAATCTAATATTTCCTGAATTAAGCCAGAGAATCGTACTTTTCTTGCGAATTAAATGGGCTAAAAGTTCTTTACGCTTGCAAACATAAATTTCTCTAAAAATAAGCGGGAGAAAATTACTTTTCTTCCGTCAATTACTTTTCTCCCGCCAAATTCAACTTCTTTTAAATTAAGCGAAAGAAGCGTACCTTTTTCTTGCGAATCATAGCAGCGAAAAGTTCTTTCTGCTTGCCAACATTAATTTCTCTAAAATTACGCAGGAGAAAATCACTTTTATTCCACCAATTACTTTTGTCTCGCAAAAGTTAATTCTTCTTGAATTAAGCGGAAAAAGCGTACTTATTTCTTGCGAATTTTGAGAGCAAAAAGTTCTTTACGCCCGTCAACATTAAGTGCTAAAATAATAAGAGCCAGAAAAGTACTTCTTTCCCGCTAACTTCAATTTTTCTTAAATTTAGCGGAAGTAGCGAATTTTTTTCTTGCGAATTAAAAAAGAGAAAAGGTTTTTACGTTGGCCAACATCGATTTCACTAAAAATAAGCGGGAGGAAATCACTTTTTTTTCGCAACTCATTTTTCTCCTGCCAAAGGTAATTCTTCTTGAATTAAGCGGAAAAAGCGTAATTTTTTCTTGTGAATTTTGAGGGCAAAAAGTTCTTTACGCCCGTCAACAATAAGTGCTAAAATAATAAGAGCCAGAAAAGTACTTCTTTCCCGCTAACTTCAATTTTTCTTAAATTTAGCGGAAGTAGCGAATTTTTTTCTTGCGAATTAAAAAGGAGAAAAGATCTTTACGTTGGCCAACATCGATTTCTCTAAAAATAAGCGGGAGTAAATCACTTTTTTCTCGTCAATTACTTTTCTCCCGCAAATTTAATTTCTCACAAATTAAGCGGTAGAAGCGTACTTTATCCTTGCGATCTTAGAGAGCGAAAAGTTCTTTACGCATGTCAACATTAATTACTCTACAAATAAGCGGGAGAAAGGTACTTTCCTCCCACAAAATTTAATTTCTCTTCAATTAAGCGGAAGAAGCGTATTTTGCTCTTGCGAATCTAAAGGGTGAAAAGTTCTTCACGCTCGCCAACATTAATTTCTCTAAAAATAAGCGGGAGAAAAGTACTTTTATTCTAAAAATTCAATTTGCCTTGAATTGAGCGGGAGAACCGTACTTTTTTTTACTAATTGAGAGGGTGAAAAGTTCTTCACGCCTGTCAACATTAATTGCTCTAAAAATAAGCATGAGAAGGGTACTTTATTCCCGCGAACTTTAATTTTTTTTTAAATTATGCGGGAACCGCGTACTTTTTTCTTGCAAACTGAGAGGGCGAAAAGTATTTTACGCTCGCCAATATTGATCTCTCTAAAAATAAGCAGAAGAAAATTACTTTCCTTCCGCCAATTACTTTTCTCTAGCTAATCTAATTTCTCTTAAATTAAGTGCTTAAGTATTTCTGCGCACGCCAACATTAATTGCTCTAAAAATATGCGAAAGAAAAGTACTTTTTTCCTTAAACTCTTAACATTGATTGGTAAATATATGACATGGGATGGAGCTTGTATGATTTTATATCCTGAAGGAACTTTTGGAAAAAACTCATGGATAGTGTGAACTTTTTTGTGGTTAATGGAAGCATCTGTAGTAATATGACATTCTACTCTGAGTGCGTTTATTTTGAATATCTTCACAGATAAATCAGAGCTGTAATGAATGTCTTCATAAAGAACGCGACGAGTGAAACTGAGAAGACTGCCTATTGAATCGCGAGGTCTAAGATCTATCTGATGACTGCAATCAATCTCACTTCTGAGAGTATTGTTGTTAGCTTTTAAGGGAAATTCGATTTCTTCGGATTTCAAATCTTTTTGCGAAAATTGATTAATAGTATCAATTTCATAACTGCCAGTAGGAATAGTAATAATCTTCTCACCGTTTGTATAAAGTTTATTATTCGAATCGTCAACATTGGGAATCGAGTTGAATATTAAAAGTTCAACTAAACCCAAAACAAAATTCTTGTGCTGTGGTAGTTCTATTGAAGGAAAATATTGCGCTTCCAAGACAGAAGATTTGCCTGAAAGACTCAAAGAGAAAATATCTTCCATGACTGTTTGAAAAAGAATGATCCTGCTTGTCTGAAAACTCTCCTTTTATAGTCTTTCACACAAGAATTGAAGATAAAGATGTCCACATAAATGATTCAAAATTCCATCTTTTATAGTTGTATTTCACTTCTTTCACGTTAAAATATAACATGAAATCTGTAGGGGGTTCGAGATCACCAAAACTATGAAAATAAATCACTTCAGAACCTCGTTTTCGATAACATACCCAGTGAGTGCCTTTGTTTCGAAAATCATCTAAGTTAACAATAGCAGATTCGTTATGCCATCAGAAGGTAGATTATTTCTCATGAAAATACCTGAAAAATATGGGATTTGCATCATACGAGCACACTTTATAAGATCATAGTCAGTCAGTGCACGATTTGGCAAAGTTAAATCAAAGTTTTTTTTTTAACTTGACCATGACCGATATTAGGTTTCATAAATAATCCCATTCCAGTTTTATATGGTTTAAGATAGAGACCTTTTCCTAGAGCAATAGCTTTCATAGTTTTATTATGCCTCTTACTTTCTTCATAATTTTTCTGTGCAGCTTCAGCCTCATTTACTGCTTTAGCTATTCCAGCAGCTCCTCCAGCCAGAGCACCAGTTGCACTTAGTGCTGCGAACAATGGTATGAGAAAAGGCAGAGCGCCACCTATTTTTGATGGAACAGGTAGAATACGTGGAATGATAATTTTTTTCTTACCGACAACGATCTTGAGAGCTTCACGTGCACCTTTTAAAGCGGACTGAATAACTTTGCGAAAATGTTTACTTGGTTTTAATGATTTTTTACTTGCAGTTACTAATTTACTCAACTTTACACCCATTCCTGTCTTTCCTTTTAATTTCATAGCATTTGCAACAACAAAAGCAGTTGCTTTTTCGCTAAGACTTGCATTTTTGGCTCTAACACGCTGCCAAGCTTTATCAACGAGCTTCATGTTAGCAACTTTTCGATCAGCATTTTTATCAGAATAAGATATGTCATGTTCTTTGTACGCTTGATCAAGTGGATTGATCTGTATCACCTCTTTTTAGACGCATTTTCAGTTTTGTTCCAGGACCACAATATTGACATCCAGAAATATACATTTCAATAGGTAAGTTATTGATTACTTTATCAAGTAACCCTTTACCCTTAGAGTGTTTCTGCGATTTGTGTGCGAGCACCTCTCTTCGAGTACTGATTTACAACTGATGATCAAAATATAAAACAAGCATTTATATTTTGAAAACGTCAATCTTAGATTTGACTTTGTTACGTAAACATGAATTTTACTGAACAGAACGTCAAACTTTCCATCGCCAACTTTGATTTTGAGAAAACGAAAAGAAAAAAGTGACATGGAAAGTTACTTCCAGATAATATACGAGCAGTATTCTGTGGCCCATCAAACTGTGGAAAAACTAATAGTTTATTGGCTCTAATTACACACCCTAATGGTCTTATATTTGAAAATTTGTATGTATACTCTAAATTCTTAAATCAACCGAAATACCAATTTCTTCAAAAAGTTTTAGAACCAATTGAAGGTATATCATATCTACCGTTAAGTGAACATGCATCTGTAGTGTCTCCAGATGAAGCCCTACCTAATTCAATTATGATTTTTGACGATGTAGCTAGTGAGAAGCGGGATAACGTCAGAGCTTTTTTCTGTATGGGGAGACACAAAAGTGTAGATAGCTTTTATTTATGTCAGTCATATGCTTATATACTGAAACATCGCATCAGGGACAATATTAATTTGATGGTAATTTATCGTCAAGATGATGTTAATCTTAAACATATCTATGAAGACCATGTGAATACTGATTTAACTTTAAATAAATTTCGAAATCTTTGTACTGAATGCTGGAAGAATGACAAGTATGGATTTGTTGTTATTGACAAAGATAGAGCAATGAATGATGGTAGAAATAGAAAAGGATTTGACTGTTTTGCCATGAAAAAGGAAGTATAAATCTTAATCTTTGCAGTTCGATTAAAGACAGCATCTTGTCAGCATGCCTGACTTTAGAAAAAGAAAAAAATGTTCTTAGCGAACTCTTACGAGCACGTTAGGCTATTAAAAAAAATACTCTTCATTAAAAAAGGAGAGAGATGATTTTGAAAAAGTTATTGGTGATACTTTGAAACCAGTTATTACACCACTTGAAAAGCTTGTTGATTCGACAACTGAAAGTGTGTCACGTTCTAATCACATTTTAGCTATAGACAGTAACAGAAAATCGGCAAAAAAAAGATTGAGATTCGATGAATCAAGTTATATTGTAAACGATATTAATGACTCGGGTTCTGCGCTTGATAATGATGCTTCTAATGGCGATAATTTTTCTCCGATAAATGGCACAATGATGAATTTATCATTCAATTCTGCAAATTCATCATTCTAATCTATATATTCACCTTTTGTATCTGCGCATAAAGAAACTGAACCGACAGACTTTTCATCAATGCTAAATGGAAGCCGCAGCAAAATCGATAACATATACGGAGTGAGAAAAGTCAGTGGGGTATACATGATGGGTAATTCACAAATTCAATTCGATGATAAACTAATAAAAGTGAAAGATTTAAGTTTTCCTAAAAGCAGTGGTCTAATGGAATTGCTTTTCAAAAAAAAACCAGATGATAATCTTTTAAGTACAACAGATCGCAAGAACTATCGCATTATCTTGGAAGCAACAAATGCTTATAAAAAAAGACATAGCAAAAATGAGAATATACGCTCTTTGAAGAGTAGAAAATATTTAAAAATCATAGCACCAATGTTCCACAGTGATCGCAGTAGAATGTCTACCAGTGGAGGGGGTCTCATACCTAAATATAGAATAGCGAAAAAGAATACTTCCATAGATCTAGTCTACTGGGATGATCCGAATGAGCTTGTCGAAAGACTGCGATTATTAATAGCCGAACGATCTGCTGTGAATAATAATCACAAAAATGAAATCCAATCAATCATAGAGGATCTACGTGAAGCTGGACATACATATTGACGTACATAATTTTCAAATCAATAGTAGTAACATGAGTCTCGATGTGTTTGGAAGAAAACTTGAGGGCTTGCGAGTGAGTCGTGGTCCTCGAGGTATTGGATTCAATGTTACAACAGATGGTGATTTTGATTTAGAAAATAAGCGGCTTTGCAATATTGGAGAGAATAATCATTCAAATGATGCGATTAGTTTGGATTCACTAAATACTATCCTACAGAAAGAAGTTGATTACTTATCTTCTAAAATTATAGAAGTTGCCAAAGCTATACAAGAATATAAGAACAAAGTTGAAATATATAAAGCAGAAATAGACGAAAAATTAACTTATGTCTATGATATGACTCAACGAAATTTTGCAAGTATTAAATATATAATTAAAGAAATGAATAGACGATCGGATATTGCTAAAGCTGAAGTTTAAGATGAAACATCAAAGAGTAGTTGAAGAGCTACACAAGCCAGCACGTCGAAGGTACAAGCAAAGAAAATATGACATACGCGGATTAGATGAGACTTGGCAAGCTGACCTTGTAGAAATGATACCTTATTTTAAGGAAAACAAAGGTTTTCGCTACTTACTAACTGTCATAGATATATTTCCAAAGTATGCATGGGCTGTACCAGTCAAATCGAGTGGCAATGATGTTACTCTAGCTATGAAGTTAATATTAAAATAAGGACGGGTGCCATCGAATTTATAAACTGACCAAGGAAAAGAATTCTACAATTCAAACTTTCAGGATCTTATGAAAAAGTACAAGATAAATCACTACTCTTCACATAGTAATCTTCATGCAAGCATTTGTGAACGCTTTAATAGAACTTTAAAAAATGCAATGTGGTTAGAATTCAGCAAACAAGGAAGTTATAAATGATTGGATATTCTGCCTGAGTTAGTGAAAGCATACAATTCAAGAAAACATCGGACAATAGGAATCGAGCCTGAAAACGTTACGAAGATAAATGAAAAAGAAATCAAGAAAAATTACCCAACTGAAAAAAGACCTGTAAAAAAATCAAAATTCAAAGTAGGAGATAAAGTGCGAATAAGTAAGATAAAACAAGTTTTTGAAAAAGGTTATACACCAAATTGGTCAACTGAAATTTTCACAATAACAGAAGTTGTAAAAACCAATGCCATAACTTACCACGTCAAAGATTATTATGATGAACCAGTCTCCGACGGCTTTTATGAAACGGAAATTCAAAAGACTATGTATCCAGAAATGTATTTAGTGGAAAAAATTTTAAAGAAAAGTGGTAAACATCTTATGTTAAGTGGTTAGGTCTAAGTAACAAGCATAATAGTCGGATAGATAAAAATGAGATTCTTTGAAAAAATTAAAATGTATTTTTCAATCTAATAATTTAATAAATAAAAAAAATTCAATTGTATTTTGTTATATTATTTAGATGTATTTAAATAAAATATTGTAATATAATGATAACTATAGGTGGTGGTGATAAATGAAAAAACAAATGTATAATGTTAATATATTTATATTTATTTATGTATTATTATGTACAAATTACAATAAATAGTTTTAAAAATCATTTCGTAGATTTTTTTATACCCGATCGAATTTGAAAGAAGTTCCTCCCAAATACATTGCAACCAAATGTAGTTTGTTTGCTTCATCGCAGTTTGTAAAAAAATTCTTCATCTTTTAGAATTGCTGATGAAATCTTCTCTGGTAGGCATACTTGAAAACTTTGCTCGAATTCTGCTACAATCTTGACACCATATCGTGTCTTCACCTCTTTAAGTGCTGTCACCATGTACTGGTGATCTTTTTCCAAGTCTGTAACTTTTTTCCTTGGCAAGAAGTCGCTTCCAGCAATCTTATTAAGTGTTGATAAATCTATTCTGAAATCAAAAAGAAAAAAGTAAAAATCAAAATTTCTGTTAAAGATGATATTTCATTAGGAAAAAAATTATACTGTAAACTTACATGATTAGTTAGTTGACTCTTGGTTTGTTTGTAGGAGGTTGATCGTTCTCAAGCTCTTAGATTACTTGAATGTGCTCCTCATTGTGCTCCGTCCCTTGATATAGCCCATCCCCCACCTCGATTTCTGCCCTTTCCATCGACACTCGTAATAAATCCCTTCTCTTACCTTCTTCAGAACTTATCCCCTCTCTTAATTTCCCCCTCTCTCTCTCTGATACTCTGTATCATTCATCTCCACTTGCATTACTCCATTTTCATTGGATTTATCCCCCCTCTCGATTTCCCCCTCTCTTCTATGCTCTGTAACATCCATCCCCACTCGCGTTACTCTATTTTTATTGGATACTTCGTGTCCCCTCTTCTTTTCCACCTCCTGCTCTTTTTCAACAAACATTTTTCTTGCATATTCCCTCTCTACTTCAAGTGCAGCTTGCGCTATGTGTATCTCTTCAATTCTAAAATGACCCCATGGTAAAATGGACCCAATGGTGTCTGTACTATCAGGTAATAAAAATCTCTTATCATCATGTGGATTAAGTGCAATTTTTCTTTGCTTTTCAACAAACATTTTTCTTGCATATTCCCTCTCTACTTCAAGTGCAGCTTGCGCTATCTGTATCTCTTCAATTCTAAAATGACCCCATGGTAAAATGGACCCAATGGTGTCTGTACTATCAGGTAATAAAAATCTCTTATCATCATGTGGATTAAGTGCAATTTTTCTTTGCTTTTCAGTATGCACTGTGTGTAATTTTGATCGAATATTGCACTGTTCACGGTGTATAATGACAAGATCCTGAAGACAGCTTCGGTGATCCTCGAAAGTGATTGTTTTCTTCACGACGTTAGATTTGATACCTTTAATTACCAAAAAACTCAGAATGTCCACATGTTTTATATTTACCACTACGCCAGTTCTAATTCGATTTTGAAAAGCTGACTCTACGTCTCGCCACTCGACTCTAGCTTCTGTTTCTTCAGATTGTAGATTACCTCCTATATGAAGATGTTGTTCCAACTGAACTTGCATGCACGAAAGATGTGTCATACAAGTTTGACATTTCTGTTCCTCTCCTCTTGTGAGGTTAGGTCGAGCAATTTTTTCGTTTATTTGATAACAGCAGAATTACACATATCTAACCAATAATGAATATCATTATTGCTCAATTCATGTATACTTTGTAAAGTATCACGAAGTAATTGAACAAGACGTTCAAAAAAATCTACTAAATTCATCTTTACTTTTTTTATAACTAAAATAGTACTAGAGCATCAGTTTCAACTCACACAATATTTAAGAATAAATCTCACTGATTGTTGTATACGAAGTGTAGTCATCTAAGAAATAGCTTTGCTTTTTACAGGTAAAGACAATGTAAGAAGGGATATAAATTTTAAGGTTCATCCAATATTAAAAAGAAGTTTGTGAAAGTTTGTGAAGGATACAAATTTAAAGATTCCTCCAATAGTAAAAAAGAAAAGTTAGTGAAGATTTAAGAAGGGATACAATTTTGGAGATTTGACCAATAATAAAAAAAAATTTAAGAAGGGATACAAATTTTGAGATTCAGCTAATAGTGAAAAAGAAAATTTAATGAGAATTTAAGAAGGGATATAAATTTCAAGATTCTACTAATAGTAAAAAAAAATTTAAGAAATTTCGAAATTTGACTAATAGTAAGGAGAAAAGATTAGAAAAAAAGGAGGGATGAATTTTTTAGGAAGGGATAAATTTTCTTTTGATCCATCGGAAAGCTGTGAGAATTTTTCTATTTAGTCTCTCAAATTACTTCTGTCCGAAAGAAATTTAGAGTTTTGAGATGGCTAGAACCTGTGACTATGATACAATGATTAAAAATGCAATATTAGAATTTCCTGAAGAGAACGTTTATATTTGCGACATACAAGGATTTCAAGGAATGTCTGGGGATCCTTTTATTTTTAAAGAAGTCAGTTTTCTGAATTTTAGAAAAACTGCTTTCCCAACTGCGTATCTGTTTAAACCTCCGATGAATATTTTTTCCCTGTCCACATATCACTTTATAAATGATTTTAGGGGCATTTTTGTTAATAACTTAAACAATTTTAACGATAAAAAAAATTTTTTTTTAAATTTTTGAATTTTTATTTACTGAATTCCTATGAACTGTAAAATAACTTTGAACCTCACCATGATTTCGGAAACTATCCACTTAAAACTGATGCGTGTATTTATTTTTTACATTTTTCATTAGTTTTCCTATAATTTTTCAAAAATAGAAATTTAAAGAGGACGATAAAGGGAAAAAATGAAGACTTCATGTTGATTAGTTTGCGAGATACATAAAATTTTTAGCCATGGATTACTTTGAACCTTTAGACTCAATTTTGTTGTTACATGGCTTTCTACTTTTCCCGATTTTAACTTCCATCTTCATAGTAATTTCAAAATTTAATTAAACAATATAACTGAACAATCAACGTGCCGCAATATTTTTTTTTTTAATATTACAACTATTAACGCGTTTTTTTGTTGTTGTTGCGTTTCTTAATTTGCATAAATAAAGGCATGACGATTTTTTGAAAAAAAAAAATTATTCTGTCTCCTAGAGCACTTATAGAGTTATTGAACCTTTCAAAATTTGAGGAAAAATATCACCTATCTAACGAACTTATTCTCAAGGTATAATCAAACAAATTATAATAAATAAAATCTTTTAGGGGCAATGAACATATGTAACTTTTTACCCTGTTCAACTAATGTATGCGGTGGCTGTGGTCACTAAGTTTTTACGCACCTCGCTGTTATTCTAATTTTTCCAAGTTCAAACCCGATGTTCCACCTATTTTTCTTTTCATGTTTTATTTTTAAATATTATACATTTTTATAATCAATTTTTATAGCGGAAAAAATAAAATTAAAAATTTATTTAACACCTTAAATTCTATTATATTTAAAAAATATAGAAAAATATATTTACAGATAGAGATGGAAAGAAGTTTTAATGTCAATATTACATGAATATATAACCTATATCAATATGAAATAAAAACGTAGCTAGTTCTGTAATTTTTTCCTGCAAAATGAAAAATATTTAAGATTGAAAGAAAATATTATAAATTATACTTGTTTTTCATTCTCACTCCATTGCGAATAATGAAACCTTTTTTGTTCTTTAAAAAAGGTCTTTTTCTAAATTTATATAAATGTATGACATTTTTAACTCATTTAATAAAAATAGAAAATAAATATGAATAAATCTAATTTCATTTGAGAAAAGTAAAATAATAAATGAACCTGAAAAAATAAATAATTTTACGAATGTAAACTTTATTAAGAGGAGATCATGTATCTCTGTCCTTTTCTAATCAAAGAATTGAGTTTTTTTACAGAAACTATTAACTTTAGCAAAAAATGAAGAGAAAGCCGCATCTCGTAATGAAAAAAGCAATATTTTCTTTGATAAGAAAGAATTAATTTAATCGCTTCGTTTTCAAGAAAACCTTGAAAAACTTAAATCATAGAAGTTAGGGTGGACAATTTGGTTTTTCAAGGTTTTCTTGAGAATGAAGCAATAAAATTAATTTTTTCTCATCAAAGAAAATATTGCTTTTTCTGATACAAGATGCGGCTTTCTCTTCATTTTTTGATAAAGTTATTAGTTTTTGTAAAAAAATCATTTCTTTGATTAGAAAAGGACAGAGATACGTGACCTCCTCTTAAAGCGTATTTTAAATAAAAATTACATTGAATATCATTAATATTTTTAAAAATTGGTCTTTTTCTTCTTTCTTTTATTGAATATCATATTTTTATAATATCATTAATTTTCATTTCCAAAACGAAAAAATTGATTTAACAAACATAATAATTTAAGTTTTCAAGACAGATTAAATAAAATTTTCACTACATTTTAAATAGCTTAATTCTTTTAGTCTCTCAAAAACTGTCATTTTCTAAACTTATATAGGGTCTGAGTCCCGATTACTGAGCCTGTCCCAAACACTGTGTTCTTATATTGAATTGTTTTTATAAATAAAATTTTAAAAAAAAACTGAAGGAAAAAAATGTCATAATAAAGTCGAAAGTTCAATCTTAAATTTGCAAGAATTAATTCTATATCATATCAATTAATTTTTCGTAAAAAAAATTTATTTAATAATTCTATTGATTTCTTAGCATTTATTGCGGATTTCTTGAGGAAAACCTTAAGGATAGGCACAATCTTTCAAAATAATTAATGACTTTTAAAAATACATTTACGTATTATAAAATGAAGCATATTTCAATAAAACAGTTAAATTTTATAATAAACACAAAAAAATGATTTTAAAAACCTTTTTTTATTTATTTTTATTAAAAATCCAGTAATACGGCATGATTTCAAAACTTGACCATATTTCTGTGCTCCCGCGCGCGACTTGTTAACCTTGCTTTTATCGTTGTGTTTATATATAACAATATCGACATGTGATACTCGTTGTTCGTAAAGATTTTAATGTTTATGTATGTTGTAAGTATATATTTAACAAAATAAAACATTAAATATAATAATCTTGTTTTTGTAGGTAATACACGAAAATGGATAAAAACGTAAAAAACGTGTTGTTTATAGTAAAGAGGTTATGTGCAAAGCTGTAGAAGTAGTCAAAAGTGGAATACCAATAAATAATCGGAATCGCGGGCTTGTGGACAGAGCACAGTAATTGGGGGAAGAGTAATATGACGAAAGGTTTTCGCAAAGCACAGTAATACGTACAAAATAATTTTTTTTCTATTTCAGCTTAAATTCGATGAAACAATATAATTTTAATAATAAAAAAATGGCATTGGGTACAGGAATGATTGAAATATGTATATGCATTCATAGAAACAAAAATGGTAATAATTTTAATTAAGAGCAGGTCGTATATCTCTATCCTTTTCTAACCAAAAAATTTATTTTTCTGCAAAACCTAATAATTGTAGCAAAAAATAAAAAGTAAGCCCCATCTCATATGATAAAAAGCAATATTTTTTTTAATGAGGAAAAATTATTTCCATCGCTTTGTTTTTAAAAAAACTTTGAAAAACTGAATGGTCCATCCTAACCTCTATTATTTAAGTTTTTCAAGGTTTTCTCCAAAATGAATCGATGAAAATAATTTTTCCTCATCAAAGAAAATATTGCTTTTATAATACAAGATGGGACTATCTCCTTATTTTTTGCTACAATTATTAATTTTTGTGAAAAAATCAATTCTTTGATTAGAAAAGAACAGACATACTCGACCTCCTCTTAACAATGGATTTATCTCTTAGAAGATCATCTTAATGGGTGGGGTTCTAACATTAGAATGTTTTTTATTTAATGAATATTTATTTAGAGTGCCACAATTACGAATAGCGCATTCTGTAATTTAGAATAAAGTAATAATGAATTTTCATAATTTCAAAAAGCAGTAGTGATAATCTCAAATTATTCGATTAAAATATTTAGAATTCTTTCGAAATCTTGATATAGTTTATTCTAAATTTAGAAGTACATTTATTTTGCTACTTCTTATTTCGATAAAGTGAATATTCTAAAATGCTTTACTCGCATTAGTTATTATCGTTACTTCAGTCGCTGTAAAAATGAAAATTCTAAAATGAATAAATAAACAGTCTCGATATGCACATAATTTATATGAACTTCTAAATAAATGTTAATTAAATAAAAAACGCTGCTAAGTGCTTTGGCGGAATGCTTTCTCATAGAGCTCTTTGAGTTTCATTAATTTTTTTATATTTATTTAAATGTGATTTTAATATTAAAAAATTGTCTAACGTTATAGATAGATAGATAGATATCAATTTATTTTGTAAAAGAGTACAAAAAGGCATGTAATACATCAAGCAATAAATAATAATTCTGTATAAAGTATTGCACATAATATGATAAGATATCACAGTCAAATATTAAAATTAATATATAATACTGTATCAGTAAGTCACTATGTAAAAGCGATATCACAGACTACTCTAAATACACGCAGAAAGTATGAAAACATAAATTACAATGAAAACAGTCTTAAATATCTATCAGTCATGAAATTAAAATCAAATTAAAATCAAATAACACAATTTAAAAGATGAAGCATAAAGCATAGTCATGACATCAAATAAAAATAAAATTGGACAAAACAATGCAACAATAAATAATAAAAAAATAATATAATAATAAAATTCAAAGAATAAAAACTTGATACCGAAGATGTCATAACTATTAATAAAAAGAAACAGAATCACTCATTCTTTCTGCATTCATTCAACCATCATTCGCGCTAATAAATACATTCACACCTTAAATCTATATATAAGACAAAACAAAATAAATTAACATAAAATTAAAATACTTAAAATTAAGATCACTCAAGGTCGAGTAAGTACCTCCTCAAAGCCGATTTGAACCTGCCGAACGATGGAAGATTTTTTATATCGGCAGGCAGGGAGTTCCAAAAATACGCACCTTGAACTTGAAAGGAATTTCTTCCAGTCTCAGTACGCATGAAGGGCACCGCGAAGTCCTTAATCTCTCCCCTAGTGGCTACCCTAGGTACATATCTAGTAAAGAGACTCACTAGATACTCTGGAGTATTCATGCGCACGATTTTGTACATAAGTACAGCCATAAAATACTGTCTCCTTGAATCAGTACGCAGCCAACCAAGAGCGGCTCTATAAGGAGAGATATGATCGCCCATTCTCACACCCTTTACATATCTCACACATGAATTTTGTAGTCTTTGTAAACGTCTTCTCAACCCCTGCGAAGCATCGAGCAAAACTACTGAGCAGTAGTCGAGGTGCGGAAACAACAAGGCGGCTGCGAGTTGTTTACGCAGGGCCTCAGTGGTGTACCGACGGAAAAACCGCAAACTATACATTACCCTATTAAATTTTTTAGTCACCATATTAATGTGCGGCTCCCATGACAACCTAGCGTCAAGCACAACACCAAGGCTCACAACGGTATCAGAGAAAGATATGTCGACACCACCCTCAAGCTCAATCGTTCTTGACTCACCAGTATAGAAGTCATTAATAAATCGACTACTGCCAAAAACGATTGCTTTAGTTTTGCTTGCATTTAATGTGAGAGAAGCATCGACAGCCCACCCCGACACCGCCCTGGCCGCCCTCCGCAAAATACGAATACCTTCATTCACATGTTCATAAGGGACCTGAGTATAGATTTGGAGGTCATCAGCATATAATATGTGCTCGACGAAACAGAGGTCGAGTGTGTCACGTATGTTATTAATGTAAAGGCAAAACAACAGAGGCCCCAGCACTGAACCCTGTGGAACTCCTAGATTGGTTGTTAGCCAATCTGAATCCTCTTTTAAGTGTGTAGAAACCATTTGTTTCCTACCTGATAAATAGGAGCTAATCCATTCAAGTGCAGCCCTGGAAGCCCCATCGATCTAAGCCTACGCAAGCAATTTGGAGGGGCAGATCGTGTCGAAAGCCTTACTAAAGTCAAATAGAAGTAGTAACGTGGCAAGTTTCTTGTCAAGACCTGATCTTATGTCGTCTGTAAGTTTAAGTATGGCGGTCTGCGTAGAATGGTGCTTTCTGAAGCCAGTCTGCAAAGCGCCATCGTCTAAGCCTGAAAACATAATATTGCTATTGGCCTAAAATCTTTAGGCATTTAGGTGGGCAGATCTGTCAAAGGTGTGCTTTATATCTAATCTAATCAATAAAGTAGTACATTCAGTTTCTTTCAAACTTCTTATTCTCTGTAAGTTTAACGTATGGCGTCTGCGTAGAATGTGCTTTCTTTATACTGCAAGCTTCAGTCTACTTATATAAAAACATAGATGTATGCAAGAAGTATTTTGTGTGCTGAATAAAACATTTTCTTTCAAAATTTTTTTCAAAATTTTAAAATGCTCTAAAATAGCTACGCTTTAAAATCAATTTTGCAGTTGTTCATGGTCAATCTTTTTTCAAGTCTTTAAAATTCTAAAATCGTAACCCTCTAAGAAAATTAGATTTAAAAGCTATTTTTTCAACAATATCGATTATTCTATGAAAAGTTTGCTTTTATTGGTCTAAAATCTTTTTTAGGCGTCTTTTTCAGGTGCAGGTCTACTTTTGGCAGTGGAAATTAAGTTCTCATTTTAAAGGCAAATTCGTCAAGAACCCAATGCTTCCAAGATCAAAATTTTAGGAAATTGAGAAACAAGTGTTTTTAGTTTTCTTTAATAATGATAAAATTAAATAAAAACAAAACCAAACAATTTATTTTATTTATAAAGCTGATAGGATAACGTCGGTATTAGTGAAAAATAACAAAAGAGATTTTGCTTCCAAAAATCTGAAATAATATGCTTATGGTATATTAAAGACGATTTTTAATTTTTATACTCCGGTCCCTTTTTCTTTTTTGTTCTTGCATAAGCCCGGATTTGTCTAAGTATTTTGACATAGTAAAGAAGCCTAAAACTAATCAAAAAACTATAGATCTCACAGAAAAATATAAAAAAGATTTCAAAAAGTAAAAGTTTAATACTTTGATTTAAGCTTTATTGCAACAAGAAGTCTTGCCTAGTTCAAAAGTTATGGCTTAAAAACCCTTTTAAACTACTTTTTTTCTAGTAACGTTTTAGTGTATTTGACTACCTCTTCAGACTGTAAATAACATAAATCATACAAATATAAAATTATAAAAGTAGTATACATTGTTAAAAAAAAAATAAAATAATAAAAAAAAAAAAAAAATAAAAAAAAAAAAACACCCCTTTTCAAATTGAAACAATAGTAATTCTTGACAATTGTTTCAAACATCATTATAATTTTAATGTAGTTTACAAAAAATAAATAGTAGTTATGTATATAGCAAACGTTAAAAAAAAAAAAACAAACACACACATCTTTATTGTATTGTGCACCCTTTACTTTTATACATAGTCATTCTCATACTGTTGTGATACTTGCTTTAAGACTTATATCTTATATCTCACATCTGAGTTCTTCTGCTTACGTTTGCTATATACATAACTACTATTTATTTTTACAAAGATTAAATTTATTATTGATAGTGGAGTAGAATTGTTTGACATCATACTAATTGAATATAAAATTATAACATTTTGTTCAAAATACATTATTAATTGACGAAGACAGAAGATAACAAGAAGACGCGGAAAAGAAGGAAGTAGCTATGAAGAAGGCATTTGCTGCTGGTCCTCGCGCTGAGTCACACGCGATTGTATTGTCGTCCTCGTGTCGCATCGGAGCCTTTGTAACTCGCCGCAAAATAAAATACTTTTTTTTTCTCGCTGTGCTTGTTGAAAGAGAGAGAATTATTTTTTTTTGGAATCTGAGAGGCTACCTAGCAGTTAAAAGAGAGACCAAGGAATTTGGGTCTGGAGACGAGTTTGACGCAGCAATCAACGTCGCTGGTAGTGACCATAGAGAGAAAGGAAGAAAGCGAGAGATCGAGAGGCCATTATCGCCAGCCAGTCAGCTTCAGCCAACTTTGACAGCATCTTCGACGGTATCGAACTCTACGAGGATCTGTTATCATCATCGGTGAGTGGTCTGCACCCGATAAACTTTCCTTTCTTTTTAAATCAACGGCTCTCGCTAGTTGATGATTAGAAGCAGTGAAGTGGTTTTTAGTGCGCGGAAGTTTAATTAATGTGTAACAAAGTTAAAATCTAAGATAAATTGCGTATTAAATTTAATTTTTGTTAAAGATTCGTATAATAAATGTGGAATTCTTCTATTCAGCGACGTAAAAGTAAAAGTTATAAAAGAAATCTAATTTTTCTTCGAGGTTAAACCGTGAGTGCCGGAGTGAAATTTTCTTTTGTATTATTAAGTGCAGTGAATTTAGTTAAAATCTCAGTATTGGATAACATGTAGGCGCGTACTGAGCGCAGCGAGTGATAGAGAGAGAGAGAGAAAAGTGAAGCGGGTTAAAACGGCCAAGTAATTTCCGCCATTAAATTTTAGTAAAGTAAATTCTTTAATCTTTTGTTTCTTTTATTTTCCCACGACGAGGTTAACTTTTGAATTTTCTTTTTAATGTTTAATAAGCGAAGTGAACAAAATTTGAATAAAAGACATTAAATAAATTTAAAATAAAGTCATCGAGCGAATTAAGTAAAATTTAATTGGATTTTGTTGCAATAAGAAATTTCCATTTTTTTCGTGTGTAGAAAGAAACCAAATGTTATGTGTATGGATTATGAAAGAGCACGAGTATATTCTACGTATTAATACCAAATGTTAAAATTATTTAACATTTTTTTTGTTAAGTAAATTGAATTTAAGTTAAATAAAGGTTTTTTTTATGTGCTTCATTCTCCCATTTCAGGCATAAGATTCTGCTAAAATAGAGCCACCTCCCAATCCAAGGCAGCTTGAGATTCGTGCTTACCACTAGCTAGCTGGTGGTGTGTCTGACGCCCTTTATGCATATAAATTCTTTTTGACATACCGATTTTGCTTGTGAGAACCGGCTCACTAATAGAGTTAATTTTTTTTTTTTTTTTTTTTTTTTTATTATAAAGGCGTACCCAGACCCTTAGTTAAGGTCTATACGGCCATATACAATTCGTACATACAGTTATATATTTTATATTACAAAAAATTTTTTACTTAAAGATTACAAATATATAACTAAAGATTACAAACATATGACTAAAGATTTAAGTTAAACTTTTTAAGAAAATTTATAACTATTTTAATAATATTTGAATTTGAGTTCTTTAAAATATGAGTCATATCACAATTAACAATAATTTTAGCGTCTTTGAAACTTTTAAACATGTCGTAGTGTTGATCCCTGTAGAGCGGGCATTCCCAAAGTAGGTGTTCTATATCTTGATAATCGTGGCCGCAGGTGCATGCTGGGAAGGAAACGATATTTTCTCTGGCCATCGATGAAACAGAGCTGTAATGATCAGCTCTAAGACGATTTATGGTTACTATTGCATGCCTGGGAAGATTTTTGTCTTTGAACCAAGGATGTTTGGAATTATTGTTGAAGTTATTGAAGTATTTAATCCCTTTTAAAATTCCATCTTCCATGTTGGATTTGCATGTGTTGTCATAGGCAAATTTTTTCCATGTTTGTCTAAAGTCTGTATAGGGCACTTCGTTGTTTTCAGATGGTCTGCTCGTGGCCATTTTAGCTAATTTATCGGCCTTTTCATTGTCTTGGATGCCTATATGTGCTGGAATCCAAACAAATTGTAACGGTTGTTCTTGAGAACTATTGGACGTTATTTGATATATTTTGTTTCTTGCTTTAACTATTAGAGGGTGATTAAATGTGGTGGATTTATGGCTTTGTAATGCTTGGAGTACGCTTAGTGAGTCGGAAAATATTACATGTTTATCATATTCGGATTGAGATGCAAATTCTAACGCAGTGTTGATGGCGATGACTTCGGCAGAAAAAATTGAAGTGTGCAGGTTATAGCTTGTTATATTACTGTTTCCAGCATCGTCGGTAATGTAGGCGGAACCCACAGATTTGGAGCCTGCAATTTTACTGCCGTCGATGAAAATTTTACAAATTGAGTCATCGGAGTAGTATAGATCGAGCGTCAGATCCGGATCTTTGACTTTTTTAATTAATTTACCAAGACTAAAATCTGTATTTGGTTGATGGTACATAGCTTTGAAGGGATGTGCATATATTTCATTGAGGTGGCTTATATATAATGTCTTGTTGGTTTCTGTGAGAACTTTGGAAATGCATTGAAAGATAATTCTCTTTTTTTGCGTTTACTTTTTCTATTTTTTATGTAATATAGATTTATGTTTTTGGATGCAGGATTAGATTCATTGGAAAGAGCTTTGGTGACATAGTTGCAGCCTGAATATAAGGCCCGATCCCTCATAGAGGTGAGCTTGGTTTCAGCTAAGATAACGTTTTTGGGTGTAGATGTACGATATCCCATTACAGTCCTGAGAGAAGAATACTGAATTTTTTCAATGGTTTGTGCCATAGCCTTTGATTTTGGATAATAAATAAATAATCCATAGTCCATAGTGGCTCGAACGAAGTTCTTGTAAAGAACTAATAAAGTTTGGGGATGAGCACTCCACCACGTTCCGCATAGGTATTTAAGAATTCGATGAGCTCTTTGACACTGAACAGGCCGAACTATCTGTCCTTGTCTAATAGTATTTTTTATCATTTATATCAACACCATCGGCTGTAACACTAAAAAAATGGCAGCCCCCGCTAGATACTAGTATCATAGATAAATTTTATAATAAGAACGAAATAATTATATCACGTCGTTTTTGAATAATATAAGACCTACTAAAAATCTAAAATATAACCTATCTTTTTTGGTAGGTCTCATATTATTCAAAAACTACATGGTTAAATTATTTTCTTCTTATTATAAAATTCAACCATTACACTAGTATCTAGCGGGGGCTGCCATTTTTTCGTGTTATAGCTAATGGTGTTCACATGAATGATGAAAAACACTATTAGGCAAAGACAGATAGTTCGGCCTCTTTTTAATGGCGATGGTCTTGACCTGTTGCTCAAACTTGAGTTGAAAGTCGAAGATAACTCCTAGAAATCTGGCGGATTCAGTGGCTTTAATGTTTTCATTATTGATGGTGATGTGTGTGTCCCCAGGTGGTATATTTTTGTTGTTGAAATGGACTAGTTTAGTCTTTTTAACGCTTAAAGTGAGATCCAATTCAAATAATTTATTGCGTATGTTTTCTGTGGCCTTTTCAAGTTGTGTAGCACTTTTTTCCAATGATGATGAACTTGTGTAGAGGAGAATGTCGTCAGCAAATTGGGAAATATGTATGAATCTAGATATGTTTTTATGGATATCCTTAACGTAAATGAGATAAATAAGGGAGCTGAGTACCCCACCCTGAGGTACACCTTTATAAGCATAACGTGGATAATCTAGATTATATTCAGTGTAGATTGAGCGCTTGATTATAAGATGTTGTATGAAGTAAAGTACTGTGCGAGAACATCCAATCTCTTCTAGTTTGCGAAGAAGAATCTGGGGGTTGACGTTGTCGAACGCTCCCTCAACGTCTAAAAATGCTGCAAGTGTATCCCAGTTCTTACTGAAGTTGTTGTCGATATGTAGAAGAAAGTTTGTTAAGTTGTCGTAGCAGGATCTAGCTTTTGGAAAGCCTGAGTTTGATGCTGGAAGAATGTTGTAGTGCTCGCAGAACCATTGTAATTTGTTTTCTACCATGAGCTCATATATCTTACAGAGACATGATATCATAGCTGTAGGTCGAAGGCCTGACCCGTCTGGTTTGCTGATGAAGTGTACGAAGGATTCTTGCCGGTTTGATGGGTAGATATTTTCCTGTTGCATCTGGTTGTAAATGTCAAGCAATTCCAATTTATACTTCAGTGGAATCTTAGTGAGTGTGTAATAGTCAATGCCGTCCAGACCGCAGTCGGAGTGTTTGTTTTTAGATTCAAGGGCGGCATTGAATTCAGCAAAATCGAAAGGGTCGTCAAAGAAGGAGTCTTTGTTATTAAACGATCGAAGGCTCAATATGATTGGCTTGTAGTTGTGGGACTATTTTGTCCATTACCACCTCTGCTTGGGATTTCACTAGTGACCTATCCTGGCTAGTTATGGGTGTTTTGACCCACTTGTTTTTGAAAATTTTGGTTTTGTTCCAAACATATGAGACGTTTTTCCGAAAATCAATGGTTTCTGCGAATTGTTTATAGTTTTGTTTTTTTTTTCTTCTTGAAGGTTTTTCTTAGAGTATGATCAGCTTTTAAGTAGCTTTGGTGATCAGAGGCAAGACCAGAAAATTCCCACTTCTTAAATGCGGCTTTGCGTAGTGGGAAAATATGTGACTTCGAGATTCATTTGCTGTAGAGGATCTAATGTTAGTTATACATCTTTTTGTAATTATGTTGATTGACTTTAAATAATCAATAACTATATCGCCGGGTATTTGTAGCAAGATATTAGAAATAACAACTCTACGATAATTTTGTACAGATCTTCTTGGCACGTATGGAGCAAACGTGTAAGCGCGATTGTTCACTGTTATTGTTTCGCCTATAATTTCATTAGCCGCTTCCTCTGAATTTAGAGTGAAACAGACTCTATTCTTGGAAATTTTTGAAAAGTAAATCAAATTCTTGATGTTCATGATTTTTTCAAAATGATCCATATATTGGTCGTTGGTGTAACCCTCTATAGCATTTAACACGACAGTTTGTTCAAATGTAGGTAGTGAGCTCCTACTGATAGCATTTGCATAGGAGAGCTTATCTCTGTTACTTGACGTTTCAACGGCTTGAACGCCAGAATTAGAATTCTTTTCGTTTGTAACTAATTGAGTGAGAGCAGACCCATTGTCGCCACCGACAACCGAGCCCGATCCACGACTATGCACAGCGTCGAAGGCTGCTTGAGAACCTTCTAGATTTTGCGACGCCTCATTGCCGACACCGGCAACCGGAGCATCCACACCATCCGTACCACCAAACATACGCAAAAAGTGCACTTCTAGCCCCTAAACGCAGCTCGAAGGCACACCCGTACAAAAAACCACCAGCACAAAATACAGCGTGCAAAACAGGTAGCAAACTAAACGAGGCGATAGAGCGCCACTGCCCACGTCTACACTGTACGGCGTCCTGCGCGCGACTGAGTTAATTTATTTATTGAATATTACAGATTTATTAATTCTACTATAAATTCTCACATCGCATATTAAAATAAACATTTTGACATTAGTTTGCGTTCTCAGGGTGGTTCCTAAAGGATTCACCTTCGTCCTCTAAAGGTTAACAATTGTATAAGACTCTTTTTTATTAGAAAAATATATTACAGTTGGAGTCAATTATTATCTTGAATTTATTGGACGAAATAATAAAAACATCAAAAACTATTTACGTATATCAAAATTTAAGATGTTTTCATTCACATCTACACTGTTACATAACACTATCTATATCAGTAAAAATCTCAGTATCAACACCAGCATCCAACAAAAATATAAATAACTTAAAACAGTCAAACAAGAGGTTCGCACGTACATTCAAATATCAAATTTCAAATAAATTATTTTACACCAGATGTAATAATATAATTTTAATTATATACTTGTAAATTAATTTTGGTTAATATATACATTCAATATTAAAAAATAAGAAAATTTGTAAAATTTTTCTCGTGGCTGATTCCATTTCAAATCAAACCGCCTGTATACTCTCAAGTAACCAATCACTGCACCGATGGAGCATGTTATTCTACGTTGAAAATAAGGAGACACGTGTTTTCCTTTTTTTTCTAATATATCAAAATCGCATAAGTTATGCACATTTGAAAATTGCATACAAAAACTAAATGTTCAAACTGAAAATGTTTATAATAACCTTAGAGGGCTATCGTTCAACCAATTTTCAATGAATTTTGTTAATAGCAGGCCGGAGCAGATTCGATACCGACTAAGAATCGAAAATCTGTTGTTTAATTTGCTCCTACTGTACATAATTAAATACATTAAAATTTTAAATATATTTACGAAATTCATTTCTCTATTGTGCTTGCTAAAAATAATTAAAGAGAATTTTAAAAAATTAAAAATTTTATTCTACTGCTGTTACAATTAGGTGTGTATAAAAAATTGCGCTTGACAACAATTTCTTTTGAAAACAGTATAATTATTTTATTCATGATAACATTTTCACTTCTCGGCCCGTAATCAAAACTACTTAGGCCTACTCTTAAGGAGAATCCTCATACCGACATAGAGTTCTACCTTATCTACATCTAAATTATAAATTTTTATAAAAATTCAACTATTGATGACTGAAATTCGTAGGAGAGGCACATTCTTAACATACCAAAGAATTTATTGCAACGTTAAAAGACAATAGGAGTGTAAAAATAAAGGCGAAAACTGCTTAATACGATTAACTTTGCAATGTAGTTATGAATAATCGTATTATGCAGTTTTTGTCTTCATTTTCACTGTTATTCTGTCTTTTAACGTTGCAATAAATTCTTTAGAATGTTAAAAATGTGCCTCTTCTATGAATTTTAGTCAAAGATAGTTAAATTTTTATTAAAATGCATAATTCCAATGTAGATAAGGTAGATCTCTGTGCAGGTATGAGGACACCCCTTAAACCTCCTTTTGTTTTGAGTCCTGTTCAATTCAGTGCAAGAAATTAAAAAAAAGACATTTACCATGCATTTTACCAAAAAATGCACTTTTTATGCACATGCATTTTTCTCAAAAAAGACCTTTTTTTGCTGAAATTTTGTTTGCTGATAGAGAACCAAATCACCTATCTAATGGTACCTGTTTGATCCCGTGCTTTTGCTTTCTCATAGAGAAAGCATTGTATCGGTAAAAAAAATTTTTTTCTATTTTTTCATTAATTTGTACATATTTAGACTCAGGGAGTCGAAAAAAGTGGTTTCCAGAAAATGTCTGTATGTATGTGTGTGTGTGTGTATGTATTCAATACGCCAATAAAATCTCGAGAACTACTCGATGGATTAACTTCAAATTTTGCATGCAATTTATTTTTTTGTCTAACTGGGGGAGGGGGGAAGCTATTGAAAATTGATCTTCTTAGCTCAGTTTTTTTTTAGAGCCATTTTAAGAATTTTAAAAAAATTTTAATTTTTCATTTTTTTGATATTTTACGTAAACTACTCGGAGAATTTTCTTGAAAATTTGTATGAACATTATTTGCGACTGCCAAAAGAAGAAAAACCTTCATCAACCGATTTCCTTAGCGCACTTTTAATTTTAGAGCATTTTGAAAATTAAAAAAAAAAAATTTTTTTTTCATTTATTTTTTATTTTACGACAACCATTCGATAGATTTGCTTCTAAATTTGTATGCCAGTTATTCGCTATTGACTAAAGAAAACAAGCTTTGGAACACTTATTTTCTTAGCGTAGTTTTAATTTTAGAGCATTTTGAAAATTTTGGAAAAAATCTCTATTTTTCATTTTTTTTCTATTACACAAAAACCATTCGATAGATTTGCTCGAAAATTTTTATGGAAATCATTTGCAATGGCTTAAATAAAACAAGCTTTGAGAAACTTATTTTCTCAGTGCAGTTTTAATTTTAGAGCATTTTGAAAATTTTGAATAAAATTTTTCTAATTTTTTTTATATTTTACGTAAACTACTCGATGAAGGAGCTTCAAATTATGTATGGGAATTATTTATGATTGTCAAAATAAAATAAACTGTTGAAAACTAATTTTCTTCAATTTTCTTAGCGCACATTTAATTTTAGAGCATTTTAAAAATTTTGGAAAAAATGTTCATATTTCTTTTTTTTTCTATTACACAAAAGCCATTCGATAGATTTGCTCAAAAGTTTTCATACAAATTATTTGTTATTGCCTAATTAAAGCAAGCTTGGAAAAACTTATTTTCTTAGCGCAGTTTTAATTTTAGAGCATTTTGTAAATTTTGAATAGAATTTCACTTATTTTTTGGTATTTTACGTAAACTACTCGATGAAGTAGCTTAAAATTACGTATAGAAATTATTTACGATTGCCTAAATAAAATGAACTTTTTAAAACTGGTTTTCTTAGCGTAGTTGTAACGTTAAAGCGTTTTAAAAATTTTAAAACAATGTTTTTTTTTTTTTTTTTGTCGTATTGGCCCGGGCGCAGCCTGACTTGGCCTAGCACCCGCATCCTTACCACCTCTGTGTGAGGATGTTCCTATCACACATTTTTCCTATTTTTATCATGTTTTCCTATTTTTTATTATCCTATATTTCTTTTTTTCCTAAGCTACTTTTTTTAAAACCCACATCCCCGAGAAATCTCTGACTGCCGCGTT